>WOXC01007602.1:0-291117 GCA_011680675.1 Gymnobelideus leadbeateri
GAAAAGGCCACAGAGGTCAGTGCAGATCAAGTGTCCAGGAGGGTGGGGCAGGGGTCAATAGGATCAAAGGTGCAGAGACAGCCCACCCCCTCCTCTCTTGGTCTCTGCCTCTGCCTCCCCTCCAACTCTTTCTCTGTCTCTGTGTCTCTCTTGTCTTTGTCTCTCCTCTCCTCTCTCTCTCTCTCTCTCTGTCTCTGTCTCAGTCCCTCTCTTCCCATCCCTCTATCTGTCCCCCCTCCATTTCCATGCACATGCTGGAGCAGCTCGAGGGACCACCAGGGATAGGAAGACCTGGCAAAGGCCTGCCAGGAACCTCCTCAGACAGAAGTAGATGTGACATCAGCCCAAGTCCCCTCAGGGCAGGCGGCCAACCACCTCAATGCAGCTGCTTTCAGAGCCCTCCTCCTATCAATGGAACTCAGAGGGTCTCGTGGTGGGGGTGGAGACCTCAGAGAGCATCATGGCCAGGAACCCCAGCTCTAGCATCTCCAATAGGGGGAGACCCTGGGTCCACATGAAGACCGCCCTCCTGCAGCCAGGTACCCATTCCATCTTAAGACAAGCATAGCCATTCCTTCTGGTAAACCTTAATCTGTCCAACTACAACTCCCCCCATCCCCAGTCACTCCTTCTGTCCCCTGGGGCCAAGCAGAAGAGTCTGCGCCCCTTCCCACATGACAGCTGCCCTTCTGAAGCTAGCCCTCCCGGGCAGATGGCTCTGAGGTCCCTTCCGACACTGAGATCCTCTGGTTCTGTGACATGAGGCATCCCCCGAAGAAGGGATTTCTAAACCTTTGCACGGAATCTCACACCCGTGCTTCCCATGCTTCTGCCCTGGCCTTTGCCATCTGAAGGCCATTCTAAGAAGGGCCACTGAAGGTTCCATGGGGACCTCATCACACATCCCCTCCTGCTGGACCTCTAGCCTAAGCCAGTGCAGGGTCACTCCTGCTTCTCCGGCCATCAGCTGCTAACCACCCGTCAGGAAAATCACCTCTATTTAGTGTTCCCTACAACGATTAGTGGCTTGTTCAGGGTCATTCAGCTAGGAAGTATCTGAGGCCATATTTGAACTCAGATCTTCCTGACTCCAGGCCCAAGGCTCTACCCAGCCTGCTGCCCCAAAGTGTCCCTTTGTGGAGTCCCACCCCCCAGTCCTCCTCCAAACACTCCTCCTTCCCTGCCAGTTCAGTGGCTCCCAAGCCTGGTTACCTTCTTAATGGATAAGGCCTTTAATCTAATCCATCCGTTCCGGTCCTGAGTCACGTCCAAAGGAGTCTCGGTGACGCCACATTTCCTCCCATGGACTTGGCTGAGTGTCTCTCTGCCCAGACACTGAGATCGCAACTGCCTTCCTCCCCTCACCCCCGTCCCTCTTGGGGATGGTCCAGCGGGAAGCCAGGTCCCCCCAAGGGATCAGATTTGGGAATGGAGGTGTGACCAGGTGACGCAGCCTGGTCACCTTCTGGTGGAGACATTTCTTCCTTTGCTGTATCCACTGTTCTCAGGGGAGAGTGGGGGATTCCTCTTCCAGATTAAAATCCCTTAGCCAGGTTCATGAGGCTCTGGGAAAGTATCAAGGTAGCTTGTGAGGACTTTTCAACCATGGGACAGAAATCAGAAATACTTCTCAAACAGCCTCTCCTTCCCCAGGAGTCCCGTCTCAGGGCAGAGGGCCAGGGTGGACCCTAGCTCTACCTTCTACTACAAAGGACGTTTCTCCCCCCCGCGGCCAGTAGGCTCAGAGGGCCGCTGAGGCACCTCCCAGCTCTAAATCTTCAGCCCTCACCAGCAGTTCCTTCCTTCCTGAAGCCCCTGCCTCCCCCCAGCAGCACCCTTTGGTCCCCAGTGGCCTGAGTCTCTAGCCAAGGGCTGGTAATTCCCTGAAGACATTCTGCAGGCATGCAATCATGGGTGTGGACCTTGACGTCCACAGCGCAGAGACTGAGTGCTGATCTAGGCGCACGATAGGCCCTTTCCTTGTTGGTTTTGTTCTTTCTCATGGTTTTTCCTTTGGTTCTAATTCTTCACAACGTGACTAATGCAGAAATGGGTTTAATACGATTGTGCGTGTATCTCTATCAAACTGCACGCTGTCTTGGAGAGGCGGGAGGGAAAGGAGGGGGGAATTTAAAACTTAAAATGTTATAAAAGTGAATGTTGAAAACTAAAATTAATTTTTCTTTTAAAAAAAAGTTTTGCAGGAGCCTTTGCACGGGATGGCTTGTTCCGCGCATGGAGGTGAGAGGAGGGCGTCCTCCTCACCCCGTGGGGAATTAGAATTAGAACACAGACTACCAGAGAGGCCCGGCAATGAAAACAGGGGAGTTTCGAATCCAGAGCCAAAATCAGACACCACCCCCCCACCCCACCCCCGCTGTTCCTTGGTCCTAATCTGTCCTGCTGAGGCCCTGGGAGCTGAGGGTTTGGGGCGCTTGTATCTTGTTTTGGCCAGATTTGGAGAAATGAAGCACACAACTGTAGTGACCAGGCTGCGGGGCAGAGGAGGCAAAAGGAATGGGCATCTATTAAGCACCTACAGTATGCCTACACCTTACTAAGGAATCTTGTTTACAAACATTTGCTCTCAGCCTGTTACCTGATTTGTTTACGGCTTGTACCTTTAGCCTTCATCATTTTTAAATCCCGGGGCAGGATGGGGAAGTCCGGGGAAGCCGTTTCTTTGGCTCTGGACGGAGGCTGCTTCCCAAAAGCCGACAGCCAGGTTCAGCGAGCGGAGGCCAGAGGCCGGAGGCCGGGTCAGAGGCTCGGCTCCAAGAAAGCAGTGGGAGGAAGACAGCCCAGACAGCTGCTGCCCCCCCATCCTGATGCCCGACTCCGCGGGTCGCCGGGGAACAGAAGCGCCGCACTGACTGGACCAACGGCTCCCCAAGCCGGGCCCCTCCAGAACAGCAGGGTCCCCGGCACTCCGCCACGCCGCCTCTGGGACCCGCCCCCCCACGTATGCGAGACCCCGAGTGTGAAAAAGGAGCGGGCTGTGAGTAGCCTCATTACACACTCGGGGCCCGAGTCCTCCGTCCTCGATCCTCCAGCCAACCGCCCAGGGTAGCCCAAAGGCAAACCCTCCTCCCCTGCCCCTCAGAGGCCACTGGAGGAGCTCCTCTTCTCCCTGTCTCCTCATCCCTCAGACACGATGCCCGCCACCCCCCCTCTTCTCTAGGCTCACCCTGCTATCGCCAAGGACCCCGGGGCCCTCTCTGGGCTTGTCCCCCCCCATCAAGTGAGAGCTGGACCAGTGATCCCAAAGGTTGCTCCCACCTCTGAGCGCATCCCTAGCAGGTCTGAAGCAGGGAAAGGGGGGCCCCTGCACAGGCCCCCCAGATGCTAGGTCTGCCACCAAGGCCCCACAATTGGGGGACCCTTTGTTGTGTTCTTGTGGGCACCGACACCCCCAGGGTCCCCGCAGTACCTGGGCAGATAGCAACTACTATAATATACTACATATACTATATAGAATAGCTGGGATTCAGGGCGTCCAAGGCCCGAAGCACTTTGCCCAGGAGGAGCCTGGCCCTTTCCCTCCCACATGTGTTTCTCTTTTCCCTCCATCTCTCTACTGTTTCTCTTCCTTCTGTCTTTCCCTCCCTTCATATCTCACCCATTTTGCCCTCTCATCTGTTTCTCTCCTTTCCCTGTCTCCCCATCTCTCCCTCCTTCTCTCTCCCTGTCATTTCTTCTTTCCCCACCCTCTCATGTCTCTGTCTTGCCCTTCTTCTCTACCTCCTCTTTCCACCCTCTTTCCCTCCCTCTCCATGTCTCTCTCTCTCACACACAGAGCTAATACACAGTGCTGATGGCTCTTCTCCTTTGTTCAGAAATCTTCAGTGATTCCTCACTGTTCATCACGTGAAGTCTGAGCTTCTTGTCCTGGCATTCAATGCCCTCTGGCAGAGTCTGGCTCTGACTTGTCTTATCTCATCCTGTTCCCCTTCCTAGGCCTCATAGCTCCCCCACACCAGCCTGTCCTCACCCCCACCCCCAAGGCCGAGCCCCGCTTCCTCCTGCATTGTTCTCTGGGTTCAGAATAGTTCTCTCCTCCGCCCGTTTCCACTAATTGAAGCCTCCCTGTGCTCATTCTAGGACTGGGCTGAAACACCCATAAGGCCACCAAGGATCCCAAGTTTGTCACATTCTTTGGCCTTTTTCTCTGTCCTCCCCAGCTGCAGCTCTGACCCCGGGGACGGCCCCTTCCTCCCTGCCCTCAGCAATGACTGGCCGCCAGCCCGGTCCTCTCCCCTCCTGCCACCCGCGCTCAGTGCCCTCATGGGCCCCCATGACCTTAATTTCCATGTGACATGACCCCCAAGCCCACATTACAAGTGCGGCCCCCGCTTCCTAGCAGATGACCCAGACACCCCCAACTCAGCAAGCCCACCCAACGCCCTTCTTCCAAGCTTGCTAATTCCTTCCGAGGGCAGTGCCACCCCTCATGTCCCCCCAGAGGGCCTAGGGCACAGCAGCAGGAGTGCAAGGATGCTCCTGGACCAGTCTGGAGTGTGTGGCCATGGACAAATGGGCCTCCAGCTGCAATGTGAGGGACCACTGCCTTCCTGGTGCTCACAGCTGCCTACCCCCCCCCCCCAGGTGTGTAATGTCACACACACATGCACACACTCTGCCCCCCTCCTCCTGCTCCCCCAGGGCCCCTCCTGACATGGGACAGGAGCAGAGATCAGCTCCACAGAAGCACCCCCCCAAGACACCCTTCCCGGGCCCCAGTTTCCTGGCCTGCAGAGGGAGAAGGGGCTCTCGGAGCAGGCAAGGACCTTGGTGGCATCAAGGGCAGCCCAGGTGAAGTTCAGAATACCCTGGACCATCCCTGATCAGGGACCTCAACCTCTGCTTGAAGCCGCCTCAGTGAGGGGGTGCCTGCTACCTCCTGGGGCAGCCCCTTCCACTCTGGGATGCCCACCCTCTAGGCAGAAATCTGGCTTGAAACAGGTTTCTCATGGATGGGGTGCCAAGCAGGGGAAACCCAGTATGAGCCAGGAGGGCAGTGCCCACAATGGCTCCAACAGTGCCAGAAAGGGGGAAAGATGAGCATTGATCCATGAAGTTAAAGCCAAGGCTGGCCCCAATGAAACCACAAAAAGGGGCGCCTCCTCTTCTTTGCAGAGGTGGAGGTCTGTGGAGGTGGAACAGGGCATATACTATGAAACTCTTGTTTCTTTCTAATTCTTTGTTGTAATGGTCCAGGTCACCTTGCCCATCAGCACCTTCCAGGGACTGAGGGCCCTGTCCCAGCACCTCCCCCACCCAGCCCGGCCCCCCTCAGCAAAGAACAAACTCATGTCTGATATGATTCTGGAAATCCCAGCAACTGCAACCATTAACCAATAAGCATTTATTAAGCACCTACTGAATGCCACGCACCGTGTTGGGCAATAAGACAAGAGAAAGGAATGAAAGGCATAAAGACAGGCCAAAAGGAGATAAAACTGTCTTTCTTTGCTGAAGACAGGAGAGTTTACTTAGAAAACCCCAGGGAACCAGGAGAAGTCTAATGAAGACAATTAACAGCTTCAGCAAAGTTGCAGATTATAAAATAAACCCTAAGAATTAACATAATTTTAATACTTAGTAACAAAACACAAGAAGGAACAATTATGAAGGGAAAGCCCACTCCAAATAAGGACAAAATGCACAAAACGCACACACACACACAAAATCTGGGTGCGAACCTCCCAGAGCGCTCACCAGACCCGTATGGATTCAGTTACAAATCCCTTCCTAAAGAGAGCACAGGGCGGCCAGCTGGCACAATGAATGGAGCAGCAGCCCCGGAGCCAGGAGAACCCGAGTTCAAATCCAGCACACATCTCCCTGCTATGGGCGGGAGACGACCAAAGAATGGAGGAAATTACAAAAGAAAGAAAAAGAGACAGAGACAGAAACAGAGATAGACTGACACCACAAAGAAGGAAGTGATTCGCTTCCAGGTCTATGGAGAGGGGAGGCTTTGCCTCCAGATGACAGATGGAGATGGGCAGAACCAGAGCAGAAATGGCTGCTTCCACCCACATAAAGCCCAGGAAGCCTCGCCAGAACAAAACTGATGGGACTAAAATCATCACCATGATAAATGGCCACATAAACAGGCTGGTCCTCTAGGGAACCACGAGGTGATGCTTTCAGAGAAGCCTGGGAAAACTCATATGAACAGATGCAGAGTGAACAGAACCAGGAGACATTCACACAATGACAACAGTGACCCTGAGAGACACAGGAACCCTGGCCAATGCATGACACCCCCCTGCACCTTGGCCTGGGGCCCAGGTGGTCCCCAAACAGGAGGGGAGCCCCACAGGGGCGCCAGCTGACAGCCTCCTTCTCTGCTGCAGCTGATGTCCCCAAGATGAGCATGCAGCATTTCCAAAGCCCTCAGGGGTCACTTTATTAGCTGGCCCTCACAACACCCCTGTGAGGTAGGTGGGGGTTAGACTCTCCCAAATGGAGGGTCAGGGGTACAAGTAGTCCCAAGCGTCCCAGAGCCAGCCACTGCCTCCACCATTGGTACACACGAGTCCGGAGTCTGCTGCCATTCCCAGCATCTGCCACTGTCCAGACCTAAAGCCTCCCTCCTTCTTCCTCCTGTCTCAGCCTCTTAGAGAGATGCTCGCCGATGGCTCTCAGAGGGTTGGCTTGATAGGAAGGGCTGGTGACCACCTCCTGGAACCGGGCCATCTCGTCATCTCTGAAAGAAGCCAACCGGATAGGTCAGCGCGTCTACTGAGGGGCCAGAGGCTCCTCTGTGCCAGGCCCGGGGCCACGCGCAGAATTCCCAATCATGACTTTGCTTAGGCCTTCCTCACAACAACCCTGGCAGGGAGGGGCTGTGCTGACCCCCACTTCTCAGATGAAGAGACTAAGGCAGAGGTGAAGGGACTTGAGCAGGGTCACACAGAAGTGTCTGAGGGCAGATCTGAACTCAGGTCCTCTCAACTCTGCCCTGTAGTGTCCCCCTCGCTGCCCACTGGGGAAGTGCAGGCAGCCCTAGGTCCGGGTGCCCACCAAGAAGCAAGCAGACCCTGCCACCCATGCAGTCAGCATCTGTGCCCCATTCAGGGTTACCCTACAGACAGCTGCAGCTACAGACTGCAGCACACACACACACACACACACACACACACACACACACACACACATGTTCACCCGTGCACACACACACTCACCCATGCATGCACATACATGCTCACCTATGCAACATTCACCCATGAACACACGCACATGCTCTCCCGGGCGCACACACCTGTGCACACACATGCTCACCCATGCATACACGCTCACCTATGCAAACGCTCACCCATGCATGCACACACATGCTCACCTATGCAACACCTATGCACACACGCACGCACTCACCTGTGCACACATGCTCACCCATGTGTACACAACACACGCTCACCCGTGTGTACACAGTACATGCTCACCCATGCATGCACACACATGCACACCTATGCAACACTCACTCATGCACACATGCACACGCACTCACCTGTGCATATACACGCTCACCCATGCACACACACACCTGTGCACCCGCAACACTAACCCATGCACACACTCACCTGTGCACACACACACGCTCACCTATGTGTACACAACACATGCTCACCCATACATGCACACACATCTGCACCCACTGCACCGGCTGTCCTCAGGCCTGGCTCTCTCTCTGCTCATTTCCATGCTCTATCCCCTCATTGGAGAGTGAGACCCCCGAGGGCAGGGCCTTGCAGCCACAGCCCTTGGAGCGGCTGGCACTTAATAAAGGCTTGTGGTTGCCACACACATGCACACACACATGTATACAGAACACACACCCCACAAAGCTCAAAACAGAAGAGGCCTTTCCTCAGCCCCGAGGAATCACCTGGACACCCCCCAGCACCTCGCAGTCAGGCCCCTGGCTCCAAAGGAAACTTGCAGGCCGGTGCTGAGGCAATGATGGCCACATCAGCTGGCCCCTGGAGTGCACAGTGGGGCTGGACAGTTGCCCTTTGTGGGCCCAGCCAGGGCCTTCTCTGGGAACCTAGAGGCCAGGCTGGGCCAGGCCAGGGCCCTCTCTCATCTGGTCCAATCCCACCCAAAGCTTCCCTGCTTGTCCTGTGGAGTCCACCAGGAATCCCAGAGTGGCCTCACTGGACCCCATCGCCCACACTTGGGTCACCTGGCAGCCCCAGCAACCCGGTCTGTGACCAGGAAGAGAAGTAGCTTGTTTGGAAGGTTCCAAAAGCCTGGCATGCGGAGCGGCTGAGGGCAAAGGCCCCGCTGGGCCGTCACCAGGCTCAGGAAGTCAAGGGGTCGGCTCTGAGGCTGTCCTACCAGCCCCAGACTGAGGCTGCCCCTGATGACAGCACCAGGGGAAGCTGGACTGGGCCACCCGGAATCAAATCTGCTGTGAATGTGGAACAGACCCCAGCTGGTCCCGACACCCCCTGGTTGCCCCCCATCGCAGGCCCTGCAGAAGGCAGCGTCCAGAGCCAGCACGTGCACACATGCAGACATATGAACACACACAGGGCCTCCTGGTCCTGCCAGCATCCTGTGAGTGTGCTGGAGCACTGAGGGGTCCCTGGAGGAAGGCGCGGCCAATGGAGCCAAGGTGCCAGCTGCCGCTGGGAAGGCACTGCCCTCTGTCAGAGGCCCTGGGCCGGATCCCGCCTGAGGTCTCAGTTTCTATCAGATAAAGGCGCTCAAGTGCGATGGCCTATGAAGCCCACCCACGTTGGTCCTGGATCCGAGGCCCTTCCCCTCCTTGTGCGTCAGTCTCCTCCACAGTGAAATGACAGGGTTTGCCCAGACAACTCCAAGAACCCGCCTGGGCATGTGCCTGGACTCTGGAGAAGACCAGGGAGGCCCCCTGCCCTGACCTCATGACCAGCACCTGAAGCCTTCCCTCCCCACTCAGGAAGGACCGGGAGGCCTCTGCATCTCAGCCCGGCCATCGGCTCCATGCTCCACAGGTAGTCACTGTGGTCATCCCTGACCAGGGACATAATATGGGATGGAGCCTGGTCTGGGCCATCCAGACACCCAGGGGAGGAGAGAGGGAGGGTATAAACAGAGATGAGCCAGCACCACTGACTGACCATAGGCTGAGCAGGCTGAAGTCCAGGGGGTCCCGGGGCCACCCACTACCCGCCCCTCGGCTGGGCGACACCCGAGGCGGCAGCAGATCCTGACCATACTCACAGGAGTTTGCGCTTCTGGGCCGCCGTCATGCGATTGAAGTCCGTGGGCTCAGCCTTCTGCTTGGGGGCGCTGTGGGGAGAAAGAGAACGCAGATCAGCAGGGCCTTTGACCTTGGTGGTGTCTGCGGAGAGCTCCTTGGGCCTCCTGCTCCCCTGCACACTCCGCGCGCGCCCTGTGGCTGGGGGATGCCTGCCTCCCACTCAGCAGGGATCTGACACCCCGTTCCCAGCCCCTCCGTGACAGGGGATGAAACAGGGAAAGGGGCCTGTCCCTAATGCCTGACAGCCAGCTGGGCTAGGCAAAAAGAGCAGCCCTTGCCCTCAGGAAGGCCATGCCCTCCTGGGCTCCGAGGCACCAGAAGGGGGTCTCTATAGTCCCAGAGCTCTGCACATAGTAGGCACTTTATGAGAAATGCTTGCTGCTCTAGACTGCACGGGCCAACCCTAACAGAGCTTCTGCTCAACTGGCGAATCCACCTCCCAGCTGCCGCCTGTGTTCAGCTGCCATTCCCCATTAAGCGTGGCAGCTCTGGAGGGCAGGGGCTATGCCTCCTTCTGTCTGCCTGGCATGTAGTAGGCTCCTCTGAAAAGTCTGCTGGCTTTACTCCCTGACTGGCCTGTGCTCATGTGGACATCCCGCCTTCTGCTCACTAACAGGTCCCGGGACGGGGCACTCCTGCAAAGGAAGGCCAGGCCAGAGGGCACCATCACACTCTCCCATGCCCTCCATGACTCCCGTGAAATAGGGAAGGATGAGCCTGAACGTTAATCACTTAGATCCCTGGTCAACCTGAAAAAACATGAAGAGTCTTAGGCCTTCTGATGACCCATTTAATTCAGTTAGCCCCTATGCAGAGCCTACTGTGCGCAGGGCCTGCCCTCCAGAAGCTTACACTCTACCTCCACCAGACATGCAGCAACACAGTGACCTATAAGGTTGCAGTCTTGTGGGCAGAGGGCTGCTGGGAGGGAGCAGCCCACAGACCCAGACAACCATTATATGTTCCTGGCCTCCAGCCACCCTGATGTTTCTCAAGCCTAAAGTGCAAGGCCGTGGGTCTTGCAAGACACCTGAGGATATCATGCTTTTGGAACCCCCACCTCTTTTTTTTTTTTTTTGGAGGGGGGAAGGTGGGGCAATTGGGGTTAAGTGACTTGTCCAAGGTCACATGGCTAGTAAGTGTTAAGTGTCTGAGGCTGGATTTGAACTCAGGTGCTCCTGCTCCAGGACAGGTGCTTTATTCACTGCACCACCTAGCTGCCCCCACCCTTAATACAGCCCAACATCACGTGACAGCCTCCTGCTGCCACATGCACCAACCTCTTCCTGCAACCAGCCTAATGCTCTCACCCTCCCTGAACGTGTGTTCTGAATCCATGCTCAGTGTGGGCTGTTCCTCCATGCTCTGTGTCATCTGGACCCCCGGGGTGCTCCACAGCCAACTGCCTGCCCAACGGATGCTTAACCTCTGAGACGCCGGGTGGATCCAGCCCCTCCATCAGTTCCAAAGGCACCCTGGCCAACTTCCAGAGTCCAACTTTCCACCTTTTCTTTGAGAACAGCCCAGATCTTCCTCAGAAAGGCCTAGGCAAGCCCCAGGCCTGGCATCCAGCAGGGCCCTGGCCAGGGGATGGGCCAGAAGCTTGCTGCAACTGGGGGGAGGCTGGTGAAGGGGCACATTCCAAGTCTTGGATTCCTCAGCTTAGGTGGCAGACAAGGGGGTCCAATAGGACTTGCTCCCTTACATAAAACAAGGCCCCAAAGATCACCTTAGGCTCCCCCAGGCTCCACCCTCTCCCTCCCTGCATGGCACCTAGTGGTAGCACACCCAGGACCCCCTCCCAAGGAGGAGGAGGCCTCCCCACAAAGTCCCTGGGGAGTGGCCATCCAGTCTTGGCTTGGATATCTCCAGGACTGGGAACTCCCTCCCTCCCTCCTAGGCTACCTCTGGCGGCCCTGGCCAAGAAAGGCCTTGACTGTGGTGGGCTGACACTCAGGTCGGGACTGGACACCCATCTGTGGGTGTCCAGTCTGTTCTCCCCAGGCTGTCCTCTTGGCTCAAGGAAAGCTGTCAGAGTCTACTATGGGTCAGTGGCCTTCCAGAAGGGCATGGTGTGCCACCTACAGGGCCTCCCTGGCCTTCCTTGTCCTGGATGTTTGGAGGGACTTGGAGAAGGAAGCCAGGCAGGGCAAGCACTGACCACTGCCAGGACAAAAGTGAATGCTGGGGATGCAGGAGAAGCCCCTCCCCAAGTCCTTAGCAGTGGGGGGCCACAGCCTCGGAACACTGCACACAATTCCAGGCTGCTCTGATGAAGTGACTGTTTTGCTGGATTTTTTCCTCTTCCTTTTTACAATTCTTTGTTAGAAGGAAGGGGAAGGGAGAAGCAGGGATCAGGGGAGTTAAAAACAAAGATGGCATGGGGTGGCTAGGTGGCGCAGTAAGAGTGCCGGCCTCGAAGTTGGGATGACCCGGGATCGAATCTGGCCTCAGAAAATGAGCACCCACACACAAATAATAACTGGCCGTGTAACCTTGAGCAAGTTACTTTAACCCCAATTGCTTTAAAAAAAAAAAAAAAGACGGCTATGACGGTATAAGCCCACCAGGGCTCCCCCCAAGGTGGTGTCTGGCCAGACACCTGCTTCTCTCAGCTAACTCTTCCGTAGGATCGCAGACCCAGACCCCAACCTGTCCCTCTGCAGAGCGGGGACTGAAGAGCTGTGTGCCCCCGGCCACCTCAACACCCCAAAATTCTCTGGGCACAGAAGAGGTGACTGACACAGGACCACAAGGGCTACCAGCATGTGTATGTGGGGGGGTCTTCCCATGATCCCCCACTGCTCCTCAGGGCCAAAGTCTGTCTCATCAACAAGACTCTCCTGTGGATGCAGAACGGCCACAGGCACCCATCCCCCAGAGGGCCATGTGAGCCTGCTGGACAACAGGCCTGGGGGTTGGGGGGAGGGGGGCAAGGCGGCCAGGGCACCAGACCTATAATGACCACCCACAAAAATGCCAGGAGACACCCTCCGGCCCATGCAACCAGACAAGCCTTGACTCCTGTCCCAGAAACCCCTCCAGAGATTACAGAAATAGAAGTAGACTCAGCGCTATTCATCTCATCACCCTCAGATGCTTGCACTGGAGCCACTGAGAATAACCAGGAACATTCCCACAGGCAAGGAGCTGTCCAGGACACTGCTCCCTGTGCGGACCTGGGGGGACATCAAGCCCAGCTCCCTCCTGTGTCAGAGAAGGAAACTGAGGCCTGGGGGGAGGGCAGACAGATGCTGCCTTCTGTGGGCTACACACACACACACACGTACACGCACATACACACGTACACGCACACGCACATACATATACTCACACATACTCACCCCACTACACCACTGCTCTCAAAACATTCAGAGAACCAGAGAAAGGCCTCTCGGAGATTGGGTCTTCTTTGTGGGGGTTAGAGAAAGGCAAGGCAAAAATCAGCCTGAGATGATGGGTGGTTATCAGCTCCAGCAGAGGACATTAAACATACTGGAAGAGCAGTGCTTCCAGGCAGCAAACAGCAGGTGATCTTTTTTCTTATTCACAACACTCACAGGAAGAACCTGAAAAAGGCCTTAGCCTAAAAGGGCCAGGGTCTCCCACTGCATCCTGGGCCGTCTTCAGTCATTCTGATGACTATCTGGTCAATAGACCCAGATGGCTCTGGAGGAGACAGTGAGACCAGTGACCTTGCACAGCCTCCCTGCCAGTCATGTCATCACTTCCCTGATGTCATAGACCTCTTCGAAAACAAAGGACAAATACAACAACTCACAGCTGCCAAACCCGACACTTGGGGGCACCTCCACTGGTCTTGCTACAGTCCCTAAGGTCCCTCCCTCCTTCCCCACTTACATAGTAAACTCACCCTTTCTTCCCTGGGCATCAAGCCCACTGTTGAGTGCCCACCTGGGCCTTTGTCAATCCCTCCCTTCTTTCAAGGGAGCCCCCAAAACCAATGACATTTTGTCCAGGCTACTATCTGTGGGGTGTCAGGTTTCCAAAAAAGCCCCTGATGGTGATTTCCCTTAAAGAAGGCTGTCATCAGAAGGCATCCCCAAGAGACTGATGGGAGATGCCAAAGAGATCATCAGGCACCACGGCCACTCGTATCAGGCAAAAGAAAAGCGAGCCAACTCCTCTCTGGGAAGGGCATCATCTCCCCAAAAGCTCCAGTGTGATGTGGGTAGAGGTGGGGTTGATCATTGGCAGGTAGTAGGGAAAACAAGAAACAGCAAGGCAGGACAACTCCCATCTGCATGCAAATGACCTCAGTCTCAATGGAAGACAAAACTTCCAGAACATCCACCTGCCACCAAAGTGACTAGTCATGGGCCATATTCCAGGTTCTCTGCAGGCTGGTCTTGGGGGGGAGGGTGCCATCCACTGGCTGACTGGTAATGTCTCACGAAAGAGAACACAGGCCTGATGAATGCAGAGCAGAAAGCCATTCCCCTCTCCCCACCCCCTTGAGGGCAGCACTGGGGCAGGGCCAAAACCAACACTTTAGACCCAAAGCAGGGGCCTCGGTTGTGTCCAAAATGAAACTCATTCTCTTTCTCTCTGAACACTCCCCCCTTCCCTATCACTGTAGGGGGCACCACCCTCCTCCCAGGCCCCCAGGCCCATGACCTAGGAGTCACCCTGGACTCCTCACTCTCTCTCATGCCGCAGATCCAACAATGCATTAAGGCCCATCAAGTTCACCTCTGTGGCATCTCTGGTCGATGTCACCTCTGATGTATCTCTTGTCAATGCCACCTCTGAACTATCTCTCATCAGTTTCACCTTTGCAGTATTTCTCGTTGATGTCACCTCTGCAGCATCTCCGGTAGATGTCACCTCTGGTGTATCTCTTGTCAATGCCACCTCTGCAACATCTCTTGACATCACCTTTGCATCATCTCTTGTTAATTTCACCTCTGTAGCATCTCCAATACACCCCTTCTCTCCTCTGACCCTGCCCCCACCCTGGGGCAGACTCTCACCACCTCACACCTATTGCCATAGCTGCTGGGGGCAGGGGATGGCTGTCTCAAGTTCTACCCCTCCAGTCCATCCTCCATTCAGCTGTCAAACTTAAATTCCTAAAGTACAGGTCCAACCATGTTACCTCCTTACCCAATAAGTTCCAGTAGCTCTTTATTGTCTTCAGGGTCAAATACAAAACTCTCTCTTTGGCCCTCAGAGCCCTTCATGCCCTGCTCCCTCCTTCCTATCTAGTGTCCTTTCACTTCACTCCCCACCACGTCCTCCTCAATCCTGTACCCCCAGCCTCCTGGCTGTGCCCACCTCTCGGCTCCAGGGAGCATCTCTGCCATCCCCCAGGCCTGGGATGCTCTCCCTCCTCTACTCTTTAGCCTTTCTTTGCATATCCAGCACTTAGCACCATGAGTGGCACATAGAGGCTTAATTAATAAAAGCTTAGTGACTAAGTTTCTGTTTCCTCATTTGTAAACTGGAGATAATAACAGCAGCAGTTTGCATTTACATATCTCTTTAACGTCTGCAAAGCCCTTTACAAACGTTATTTAATTTATTATCTTCATTTTACAAATGAGGAAACTAAGGCAGGGAGCAAAGTGATTTGTCCAAGGTCACACAGCTACTATGTGTCTAAGGCTAGATTTGAACTCTTCCTGAAGTCTTCCTGACTCAACTCCAGCACTCTTCCCCGTGGCACCCCTTAGCTGATACAACAAACCACTCTGACAAGGAGAGCTATTCTACACCTGATTATGTGGCCCCAGGAGGCAGTGGGCACCCCACCCCATCCTGAGTTCAGGCAAGAACCCAGCAGCTGCCTCTGAGAGTGCGAAGGGGATGATGGGTATGGTATGGTATGGTACAAAGCCTCAGAAACTGCTGGGGGTATTGCTGTGGGTATTCCTTTTCGGGCAGGGCTGTGGAGACAGCTGACTTCACCTCTCCCATTCCATGGAGGAGCAAAGGGAGGCTCAAAGAGGGTGGTACACTGTGATCCCAGCTCAGACCAACACCCTCCCACTCTGCAGCTGCAGGCACTGGTCTCAGGCTCCATGGCTGCCACTGTGAGGTCACAGCTCTCCACCAACGCTCACACACATGCGTGCACATGCACACTCACACACCTCCTGAGCTTCCTCCTGGGCCAGCTGGTGGTCACCAGCTCTGAAAGCTCAGGCAAGGCCTCCATGAGGGGATGCAGGTCTCCCACTACAGCCGTGGACTTCCGCCTTGCCTCTGCCTTGCGAGTCTCCTCTGCTGCCTTGATCGCATCTATTTCTGAAAAAAGAGCAGAAAGGGGGTGGGGATGAATCAGGGCCCTGCAGGGGGCCCCCCCTCACCCCATCAGACATAGACCAAGCCTTCTCCTGCATGGCCCTGGAGGAGCTCAGGGTCCTCCTTCCTCTACTTCCTGCCATGTCCCCTGAGCTCTGGGACCCTGGGAGGAGGAGGGGAGGAGGGAGGCACACTTGGTAGGTTATTTTCTCCCCTTAATCACAGATGTGCACTTTTTAATTATAGGCTTGATCATGAGACTGGAGACACTGGCAAAGAAAGCTTTCTTTTTTCCCCAGTCTTCCTCTTGAAAGGGCCCCCAGTGCCCAAAGATGCTAAAGAAGCACTCAGGATGTGAACAGGTGAGTCATGTGAGGGAGGAAGGCTAAATGCCATGCCTCCTCTTCCTGTGCCCAGAAAGGGCCCTAGTCTGAGGCACCATCAGATGTGGGATCTGGGCCACTGGAGGGGAAAAGGCCCCAAGGCCCCTGAGGACTCACATTTCTCCTCTCTGCACAGGAGCCCCCAAAGCAGCCTGAGGGCACTAACAGCCCTGGACCCTGAGGACCCCCAGGGGCCCTTGGCAGGCTCTGAGCCAAGGCTTTGCTTCCCCAGGAGATATTGTCACTATGCAGCCTCATGTGTCACCCCAGGAGCCCTGACTCCCACTGAGCTTGGAGAGTAACCAGGGGTGCCTCTCCTCATAGTGACCCCAGAGGTTCTGTGGAGGAGAGAGGCCAAGTTCCCAGAGCTAGAAAGGGTGAGGGGCTCTGAAACCCTGTGGCCCTGGAGAGCTCAGCCCAGGTCTGGCAGCCAGCACAGACTCCAGCTCATTGTTCCTTGGGGCCTGGAGGTGAAGGGGACACAGCCCTGCCCCTCACCAGAACCAGCCTGTCACCTGTCTTCTCTAACAAAGAAACAAGAGGCCAGATGACTGCCATGTGGAAGGGGCTTGGCTCTGCCATCCTGGCCCCGAAACAGCCTGTGGAGGGTGGGGAGGGCAGGAGGCAGGCGCCACCCTCCCACACCTGCCAGTGACCCGTGGACCTGTGGCCCTAGGCCACATGTTTGGGGTCCGTAGGGGGTCCTCCCAAACCCCCACTTTCCCTGTTGGGTCCCCCCTCCCTAGCTATAGCTCCTCCCACTGTCACCAGCCTCCTTCACAAAGCCCCTGGCCTCATTCTTCCAGCCTCAGACCTGTGCTACTGCCTCCCCACTGTGCCAGAGGCCATTCTTCAAAGTAGAAACTTGCGACCCTGGCATTCAAGGCCCTCTGGAGTTACAAAGGGTATGAGAGACCCAACCTCTGGGCTTAGCTCTGCTAGGACTTGCCTGGATGATCCTGGGCCTCCCCCTGTCTAGGCCTTCTCAGACTCCTTTCCACCCATGCTGCCCCATCACACCTCTCTCGGCTCCCACCAAGCCTGTTCCCCAACAAGCCTGCTCCTTTCCTGACTCCTCAGGCAGGAGCCTCTGCCTGGAATGCCTCCTCCCCCCATTCTCCCACCTCTTGATTCCACCAAACACCCAAGCCCCTGAGGAGCTGGAAGGGGCCCCAGCCCTTTTACAGAGGCAAAAATGGAGGCCCAGGGGCCATAGCAGAAGCAGCAGGCCTGGAGGAGGGAAGACCCGAGTTCAAATCCAGCCTCAGATACTTACTAGCTGGGTGAGCCCTGCCTTCAGCTGCTTCCTCATCTACCTAATGGTAACAGCCCTGACCTTCTAGACCACAGAGCACAGTAGCCTCTATATCAATGTTAGCCCTAACCCTAATTCCAATTACCCTGAGTTACCCAGGCTGACGATCCAGGGCCCTGCAGTGGCTGGACGGCTACTCCACAGGGCGGGGGCATGGGACATCTCCCCCACCAGCCCCCTCCCCACCTTGTGCCTGGACCACTGCTGGGTGGGTATCCCTGCCTGCCTCAAGCCCCCCTGTCTCTGCTCAACTGCCAAAGTGCATGCCTGCCAGGGCCACCCCTGCTCCAAGTCCAGGGGCTCCTTAGGGCTCAGGGGCAAACACAGAATGCTCAGTTTGGCTCCTGAGGCACCTCCCCTGCCCCATTTCCCATCCCCTTCTATGCCTCCTGCAATCCAGGGACCCCAAGCCTCCACTTTCAGCCTCTGGGCACTTTCTCTGAGGTCCCCCCAGGCCTGGAAAGCTCTCCCTCCCTCATCTCCATCTCCTGCTTGCTCTCTTCAAGTCTCCACTAAAATGCCACCTTTGGCCAGAAGCCTTTCCCAGCGCTGAACTCCAGTGCCTCTGAGAGTAGCTTTGCAGCTGTCTGCTGCCCCCTTCCCCCATGGGAATGTGAAGATCTTCCCTGCCCCTTAATAAGCCTAAGGGAATTAGAGGACCTTCCCCATCTGAAAATATGCTCTGCCCCCAAATAGGCTGGCTGCACATGGTGTAGCCTGTGATGGGAGGAGTTTGCTGAAGGGTTGAGCGAGCCTAACAGAAGTTTGCTTAGGGAAGGCTTGTTCTTCATAAAGGCCCACACCTTGTTCCTTTGTATCTAGGCAGTGGGTCATGAAAGTTGTCATGTCCTCTGATGCTAAAGCAGTGAGGTTTTGCTTTGGGGCTCACCTATGGGAAGAGTTGTGTCATTTGGCCAGATGAGACTCTGGGCAGCTGTTGAGCCCCGGGGCTTTGAAAACCCAGATGTTGGTGCTTCTCTCTCTAGTAACTATAACTAGAAGCCCTATCTGCTGGTCTGTTGAATTGTGTTATTTTCTCTGTATTTTGTGTCTGCTTGTAATTTCTGTTTGCATTTTCTGAAATTGAGGGTACTGACTTCTCCCCCTGAACTAAGGGAATGATATATATGTTTGATTAAAGTAAAACTATTAACCCCTTTTGAGTTGGTTTCCTCTAGAAAAGCAGATCAAAGAACCTGTGCTAGCAGCCATCCTGGGTATACTAGGGTGCTTGCTGTTATAATCCATTAGACTGGGAGCTTCCTGAAGGCAAGGGCTGTCTTTGATCCACTTTGTATCCACTTAATACTTGTATCTTTGTATCCACTTTGTATCCACTTAATACTCATAGACTTCCTGGCCTCTGGCTGTTCGTACTGCAACCCTGGTGTCTCTAGCTGGACACCCCTTGTCCAGGTGAGCTAGGAGGAGCCCACCACACCCTGGGGTTAGCCCCACCCTGCACTACAGGGGCCCAACTATGCCATCCCTTGGGGCAGCTCTCCCTTCTAACTGACCCACCCTCTGAGCCTTTCTCCTGGTCACTGGGGAGCAGAGGCCAGAGGCACTACCCTAGAAACCCCCACCCCACTGACACCACACTGTCACCAGTTTCCCTGGATCTGGCCTCCACCAGTTCTGAGACAAATTGTCACCATCCCATCCAACTCCCTTCATCTTCTCCACAAGAGCAGAGATTCTGTTTAAAATGTGGCTCAAACCTACGTAAAGCCATAGCCTTGGATGCTCATGCTTCAGACTACCCCCTCCCTTAATCCTAACACCTCCACCAGAAAGCCAACCTGGACTCATCTCCCTAGTCACTACAGCAAGGCCTGGCTCCAAGCTCACCCTTACTCCACAGGAGCGTTATTCTGCAGGTAAAAAGTAAGACCCTGGAGGGCAGGAGACATTGTTGATTTATCTTTGCCTCCCTGCCCCCAACATAAGGGACAGGCCAGTCCTGAGCCCTCAGGGTACACCCAAATGATTGAATGAATTTAAAAGCAGGATGTTAGGGCCCTTAGGTAGGTGGTCACTGACTGGGCATCCAGTCTAAGACAGTCTAAGGCCTCCCTCTGGTCTCTGCTCAGGTAGCCCAAGGGCAGGTACATGATCCAGAGGCCATGGGGCTACTAATCTTCCCACATCTGTGAGCACTGCAAAGGAGCTTGGTGTGTACTTGCCTGGGCCCTACTGCAAATGCCTAATGTTTGAGAACAGATTTCTTCCAGATCTGCCAGCCCACCCAAAGGTCCTGGCTTCCCACCATCCCCAATTCTGCCCACTGTTTATTTTTAATGCCGCAATGGTGGGGAGAAATAGCACCACCAAGGAATCCTGTAGGATACGGGCAGAGGGGCTGCCAGGACTTAGGGGGATGCCCATAAATCTTGCACAGTTAGGATTGTGGAGATAATCCTGAGACATGTTTTGACTTGGAATGGAATGTAGAGCCCAGGCCCTGGGACATTTGGACTGGTGCGCTGGGCCAAAAACGAAGGGGAGGAGGGGAAAGGCTCCCAGGGACAACGGGGATATTCGAACTCAGGTCCCAAGAAGACACAAAATTATCTGAAGGCTTGATGCCAACGAAGCTGCTATGGTAGATACCAGACCCCAGGCACAGGAAGGCTGGCTACCTTGGAAACCAAGTACCTCAAGCTCACCTTCTAGTCTCCTCTACAAGACACCAAGTGGGGACGCTGAGCCACCCCACCCCCCACCCCACCCCCGCCTCCCAGGCTAATCCTGCCTTGATTCTCTACTCCATGGGGTCTATCTCTGTCTCCTCCCCTCCTTTTTTCTCTCTATGTCTCTCTGCTCTCCTCCTCTCCCTCCTTCCCCCACCCTTTCTCTCTCTCTGCTCCCCTGCTCTCCCCTCCTTCCCCCATCCTTTCTCTGTCTCTCTGCTCCCCTACCCACCTCCCTCTCTCACCTCCTTCCTTCCTCATCCTCTCTTTGTCTTTCTCTGTCCCCCTTGTGTAGTGGCTCTGCCCCAGTTCTCAGCACCTGAACTCTGGCCCACTCCCTACCAGCCTTGGCTTTAACCTCTGGCCGGGCTCACAAATCAACTCCTAGCTCAGAGGCTGCCTGACCTGCCGGCCCTGGCCCTGGGCTGCCACCTTGCCTCAGCCCCTCCTGCCTCCCTGCTCTGACCCCTGACCCTGCCCAGAGCATGACTCTGGTCCTTGATGTGGCATCTTCTGATTCATGGCAGGGAAAACCTCGACACTGGCTGAGCTCTATGGGCCAGGAGGGCAGACTCTTTCATGGACACAGCCTTCAGTGGAAATGGTCCCAGGGACAAGTAAGCTTGTCAGCAAGGACAGGTTGCTCAGCAGAGGCACATTTGCCATGGGGGTTGGGTCAGTTTTTCTTTCTTGGTGAAGGAGGGACATGGCAGCTGGGAATGGGCTTGTTAGGGTCGCCAGAAAGAAAACGGCAAAGAAAAGGAAGAGGGTCCTGGAGCCTCTCTAAAAAAGACACAAGAGAAGGAGAACAGTGTGACGCGCTCCAGGCCAGGCGGCCAAGCAGTCGTGACCGCTGGACGGCAAGCGCGCTGTGCGTGCCAGCAGTCCTCTTTCCCCTCTCTGCTTTGTATAGGGAATGTGTCATTTTATTTGGTGTGTCAGGTCCAAAATAAAAGGAAAATGTGACTGTGCCAGCCTGCCCAGGGGACGGATCCCTTAGAGAGGGAGCTTCCAAGAGCTGAAGAAACAGCCCAGGGAAGGTGGGATCAGTGGGAGCTCCCGAGCCCTGTCGCCACGTGCAGGGCAGTGGAAGGGCCGAGGGTCTTCAGTGAGGACAGCAGGAAGCCAGAGGAGCACCCCAGGGAGAAGATGCTGGCGCTTATGGACTAGCTCCACCTCAGCGGGTCCCCATGAACTACCAAGCTCAGAACAGACCATGAGCCAGCGAAGCAAGAACGGCCCAAGAAACCTCAGGACTTCTGGCTTGCCCATCCCCCATGGGGCACTCAAGAGAGGAGCCCAACAGCCCCCTCCTCCCTGAGGGCACAGCTGGCCAGCCCAGTGGATGGACCCCACCACCCATGACCTTCACCGCACTCCACACGTGGGGAAGGCCCTTCCCTGAAGTCTACAAAGCCCCTGAGTCTTCCTAGCAGTGTGGCCTCCAGGCAGACTGCTCCATCACTGTCTGCCTCAGCCTCCTCCTCTGTGAAACGGGACCTGCCCAGGTCACCGAGGGCCCAGCAAGCTCAGGTCTGTGAAGTGCCGAGTGCGAATGGGCAGCTGCCATCGTCACTGTCACCCCTGGCACTGCCAGTCAGCGCCGTCACCATCATAACTGTCACTGTCATCATCACGGTCATCGTCATCATCCTCATCACCATCGATGTCCTTGTCCTCACGCACCACGCACTAATCAGTCTGGAGGCTACAGAGGCATGAACAGGCCTCATGTCACAAGACAGCAGACAAACTGGCACCAACCTCGGGACCAGCTCAGCCTAGAGGAAGGCCCATCCTTGGCGTTCCTGAGGGGACACGGTGGAAATCACTTCTGGGTGGCCTCCTCACTAGAGAGGTGTGTGTGGTGTGACCAATGGATGGCTGGATCTGAACTCAGAAGACTTGGGTTTGGATTCCAGGTCTCCCCGCTCATGATCTGGGATCTTAGGCACACAACACAACCCATCTAGGTCTCAGTTTCCCCATGTGGAAAAGGAAGGGGCTGGACGAGATTCCCCGGGTCCGTGTGTGGCTCCCCCTTGTCTGGGGTTGATCTGTGCTTCTTGCCCAGGCCATGGGCAGCTCAGCCCCAAGAGCAGCTCTCAGAAGCTTTGGCAGTCCGGGCTTCTGACCATGTAGGGTGCCAATCAGCTGCTGTGGAGGAAAGACAGGAGAGGGAGCCAGGGCAGGAGGAGGCCCCAGAGACCTCCCCAAGCAGGAGAGCCGCCCTCAGCCCTGCACCTGCCCCTCACGCTGAAGGGGCAGAAGTCATCAGAAGTGAGGAAGAGGAGGAAACCTGGGCTGGGGGCAGGGAGGGTCTTCTGGCCCATCTTCAAACTCCAGGTGCCCCTGCTTTGCAGAGTGAGTGTGGACTTGGAAAGGTTTTTGGAAACCAATGTGGCTCCTCAGTGGAATATTTCCAGCCTGCTAAAGGTGTCCTACATGAAGGCTTTCATCAAATTGAGGCCCCTTTGTGCAGAGCCCCCTCCATGTGCCTGCTGGGGAGGCCTGCACTGGCTGGCCATCCTCAGGCAGGGCCCATCTGTGGCCAGCTTCTCTCTTCTATAAATGGAAATGCTCTTTCTACATCCCCCGGGGGCATCTCAGGACTCCCAGGAGTCCAACCCAAAGCACTGAGCTATGAGGGCTCCCTACCCTGTCTCCTCCTCTACTCTCTGATGCCCAGTGGGCATTCCAACAAGGTATGGGTTCAACTTTCTTGGGGTGTGCAGTCACGTATTGAAGGGGCACAGGCTTGAGACAGAGAAGAACAGGGCCTTCCCTTTTCATTCTCTACATTACAAGGCCATGGCCTGGTCAGGACACATCAGACCCTCTGCCGAACAGGGGGCTCCCCCAGGGAACTCTGCCAAGGGCAGCTACCTGCCCACTCTTCTGGGCTTCCCTGTCAGCATGCCCCTGTAAGGAGAATGGGAATTTGCAGATCTTCCCTGCCCCTTGATAGACCTAGGGGGGAGTCTAAAGACTTCCCCTGCTGTGAAAATCATCTCTGCCTCCTAATTGGCTGATTGTAATCACATGGAACCTGTGATGGAGGGAATTTGCCACAGAGCCCCACAGGAAGCAGGTAGTCAGAGTTAGCGAGACAGTGAGGGAGAGAGGATGCTCAGGCAAGGAGTCAGACAGGCTCCTGAGCAGATATTGATCTTGTTTGTGGGAAGGCTGAAGGTTGCTGTGGCTCTCAGCGATATTATGGCTTCTTGATATCTTTGGTACTATGATGGAATTGGCTTACTGGTTTTGGGATTCGGTTTTCTAGTGTCTAAATAAATGTTTCAGTTCTGTCCTCTACCTGAAGAATTTGGTATATTATACAATCGAATGTCATGTGATATTTATAGTCATGGTCTTGATCATGATCATGGGCTCTGTCAATACTGCTATGACGCTACACTCCCCGAGTCTTGGGGTAGCAGAAAACAAATGCTCCCAGACTTTATTTTCCACCTTTCCTTCCCTCCAGACTCAGGCCCCAAAATTGGGCTGGGGGCAGGAAGAGAGACCGCCAGTACGGGAGAAGCATGTTCATAGAAGGAGTTAACACACAGTGGCATCTCAGGACCTCCCTCCCTCCAGACCCATCCTAGGTGACTCCACACAGCCCAGGCCTCCCTCCCCCACCCCAAGCAGGCCTGAGAACCAACAGGACCAGCCTCTCCTCTAGCTGGGTGAGAGGAGCTGGTGAGCCTACACCAAAGGGAGGAGGGGGCTGCTGCTTCTCTTCGTGGTGCTGTCCATGGTGCTGATGACATGGTAGGAGCTCAGCCCCACCTGGGTGCCCATCTTGACCCTAGCTCTTGACCATGAGGCTTCAGGGACCTTATGTGGACTGGAGGCTTGCTAAGGCCCTTTCCTGCTTGGATGCACTAGGAACCCAGACTAGAAGCCACTAGGCCCAGGAAGCCATGTCTTGCAGCCACGAAAGGATACAGGGAGACCCAGACCAGATTCGGGCTGGGCAGCCTGAGCCCAGGCAGGAGAGCCTGGGGGAACTTCCTTAAACCTATATCACACATTTCTAACGACTGGTGACTCCACTCCACCACCACAGGCGCAAACACACAGTTCATGGAGTGGTCTATGAGGAGGAAGGAGGGGTGCTCAGAGGGACCAGGACTGGGCCAAGCAGGGGAGGCAGGAGGCTTTCTTCTCTAAACCAAGTCCCCGCTCTCAAGGTTCTCCCCTTAATTCAAGACTCTAGAGGCCTGGAGAAGTCATCCAGGCTCTTTGCCCATCTCAGGCCTCTGAGCGCCTCTCTGCCCCCAGCTCTTACACTCCAGGGCCAGAGGAGAATGACCCAGGGCTAGGAAGGGGTGCAGAGAGCAGCTGAGGGAAGCCAGTCCAGAGCCCTACCCCACCACACACACATACCCCATGCACAGACACACACACAGACACACACACACCCCCATTCACAGACACACCCTCTGCATGCATACACACATGCACACACACACACATGCACAAATATACACACACTCCATGTGTGCACACACATACACATACCACACACATACACATGCACATGCACACAGGCAGGCACACACACACAGACCCCACGCACATACTCACATGCACACAGACACACACCATGCATGGAGATACACACACACACGCATGCACACCTCACGCACGGACACACATACACATATACACACCCTCCTCACATACACACACAGGCCCCCCCCCACACACACACTCACATAGGCACATACAGAGCTTCCTTCTCTAGAAAGGGCTTGGCGCCCTCTGGGCCTAGGGGGGGTTGGGGGGGGGGGGGGGACATCGAAGCAGCCTCCCAGACTGAGAGGGCGACTTACTCTGGAGCCACCTGGCCCGTCGCAGTTTCATCTTCTCTTTCTTGGACAAAACAGGTTTTGCTTCAGCACCTGAAAGAAAATGAAAGACCTTGAGCAGGAAGGTGTGTGGTCCTTGAATCCCTCACTACAGCAGGGGTAAGTTATCCCCCAGCTCCAGAACACACACGTGTTTACTGCTCAAGGGAGACCAGGTCACCTGCGGACAGGACATTCACTAGATGGCACTAGCTTAGGCCAGCCAGGGGCCAGGTGGCATCAGTGGCTGGCAGAAGAGGCCTGGGCCTGGCTGTACCCCCAGCCCCTGGCTGCCCTCCTGGAGAGCTTGCTGTAAACTCTCACCTTTCATCTATGAAAACATGGAGCTGGAGAATTCCCCCCACCCTCGCCAACACCCGGGGCCACCCCTAGGCAGAGTCCACAAAAAAATGCTGGCCTTCAAGGGGGACACCCACCCCACCTCCCTGTGAGGCCAGCAGTAATTCTACCTGCCCCTCAGGGCCCTCTGCTGACCACAAGATGACATCTGTTCTCCAGGACATGGAAACACCAGTGACAAGAGTGAGCACAGCCAAAGGAATCCCACGTTCCAGACTCCTAAGAGTGGGGGGGAACGCCCCAACGCACAGGCCTTGCTTTGTGCCCCTCACTGCATCTCTGGGGAATGACCCTTTGGTCTTTGCTTGGACAACCCTAGAACCTGTGGAGGCCGAGCAGAAGTCACTGCCAGGCTGAGGCTGAAGCCCTTCCACCATGTCCCTACCTCCAGTGGAGGGCTGTCACTTCTGGAGACAATTCCCAGCCAGCATTTACATCTGAATAAGACCTGCAGGGCACAGAGCCAAGCTCCAGCTGGAAAGGGGTTTCACTGCCCCAGTCCAGCCCTCTCCTACCAAATGAGGACCCTGGAGTTTAGAGGAACTGTTCAGGGCAGGAGGAGGGAGCCTCCAAAGGTGGTACTTCCCCCACTGGGACATTCTGCCCTCCCCACTTGGGCAGCCCTAAATTCTGGCAGCATCTCCTTCCCAGGGCCACAATCCCACTGCCTGGAGCTCCCAGACGCTGTTCCTAAAGTCTGATCCCTCCAAGTACTTGAGAAGAGCTACCATGACCCATCTTCTCTTCAGACAAAACACCCCCAGCTCCTTCCACAGATGCTGCAGTGCCTGGTGTGGAGGCCTCCTCGGCTCCTTGTAGACGTGCTTGTTACTCCTGAAATCAGCCTTGAAAAGGGATGCTCAGAACTCACACCGGCCTTGAATGGCCAGGGGCTGACCAGGCCGGGGGCTGACCAGGCCGGGGACTGACCAGGCCAGGGGACTGACCAGGCTGGGTTGCCCTGTCAGGCAGCTGCCTTAGACTGACTTTGAGTCTACTCGGAACCCCACATCCTATTTATGGCAACTCCTGTCGAGGGGATAAAAATGAACGCCAGGACACAGTAGAATGACCACAGAGATGGCAATGAGACCACAAATAAGGTATGTGCCAAAGCAGCCATGCTCCAGGAGCACCCGGACAGTATGGGAGGAGGCTTCACCTAGAACGGAATTCAACCCTCAAGATAGGCTCTGACCCCAGAGGTCCAGCTCCCCCACCCACTCTGCTGACTCAGGATGACCCCCTGCTGGGGCTCAGGCCGTGCCCAGGCCTTTACATTCAGTCCTACCCAGTGCCTACTGACACAACCTGGCCACGTGAATGCAGACTGTGGTTTTAAAAAAAGTCCCTCATCAGGTGAGCAGAAAAGCCAGATCCTTCTACCAGACATATTCCCCCAGACTTCCCCATCTCAGGGAGACACTTTTAATAGAAGTCAAGATCTCGTTAGCATTTTAAAGCTGGGCCATGCTTCATCATGGACCCACCTCCCCTTTCTAGGGACAAAGAGAAACAACTGGGCCAGAGCTACCATGTGACTGCCTGAGGCATCATGGGCCAAGCTCAAGCCAAGAGGCCCTGCAGGCCACCTAGACCCAGAGCCCCCAGGGCCTCAGACTTTTACAGAGGCAGGGAGTGGCCAGTCCCAAAGATGGTGGGGAGTGGTCCAGCCCCTAAGGGCCACTGACTTTGAGGAGGTAAGGTTCCACACACTGCACCCCACCACATGGCTGCTCCCCACATTCCACTCACTTCGCTCTGCCCCAGCCCATGCAAGGCTTGCCCAGTGTCCCCAGTCTCCAATATTCGCCCTTTCTCATGGCACAAGGATGCCCTATCACACTCGGGGGCCACGATGATTTCAGCCACTCTGAGGGTCCTGCTTTGTTTCTGGTGGTTTTGACACATACCTTTTCCATTAAAGGTCAGTGTCTGGGGAGACTGAGCCCAGCTCCAATTCCTGGGCCTGCAGCTCAGGCCGGGGCTTGGCTCCTGCCTCCTCCTCCCAGTGCTGGCAGACCGGGCTCCCGACACACCCAACTGAGGCAGCTCGGAACCAGGGGCCAATGTTTCTGCTCCCGGCACCTGCAGAGATGCCAGAATATGGACAGCTCAGCTTTCTAAGGAAGGACGTCTGGGGGCAGAGGAAACTTTCCCATTACACTAGCAGCAGCAAAGCCACAGAGACACAATCCCATCTTTCTCAGTCAGAAGTAGCATGTCCCTGAAGGAGGCCTCGAGCCCACGGCCAGGCCAGCATCCCAACAAGCCCGGGCCTGGGGCCCCGAGGAGGGGGGTGGCTCCTGCCTGGGATTCTCAGATGCTACCTCCCAGGGGTGTGGGAAGAGAAGGCTGGGCAATCATGGCCTCAGTAGACATAACCCATCAGAAATGTGCTACAAACCCTGCCCAGGGACACTGCCTGTTGGAATTCATACATAAAGATAAGGTAAATAGACTCCAGCTAATGGACAGCCATGACCTCACTGGCAGCCAATTGGAACCCTGTGAGCCCAGACAGCCTTCTAAGGCCATCCCAGGGGCCCTGGCGGCTACAGGAGCCTGGCAGCAAGGTAAGCCAGGCCCTCTCCTCCCACACACATAGCCCCACCCCGCAGACAGGGGGAGGGAGGGGCTCTGCCTCTACTCCCAGGGTGGCATCAGGCCAATTTCTCCTCTCCCTGGGCCTCAGTTTCCCCATCTGGAACTAACTGGCTTTCCAGGCCTGCCTAATGGGCTAACCTCCCATGAACCTGACCTCACTCACTGTCAGCCACACAGACACCCATACTCTATCTCAGGAGACAGCCTGGGCATTTGGAGATGTGAGCAGAGCACGTGGGGGAGAGCTTCCCCTCCAAGGGAGGCTGCACTTTCTGGCTCAGCAGCCACCGTCTGGTGCACCCCAGGAGCCCAGCCCAGGCTCCCAAGGCTCGGAGCCACAACTAGTGATTCAGGAGGGGTGGGAAGGAGTGTGAGTCACTGACCTCAGGCTATCGATGGGGTGGGGTGGGGGGAGGGCTCTGCCCCAAGGCAGTATAAGAGTGGGAGACTCAAAGTCCTGGGTTCAGATCCTATATCTGACCCACACTGGCTATGGGCCCCTGGACCAGTCAGGCCCAGTCTCAGAGTCCTAGGGAGAGAGATTTCCATTACCTGCAATTCCTACCCTGAATCTAGGGTGTAGCTGTTCTCCAATGGGATGGATTAGCATCTAATCCCTCCTACTTCCTCACACAGGGAGCCAGGGCCACAGATCTGTGGCCAAAGGATTCCCATGGGCCCACGCTGACTTAGCCTGGAGATGTAGAGCTGGCTGTTTGCATTGTTCTATTCAGTTTCCTAAATGCATTTTAGTCTGGCCAGCCTGATGGGGTGTGTAAGTGCGTTATCTTTTACTGACCATTCACTCCGATCATAGAAATCTGCTATAGAAGGAGAAAAGCTGGGACATGTGACATCATCCTTGGCTCTATGTGAATTCAGATAAGTCACAATTCTCCAAACACACAGTATCAATTCCCCCTCAAAGCCAGACTCAGGAACAGGCAAGTGCAAAACATTCCTTTTCAAAGGAGCACAATGGGGAAACTGAGCCAGGAGGATCCCATCCTAGATGGAGGCTAAGACTGTCCTCATAGCTCTTCCCCAGATGCAGACATCCACCTGTTAGCAGTACAGGATTCCCTCTGAGTAGCTTGTGGCATTTCTCTCAGATTCAAAACAAAATTATGGTCCCAAAAGCCTTTTACTTCAAACAGCAAGTTTTACTCATCACAGTTTAGAGCCAGATGCAGTTATTTTTACTCTCATGGAGTTGTAATAAATAAAAATTTACCAAGACTCACATACATAAGGGATTCCACTTAATATCTTTCCTTCTCAAATTTAAACTTGTTGCGGTGTAAAACCCAATCGTTAGAAACTTTCTATCTACTGTAAATACACCTGCAACTTCTCAGTAAGCCAAGTTCACTGTTTAGGAACTCCAGAACCCAAACAAGCTCTTCCCTGGGGCTGATGACCTTGCCCACACAGCAAGTTTCCAGGGACCTTTGCAAGCTTACAAAATAAGAGGAATCTACATGGACCCTGGGGGGGAGGGGCTGGTCCTGGAGCTCTTGGCTTCCCACCCCCCCACCCCAAGGAGGACTGTTCTGAATGGGCAGAACCAGTCTGGATAATCCATACCCAGTAATCAATTAAAAATTGTAGGCTTTAGCATTAAAACAGGAACCCCAAATAACTTAGTTAACAATTTTACAACTTTCATAAGTGGTAGCCAAACTGTTTTAGCTCTAACCTCCCCTTTAACTGCAGCCAAAGGTGGAGACACGTGGTTTTCTGAAGGCCAGTTATAAAACATCCTAAGACAGGTCAACAGGGCGGATAGAGTAACATCTGGCTTCACACAGCTCCTCCTTCTCTTAGGTTCTTTCAGCTCCTACTTTAATAACACCCTAATCATGAAAGCCCACCACGCTGAAACAATGTTACGGGTTTACAACTTGAAACAAACACCGCATGACCAGGTGAAGGGATTCTGACAAATGCAATTCCAGACCTTGCAGTTTCCAAGTTTCCAAACTGCTCTCAGACCTCCCGGTTACCTTCCCCAGATGCAAACAGATCAAGAAAGCAAGCCTTTCTTTCTGCCACGCTCCTCTCACTTTCTTGCCTTTCCTTCTATGCACTCATCCTTCTGGTGGACTTTGATTAAAGCCCCCTAAAAATGGCACACACCGTATTTCTTCCTAATTCTGACCGGACACTTCTCTTACCCCCTTCCACTTTCTCCCGCCCACCCACTCCTCTGAGGCTGCCGCAATCAGGGAGGGAGGGAGGGAGGAGAGAGAGAAAGCAGCATTCCAGGGAAGTGCAGCTGCAACCTCTGGAGGCTACTCTTAGGCCTGGCTGCATTTTAAACCTTCCCAGGTGTCAGCTTACACACAAACACTCGAGCCACACAGAGACACACACATAGAACAGAGACAGACCCAGGGTGACACAGGTAACAGTGGGGAGAATCCAGAGGCTCAGAGAGGCTCATCAGAAAGCCCCTGCACAAAGCAGAAATTTTTCTCTTGGGCTATCAGATTGTAAAGAGGCCAGCTAAAATGTTCCAGATCTGTAAAAGATAAACCAGGGGCAGACCCCCAGCTGAAGGGGGGAATTTTCCCATCTCTTTGCCTACATGCCTTAGAAAGGGAAACCAATAAGCACCTGTAGCCACTCGTCTCAATCAGCATCCTGGAGAGGGAGAAAATAACCGGCAGGTTCCCAAAACAAGGGGTCCCTTGTCAAGAGGGAATTCTGCCAGAGCCTATTGCAGGTTCAACCCAAAGCCCATGCAGGCCTTAGGTTCTCGAGGGGGGACCTGACTCGGAGAATGCTTGAGACCTCAGACTGGTCCCCGTATGGGCCACCATATGATGAGGTTTGGGGAGGTTCAGGGACCCCTCAAGGGCTGAAGTACTGGGCAGGGTCATCTGGAATGAACTCACAGACTCAAGCATTAAGTCAAGTAGGCAAAGATTTATCGTAATGTCAATATGGCAGGCAGAGCTTGCAACCTAACAGAAATCATGCTAAAGCGTATATAGAAAAAGCAGTGGATTATATGGCAAGCATGCTAATTGGGTAATAGAGGCATCACTCACTACTGGAAACTGGGGTGGGAGGGGTCCTAAGGCGTGTATTTTTGGTCGGTTATGTCTGTAAGCACAGCTTTGAGAAGTAGGGTCTATAGCTTGACCTCTGGATTATATATGGTAACTGTGGGTACAAAACAGTCCTGTTCTTACAAGAGAAATTCTGTAGAGGTCAGCTTGCTCTTGCCTTATTGCGGCCCACTCCTGAGCTTATTGCTAGGCACAGAGGCCTTGGGCTGAGGAGCAAACTGTCAGGGAGAGTGTTCTGACGCTAAGGAGAAATGTGATCTTAACTGCATCTGGCTCTCAGCTGTGATGACTGAATCTTGCTGTTTGAGGTAAGGCTCTTGGGACCATGAATAATTTTGTTTTGAGTTTGAATGTTGAGTACCGTTGTCTGCGAGAAATGCCACAAGCTACTCAGAGGGAATGTGATTCTATACCGCTAACAGAAGAAGGTCTGCATCTGGGAAACAGCCCCGAGGGCCATCTTAGTCTCCATCTGGGATGGGAGCCTCCTGCCTCAGTTTCCCCACTGTGTTGCACCTGACTATAGCTGAGGCTGGCTAGGAGGTGGAACTGATTGTGCATGGCTGGAGAACTGTGACTCTCATCTGAATTCAGAGCCAAGGTACGTCACATGCCCCTAACTTCTGTAGCAAATTTCTGTGATTGGAGCAAGTGGTCAGTAAAAGACAGGAGCACAAGCGCCCCCCTCAAGCCCACTGAGGCCAGTGGAATCCCCATCTAGGTATATGTATACAGCTGGCACTGATACAAGGCTTCAAGGTATGCCAAGCCCTCAGAAACACTGTCTCCTTAAACCCTGACAACCTCCCAGAAAAGAAAACTGAAGCAGACAGTGGCTAAGTGATTTACCCAAGGTCATGCTGCTAGCTAGGTGCCTAAAGCCAGATTAGAACCCAGGCCTTTCCTGAGGCCAGGCCCAATAGCTAACCACCGGGCCAGGGCACTGTCACACCCATGCCCACGTGATCAGTAAAAATGAGCACCTGGGTATAGTACAGAACAGGGGGACCTGCTGTTCTCCCCTTCCTGACCTCACATACGACGAAGCCACCAGGACATTACCCCAGAGCTAGCGATTCCAAAGATGGCGGCAGGGGAGGTCATGGAAGGTGCTGCTTCCTTCATACCCCACTGGAAGCCAGCAGGAGGGAACATATCTCACTGTCACTCACATCTAGGAGGCAACCCAAGAAGAGCTCCAGAGCAATTTGCTTCTGGATAAAAACAAAAGGCCCAAACACAAGAAAATACACACTGATCTAAGGTCAACAGTGGGGTCTGAGAATATTCTCAAGACACAAAAAACAGACAACAAAAAACATTTCATGAACCAAAACTGTTGCGGTCTAGGGGTGCTGGGGACCCTGAAATGGAAGGGCAATATGCAATGGAAGGCAGGTCCTGCCTTGAAGGAATCTGACCCAAGCCTTCCTTCAGTCAGAAAAGGTTCACTAAAACACCAGTTGGGCAGGTGAGATTTAAGAATCTGAGCCATCTAAAGGGGACATGATAGGTACTTATAAACAGGGGTCAAGAAGTGTAGTCCAGGGTGGGGCTGGGTACAGACCAAGAGGGACACAATAAAAGGGCAGCTAAAAGGATTATTCACCCATACCTCAGGGAATGCCACGGATCTGAGTCCCAGGACTAGGCTCCTGGAATTCATGGGAAATTTTAAGAGGGGAGGGGTCCAAATGAATAAAACAGAAGAAACCCAGCTCTCAGTCAGGCTCTCTCTCTATCCAAGCCCCTGCTCTTCCCTGACCTCCTGCAACCACTGGACCTCTCCACGCAGCCGCACGCAGCATCTCCAATGACGACCCCAAACCTTTCCCCCACCTGCCCCTTCTCACTTCCTAAATATCCTGCTATGCAGCCGTGGGCGTCTTCCTCACGGCTCACACCTAATGGGCTGCCAAGTCTCAGTGATCTGGCTTCCCTAGCACTTCTCACAAGGCTTCCCCTCTCCCAGACTCCCAAAGACCAGATCTCCACGGGGAGGTCACCCCCCCACCGCCTTCCCTGCCTCTAGGATAACAAACCAGGAACTGGCTTTTAAAGGCCTTTCTGGGCTGCTTTCACACTCTCCAAAATGGCCCTGCTGCTGCTTCTACAAGACACACCACACAGGGCAGTTGTGGTCCCTGGGATGGAACCTCCTGTGCTCTGCCTCTGAGATCCCGGCCACCTTCCACAGCCAGGCCTGGGAGCCCGACCCAGACTCCTCCCCATGCCTCGTGAAGCCTCCTATCATGCCTGTACTCCCCCTGCCCCGCTTCTTAGGTAGCCCCAGGCCCAGCAGCCAGGGTTTAACAAACCCACGTGGAATGAAGGACGGATGGATACTCGTCAGCCGTCCAGAAACAGCCTTGGAGAACAAGGAGAAGCAGAAATGTTCCCTGGGCGGCTGACTCCAGGAAGGAACAAAGAAAAGCAACCCCGGGCTGGACCGTTACTTGGCAGAAATGCAGACAAAACGGAGGCTCTGGAGCCCCCGTGAGAAAGAAGAGGGAGCGCCTTCCTGAAGAAGAAGGAAGCCCCCCATGCTGACGCTGACGCATTTGCCAGAGGGGCCTTTCCGGGATGAGAAGAGCTCGGCAGGGGAGGAAAGCCGCCACTTCCACTGTCTTTAAGGCCACTTAGCTGCCATGCATTCAGAATTAGGGAACACATGCCCCCACCCCCAATCGGCCCTCCCTTAAAGGCCAGAAGCCCCCAAACAACGGAAGAAGACAGGATGAGCAGATACAGACTGCTTTGGTGCCTTCACTGCCATTCCATAAACATTCATTAGGCACCTACTGTGTGCCAGGCACGGGGCTAAGCACTGACAGTCCCTGCCCTCAGGGAGCTCCCAGTCTAGCAGGGGGAGACTGTGCGCACACCTGGGGCAAATGAGAAAAGGGCTCAGCTGGAGATCCCCTCCGAGGAAAGGCCCTGGAAGGGAGAGGAGGCAGGAGCTGCAGTCCCTCCATTTCACAAGGAGACCCAAAGGGTCAGAGACAAGGCTCTGCATGTCAAGCTGCAGAGAAGGGGGAAAATGAGGCCAGAGAGAGAAAGTTACCTTCCCAGGAGAGCCAGGGAGGCTCTTGTCAGAGAAAGACGCAGCCTTCAAGCGCTGCTGGCTTCCAGCCAGCTTTCAGCCCACTTCAGGACAGCCTGTGGGTCACCAATTCAACAAAAATGCCCCCGGAAGGTGAGGGGACAAAGGCAATGATCTCTTCTCTGGAACAAACCTGGGTTGCCACTTAAAAAAAAAAAAAAGATCTGTCCAGGTCAGGAAGAGACACAGAGAAACGAAAGCCTGGACTGATGACAAGGGGTCAGCAGACACAACAGTGTGGCAGGGTCCTGGCCAGTCAGGACCACCACACAGGGGAACTCAGAACAGGCCAAAGGCTCTGGCTCTTTGTCTGTTGGGTCATCCTGGGGGCGAGGGACAGGGAGGGCTGACAGCCAGAAAACAGCTGCCTGAGCGTGGCCTGATCTGTGTTCTCTGCTATCAGATGGGAAAGGATGGAATAAAACCAGCTAATGGGGAGTTGAAAACAAAGATTAATAAGGTGCTGGCCTAGAGGAGCCCAAGTCACATGGAGCCCCTGCTCACACCAAGGGAAGGACACAGGAGAGTGCCAGGTGCCCTCCAGGGCTGGGAAGACCAAGGACTAGCCACCACTCAGAGCAAGCAGAGCCCACAGACCCTCAAGGCAGAAGGGCAGAGGCTAGAAGTGCCATGTTTCTACATCAAGGCAATACAAAGACCAAAGTGCCGTCCAAAACAGCGTGCTGACACAGACCACGAACGGCATTGCACAACAGCAGATTGTATAAAGATAGCAACACTATAAACAGCACACGTCAACATTTCTGGGACCCAGCCAAGGCAGTGCTCAGGGGCAAATTTCTGTTCCTGAATGCTTATGTGAACAAAAAGGGGGAAATTAATGAGCTGAATTTCCATTTAAAGCAATTAGAAAAGGAACAAAACCAAGCATGAAGAAAGCATTTAAAATAAAAGGAAAAATCAATAAAATAAAATAAAAAAAAACCAACAATTGACTGGACAGGGGCCAATTTTTAAAAGACTCATGAAATTGATAAACCATTAGCAAGAAGAAAATCAAATTCCATGACTTAGAAACAAGGGTGGGAATCAAGAAGTAAGCAAAAAGCTCCCCAATGTGCTGCCCTCCTGCTACACCAACCAAGGGGAGGCCGGCCAGCGTGCATCCTTTGGGCTCAGAGGCCCCAAATGGCATCTCGATGGGAGGGGGGGATAGCTTCTGACTTGTGACAGAATCAGACTGAAGTGGGGCCAAGCTGCACAAAGTCATCAGCGAAGACCAGCAACTGTGGCTACGGTTTGTCCTTCCTCAAAGAGGACCCCTATATCAGGAAGGAGATGCCACGGCCTATGAGTGAACTGGGTTTAAGTGAGGCTGCCTGGGCAGAGTCACCAGCCTCACTTGTCTCCTCCGGAGCCATCTGAGCACAGTGGCCAGACACGGATCAGGATGAGGGGAGACGGCCTTGGATGCAGCGGGGGACCTGGGCCTTTTTAAGCCAAGGACTTTAACAGGTCTCAGTCGGACTGAGGTGGCGCCCTTCAGTGACGAGGAGACTGGAGCCGACTATTGGCTCTTTTTTTGGTTTTGTTTCTTCTTTCTCCTGGTTCCTCCCGTTGGTTCCAATTCTTCTTTACAAGATCACTAATGTGAAAACGTTTAATGTGAATGTATATGTAGAGCCTATATCAGATCGCACACCATCTTGGGGAGGGGAGGGGGAGAGTGAGGGGAAGAAAATTTAAAACCCCAAATCTTATGAAAGTGAATGTTAAAAACTAATTATTAAAAAAAATTTTTGGATAAGAGTCACAGTGGCTTCCAACTCTGCCTCTGACATGTACTAGCTATGAGACCTTGGGTAAGTCACTCAAACCTTCCAGGCAACTTGACTCTCTTAGGACTGTGAGTGACAGATTCTGGTGGTGTAGGGAGTTTTCTAATAATCACAGTTTAAAAACAAGAGTAATCACTAACAGTGACAAATCCCCTGAAAGTCTCAAACACAACTATCTCTTCTGGACCTCACAACCACCTTGTAAGGTAGGTGCTACAGACGGTGTGGCCTCCATGCTATGGATGGGTAAACTGAGGCTCGCAGTTTAAAAGCCTTACCATGTCCTGATCACACAAGCTAGGTCGGGGGTTAGAGGCAGGATTCCATCCACTCTCTTGCAATGCCCCTTAATAATCAGAGACGAGTGCGTAAGGACAATAAAGGCCCAGGGCTGTAAAACAGCCTTAAGAGTCACCCACCTGGTCAAGAAAGAGTTTGAAGTCTGAAACTGTGACAGGAATCATGAGAACAGCACATGCACAATTCTATGAACTCAAGTGAAAACGTAAAGGGAGTGTATATTCCACAGAGATGTAAAGGACCCAGAAAGCAGAACACGAAACGCAGGAAAACACCAAAGGTGGGGAGGCAGGGGAGCAGGACTCCAGATGGAATCAAACTGGGCAAGAAAAATCAATCCCTCCATCGCACAAATCCTTCATGAGAACTGAGAAGGAAAACAGTCTACAGAACACCCCGCGTGAGGCAAAAGCACTGCTGATAGCCAAATCCCAGAGAAGGATGAAGCCCAGAAGAAACTACACAACACACACACACACAAACGTCCCAACAACCAAGATAGACTGAAACCGGACATGCAAAGATGGTTCAACATAAGGAACGCGGCATGAAGACACTGAATCTGTGCCAAGGGTAGGCACAGAAGGCGGTTTTGGAGGTGAGAAGAAGTGTCCATCTTGCAGAGCCACAAATAGCTAACGTTCACACCCCACCCCACTGCTCACCAAGGGCTTTACACATTCTTTTCTCTCATTCTCACAACTTGGTGAAGGAGGGGGCATTCTTATCCCCACTTTGCAGATGAGGAAGCTGAGGCTGAACGAAGTTAAGGGACTTGAACAGTCTCACTACTGGTAAGCATCTAAGGTAGGATTTGAACTCAGGTCTTTCTACTTACAAGCACACGTCTCCACTACTAGACCACTTAGTTGCATCTTTTTAAAACCAAAATGAAACATTGTACGTAACAGGGAAAAAAACTAGCAACTTTCCCAATAAAACCAGAAGCAAAGCAAGGGTGTCCTCCTTCCCTGTTATTTGACATGGTTACAGAAACGCGAAGGCATCGTAGTAAGACAAAGGAAAAAACTGCAAGGCCTAAGACAGACGGGCAGAGGTGACATGGTGATTTACTTAGAATAATCAAATTAGTCGTTTTAAACTTTCTGGTCTCTCCACTCCTAAAAATGATAGAGGGCCCTAAAGAGGCAGCAGTGGACAGAATCAAGAAGCCTCGAGTACGAATCTGGACTCAAGCCATGTGACCCTGTTTGCCTCGGTTTCCTCATCTGTAAAAGAAGAATAATACTATCACCTCCCCAAGGCTTTTGTGGGGGTCATGAGATAATATTTGTAAAGCACTCTGCAAACTTCAAAGCAAGATGAAAGCTCACTGCCTTGCCAGGGTCCCTCAGCTAAGAAGATAAGGTCTGTCCTCTGTCAGCTCCTTGAAGGCATATTTTGTATTCTGTATTCTGCCTTTTTTTGTATCTCCAATGCTCAGCACAGTGTCTGGGACATAGAAGGCACTTAACAATGCTTGATTGATGATTGAGTGATTGAACCACCTAGCGATCACAGCTAGGTTATATCTATCAGTTTGTTGTTATTTCAGTCATTTCAGTCAGGTCCAACTCTTCATGGCTCCTTTTGGGGTTTTCTTGACAAAAACACTAGAGTAGTTTGCCATCTCCTTCTCCAGTTCATTTTATACATAAGGCAACTGAGGCAAAGAGGGTGAAGTGACTTGCCTAGGGTCACTCACACAGCTTATAAGTGTTGGGGGCTAGATTTGAACTCAGGTCTTCCTGAGTTCCAAATAGTCCAGCAATCTATTGTTTTGGTTGCAGTAGATGAAGACAGTCCAGCCTCACCCAGACCTGAAGTTGGACCTTATGATCTCAGGGAGCCCCAGGGCTCCTCAAACCACACTTGGAGAATGCTTGTCCTGGAGATCAGTAGCTTTGGTAGAGAAGCAGAATACAAAAATAAACCAACGTCAACATCATTTCTATAAAATGTCAGTAAAACCAAGGAGGGAATTATGAAAGGAAAAGAAAGAAATATGAATCAATCTGTCAAGGTGCATTTAAGAACACACGATTGATGAAGCTATGATGGGAACCCTGAAGAGAGAAGAGAGGTTCACATACCTGGAGGGACACTCAGGGATTGGGGGATTGGGGATGGGCCACAGGGGTTGGGCCGTAAGCTCAGGCTCATGCAATAAAAAATGACCAGACTGCCGATGACTTAGGGTGAGACCAAAGGGCCCCTTCAACCAAGGGAAGACTTTCCAAAGCAAGAAAGAATAACATTCACCTGGAGGAAAAGATCTGGAATCTCCAGGGAAATGACTGTTTTTCATCAGTACAAAGCAACAAGCTACAACAGGACTGCCTCAAAGTACAGGAAGGTTCCCAATGCCTTCTCATTGGCTAGAGCAACTACAAGGTGGAGCGGGGGCTCATTGGTGCGCCCGAGACCCTGCAGAAGCACTGGACACAGGAGCCCGCAGCAGCAAGGCTCAGCAAGCCTCTCCCACCACACACCACACTAAGCTACAGTGGGAGAGGGGAACATCAGGGAACCTACGACAGATTCCCAGAGAATCAGGAAATACTGGGCCCTGTGAGCCAGGCATCCCGCGAGGAGCCTCTATCCCAAAGAGGTCAAGGAAAGGTCCCAGAAACACCAGAGAAGTCATCCTGACACCCGTGTGTGCCAAAGTGGCAGAAAACAAGGCTCCTGTCAATCAAGGGGAGCAACTGAACAGAATGTGGCCTGTGAACGTCATTTCTGTGGGTGTGAGGCCGCAGAGGATGGACAGGAGGCGGAACCAAGCCAAGTCCACAAACAGCCTGCCCAGGGACCATGCCAGCGCCAACTCAACCAAGCTTGGCCCAAGAAAGGCTCGCCACCCCTCCTGGCAGAGGGGGCACCTGCAGATAGCCTCAGACTGGGGGGAGAGGCTACCCTGGGGCATAGAGGAGAGGAAAAACAAACACTACTAGAAGAAAATGTCCTTAAAAAAGAGACCGGATCAAAGGCTCTGAGGCTCCACTCTGGCCAGTGGCTCCCCACTCACTGTCACACACACTCCATGCTCCAGTCAAACTGACCTCTCTACTGTCCCTCACAGGACCCTCCTTCTTCCCTCCTCCCCCTCCAGGGAGTCCACCCTGATTCCACTGACCCTGCATGCTCCTTGAGGCTGGGAGTCTTTGCACCCCAGGCTGAGCACAAAGCACGAGCTCAAAGAAGTCTGAGGGTACCTAGTCCAACCCACGTGAGAAGGGAAATTCCAACCACCAGTGCCGGGGACCTCACCACCCCCCCAAAGCTGCCTGCTCTGCCGTGGGACAGCTCTCCTGGGGGCCCCCAAGGCTCCCAGTCCTGATCCCCAGCAGACCATCTGTGATTCCTGCCCCACCAGACAGCTTTTCAGATACAAAGCAGCCCTCACACTCAGCTAGGCCCTTGCCCCCAAAGCTACCCCTTCCCAGGTTAGTCTCTTCCCCCAAAGCTGCCCCTTCCCAGGATAGCCCCTTGCTCCCAAAGCCGCCCCTTACCAGGCTAGCCCCTCACCTCCAAAGCCCCTCCTTTCCAGGATAGCCCCTCGCCCCCAAAGCCCCTCCTTACCAGACTAGCCCCTCATCCCCAAAGCTGCCCCTTCCCAGAATAGCCCCTTGCCCCCAAAGCCGCCCCTTCCCAGGTCATCCATCCCTAGCTCCTCCAATTAACGTCCAAGGTACTTCCCCATCCTGGATGCCCTAAGGATCAAACAGTACTATCAGATGTGTCCCCTACCAGACAACCTGGTCATCTTGGGGACAGATTTCTCTGCCCTCTCCCTCCCCAAGGGAAGGTGCCTTCCTTCCTGATGCCGTCCCCTACTCTAGAAACCACAGGAAACCAGAAGCTGATCCTCCAGGGCAGAGGAGCAGAAGCAGCTGTCAGAGGCCAAGAAAAGGCTCGACAAGGACCAGGACTGGTTGGCACCTCCTTGGAAGGGTGGGAAGGTCAGACCCTAACCCAGGCAGCTGAAGGTGAGAATGCCAAAGTCACACCTGGATCATCTCCAATGGAAGAAATAGTGGAAAGGCTGCCTGCCTTGCACAGGGACCCTCCTGCCTCCCCAGCACAGACACACCCCCAGGCATGTCCATGCCTCATGGCTCAAGGCCTTAAATGCCACACAGAGGGTCCAAGTGATTTGGGGCTGTGCGCCTGCAGCCTCTCCAGGGCTCAGCAGACCACAGCTGCTGCTTTTCTTTCACAGGACTCCTCTTGGCACCAGCTTTGGGCACACATTCCAGGCTGGATGAGGACACTCCCTCCCCAGGGTTGGAGACAGGACACAGACCCATCCAAACCAGATAAAACCTTTCCATCCATGAAGGAGGGAGGGCTGGTGGTCGATCTCCACCTCCCCGCCCTGGACTAGCGGGCCTCTGACACGGAGGGTGGCACAGCAGTGGGGAACAGGGGCATAGCGCCACCACAGGAGGACCCCAGCCTTGCGTCCTGGGAAGGAAGGCAGTGCCAACACTCATTCACTCAACAAGTACCAAAGGAGTGAGGGAAGCACAGCAGAGAGAACTGACTTTGGAGTCCAAGGATCTGGGTTCAGATCCTACTTCTGACCCTTATCCCACCTCTGTGGGCCTGTTTCCTCCTCACAAAGTCAGGGGCTGAGACTGAAGGAACTCGCAGATCTCCCCCCGCTCCAGAGAGACGCCCCCGTGAAAAGAAGGGAAAGAACACCAGATACTGCCTGCCCCCCACTCGCTCAGCACCTAGAGAGCTTTCCCATCTGCAACACCCCCTTCCCAGCACAAAGGACAAGGGTCATCCCTAAACGGGGGAAAAAAGTCAGAATCTCAGGCCACATCAGGCCCTCTAGCCAATGTCCACATCAGGGCTGAGCTCCAGGTGGGGAGCATCTCTCACATCAGGGGCCTTCTATTAATAGGCTCCTAGAGCAGCATGTGTGCTCCCTGTCAAGAAAACCCCATTATCTTACAAAGAGACAAACTGGGGATGATTTACTGGCATTTTCTAAAGGATTCACTATGTAAAAGCTGCAAACAAGCACTCCCAGGAATTTAACTGTTTGATCACAGATCTGCCTGCTATGGAGGGAGGGAGAAGGGAAGGAGGAAGAGAGGGAAGGAGAGGAAGGAGGAGGGGAGAAGGGAAGGAGGGAAGGAGGAAGGGAGAAGGAAAGGAAGAGGAGGTAGAGAAGGAAAGAGGGAAGGTGGAAGGACCTGGTGAGAGCTGGAAGGCTGAGACCCTAGGTATGCCAGGTGCTCCTGACAAAGCAAATGCATGAAAACATGAGGATTTTGCCACCTCTACCACGAAGCCCTCCTTCCCAGGACCCCCTGGAAAGACCGGCATCACTGAGCCCAGGCACAGGGTCAGCCACTGGGGTGGGAAAACAGGCAGGGCCCGGGGTTGCTGCTCCCCCTTTTTGCTTCTTTTGGTCCACAGCCATAGGGGAGGACCCCCCAGGAGGCTGAAGTTGCTCAGCCAGTTGCCTCCTGCAGCCTCGCCAGTCCCCCTCCACAAGACACAGAAAGCAGGTGCTATGGCAGCCCCCAGAAGGCCCTTCCTCTTGATTCTGATGGTGAGGAAGTGGTGTGGGTGAGGGGCATTCATGCCAGACTGGGAAGGGATGATAAGACAGGAGGTTCTGCAAAATGCCAGGCAGAGTGGCAGAAACCAAGAGCCATCTCCAAAGGCTGGCAGGAATTAGAAGCATGTGTCCCCACGTAGGGGACTCCGCCTCATCCTCCTAAGAGTCCCAAGTGTGGGGGCTGCCTTCACCCGTTCTCGATGGAGAACACCAGCCCTCTGCCCACTTGAGAAGGCAAAGATGCCGGGGGTGAAGGGCCTCCCAGCCCTGGGAACAAGGAGCCGAGAAGCAGGAGGCAGGACTGGCTCCCATCAGGAGCAGTCTCTCTGCCCCGCTCAGGACAGAGCACGGTCCCAGGGGCTTCTCTGGATGCCTGCCCATCCAGCTGGGACACAGCAAGTACCCAGAACACTCTGCAACTCATCATGTTTTTGAAGAAGGGCTACAGGGCCTCAGCCAAGGAGCCAAGACAAATGTTTAAATTCAGGAGCAGAGAAAGGGGAGTGCAGCCAAGCCATCAGCTGCTCTCTCCCGGACAGGAAGGCCGGCAGAGACCTCTCCAGCTCTCAGACATGAATCACAGCCCTTCTCCCCCAGCCCCTCCTGGCTTCTCATAGGCAGGGGCAGTGACTGGCTGACCACTACAGGCTGGGGCATCAGTAGAGGGTGGTGGTCAGCCAGGCTGCCGGCTTAGGATAAGGGACCAGCAGCTCACTGGCCTCGGAACCACTGCAGAGCTGGAGCCTGGCCCCAGGGCACCCAGGGACAGGGTCAGAAGGGGCTGCCAGCCCACTGCCATCTTCCAGAGCACTAGCTGGGGGCTCAGTTGTCAGGTTTGCCAGCCCTCGGTGGAGCCCTGCATCTGAGCTACAGACAGGCACTCTCAGGAATGGGACCTGCAGCCCTGACAGCCACATCCAGGGAGTCATGGACAGGTTCATCAGGTAAAGAGGGAAAGAGGGAAAGGCTGCTTTGGGCTGAGACGCCAGGTGTGCTCTGAAGCCCTGCCCGCCCAGCCAGTAGGCCTCTCACTGGCCAAACTGTTGTCAGGTCACCTGGGAGAGCTGGGGAGGACACAGCCCGAGAAGGAAGACCACCATAGATGCCTATCTGCCTAATTTATGGGTGCCACTTTTGCTTCCTCCACAAAAGGGGTCTTCTGAACCCCCTCCTCGGCCTTCCTGAGGCTCATCAGGGCAGGTCACTGACCAGGGACCAGGTCTGAGAGGATGCCCCACCCCTGCCCCCCACGTAACCTGCACACGATCAATGCACTGAATGCAGCTAATGGAGTTAGGAGGAGAAGCCTGCTTCAGGAAGCCCATGTTCCCTAAGCCATGGGGGGCTCAGTATCAGTGTGGCCACCAGGTGACAGCTGGGGCCCCAACAGCTCCCAAGGACCATCAGCTGAGCGGCAGTAAGCTCCTGGCCACATAGAAGAGGCCCAGTCCAAACCCCAGTCAGTAATCCCTCCAGGAGAGGTCAGCAGTCTGAGACCTTCAAAGAGGTCCAGTGACCTCTCAACAGCGCCTGGGAATCCAGGGCCTGGGCCAGGGCAGCCTGAACCCTGAGATCTGGCTGATGACGCAGGTGGGGCCATGTCTGGTCCAGCTTCCATGCCCCCAGGACAGCTCACCCCTAGCACTACATGGCTGGCTGCCCCTGGTGACCTGCTGGGATGTTTCTCATAGGCTTGCAGCAATCCAGGTGCCCAGGCATGCGGTGGGGGGCCTGGCATCCCTGTCCCACGAGCCTCCAGCTCTGAGGAGACCCAAGAGCACAGGAAACATGGCGGGGCCACTCCAGGGGGAGCCAAAAAGGCCCTCCACTGAGGTTTCCATGGCCCCAGGTTCCCCATCTCTATGGCCAGAGGAAGCTGTGGGAGGCCTGAGCCAAGCCCTCTGGCCATCCTCCCCCACCTCCACCCCATGCAAACACACCCTGGTCCACTCCCACCGCAGCTGCTCTGAGCTGTCACTGCACTGATGCCTGGAGCCAGGGCACCCACAGGGGAACTCTGAGGACCCCAGACACAGAGCGGGGAAGCCGCCTGGGAGTCAAGGCCAGCCCCCTCCCCTTACTGAGGAAGAAATGAGGCCCCAGAGCTCTCAAGGGAGGGACAGGTGGTGGGATAGCAGCATTTATTAGCTACCTACTGTGTGCCAGGAAAACAGTCAGGCCTGAGAACACAGACGTGGAAAAAGAGTGGTGGGCCCTGACAGCATCCCCTGAATGCCCACAAAGAAGCTGCTGCTGCTGTCAATGGAGAGGAGGCCCTAGGCCCACAGAGAGCCCCGAGTGTGAATCCCACCTCAGACACAACCTGCGTGGCCCCAGCCAAGTCCTTCACCTTTCTGTGCTCCAGGTCTATTCTCTGTGAAAGGGCGAGAGGGCCTGACTCAAAGGTCAGTGAGAGACAAAAGGAGAGAGAGACAAAGTCGAAGGAACAGAGAGAGAGAGAGAGAGAGAGAGAGAGAGAGAGAAGGAGGGAGAGAGACAAATCAGAGAGGGGAGGAGGAGAGAGGGTATGCGCATTTATTAAGCACTTAGTATGGGGTGCCAGACACCCAGCTACAGCCCAGGAATGCAAACAGTCTTGATTTACAAGGTGCCCAGGGCATGCTGGGCACTGCAAGGGGGAGAAGGGCCCCCAGGTGAGAAATGGCGTCATCTTGAGGTCAGCAAGTCTGCCCTTGCAGGCAAGAACGCAGAAGCCGCGCCCTGGAAGCCTGGCAGGAGAGCGGGAGTCTGTCCCCCAGAGAAGCAAAGGCCTGGGGGAGCCCAGAACACCCAGACACTGCCGGCTTCCTCATTTCCCACCAATGTGGTCTGGAGGAGAAAACCAATCATTTCAAAGTTCATGGCCTTTACGCACCAAAGTAAAACCCATCCATTCAAGGTAACTTATTACAGACCCTGGGTTTATGATGTCTCCTGACCCAGGAACCCCCCTTTGGGCCAGCTCCTGATGGGGCTGGGTGCTCAGCCTCCCACATCCCCAGGAGGGTTCCCAATCAGAGGACTGCGGGTCTGTTCATCGAACCCTAGGTTTCTCCTCTGTCTGGAGGTTAGCAGCACTTATCTTGCCTGCTTCTGAGGGGGTAGGATTTTGGAGGTGCCTGCCACTAACGAGTCTTGGAGTAACCAATCCAGGTTTGTGCCATGTTCCCCTGCTAGTTCACTGAGGGAAGAACCTGTGTGCACAGGGGCCACCACAGAAATGGTAAGAAATGGTCCATGTAAGAACACTGATGTCATCAGAAGGTCAGTGGGAGGCCGAGGACCCCAAGACACCATGGCCTGGCCCTGGTCCCGTTTGCTGAGGAACGTCCCCCACCCTGGGAAAAAGCACCTCTCCCACCAAGCCTCTAACAAGATGCAGCAAGGGTGGCCTCTGTGCCCAAGCACGAGAGTCCACAACTGGGCAAAGTCTGGCCTCGGTGGCTAACAGATATGACGCAGGCTGGTCTTATGGATGGGACAGGGCCATCATCATCCTCATAACCGCCCCCCCCCCCATCAATGAGCACTTATTAAATGCCTACTGTTAGAACACAGCACCAAATGCTGTGGGCACACACAGAAGGAAACAGTCCCTGCCCCCAGGGAGCATCTAACCTTTTGGGAAACAGCTTGGTGCACACAGAATACATACAAAATTAGAAGTCAATACAAAGTAATGGCTTTAGGTAGGAGGTGGCATTTGAGCCAAATTTTGAAGTTGAGGTGAGGAGGGAGGGCACATCAAGCAGAAGGGACAAGAAGAAAGGCACGTAGGTGGGAGATGGGATCTCGTGTGCGAGAACAGTATGCAGCCAGTTCAGGTGGTCTGTATAAGCTGGAAAGGTCGGGGCCAAGCTCTGGAGGACTCAACAGGCCCTGAGGAGGAGGTGCTGTGTCATTCTCTAGGTCAGGAGAGCTTCCTAAGTGCCTGTGCCCAGGGCTGCCAAAGGCTGAACCTGGCCAGTTCACCCACTCACTTCAACTGAGCCTGACCTAGCACCATTTCTGTGGTGGCCCCTGTGCACACAGGTTCTGCCCTCAGTGAGCTAGCGGGGGACATGGCATAGACTTGGATCTCCAAGACTGACCAGCACCTCCAAAACCCTGGGGATGTGGGAGGCTGAGCACCCAGCCTCATCAGGAGATGGCCCGAAGGGGGGCCCCCTGGGTCAGGAGAAGGCAAGAAGGCTGCTGTGTGATGGACGGATGCACCAAACAAGCAGGATGAGTGCCAGCTGGAAGAGAACAAAGCTGCCCAGTGTGTGGCTGGGCCACCAGGTGTCCAGCACTCTCTGATAGCTCAGAGGCTAGAGCACAGGCCCCAAGTTGACCTGTCAGAGAGCGAAGGTGGGATCCACATTTCCTAACAGCCGGGCTGGGGAAAACTGAACAGAGCCACAAAAACCTTGTATCCCCATTACACATAAGAACATTTTAAACGTTTGTTGTTAAGTTTTGAGTTCCAAATTCTATCCCTCCCTCCCTGAGATGGTAAGCTATCTGACATTTAAATGGGCAAGCACGTAAAAAATGTCCATATTAGTCATTTTATGGGGAAAGAAAACTCAAACAAAACAAACAAAAGTGAAAATCATCTGCTTCCACCATCAGTTCTTTCTCTGGAGGCAGCAGACATTCTCCACCAGAATCTCTGGGACTGTCTTGGACAAGGCACTCACACTTGCAGAAGGCTGAAGTTGTTACGGTGTTGCTGTTTGTGTACAAGGCTCTCCTGGGCCAGTTGGCATCAATCTTTCCAGGCTTTCCCCAAGCCCACCTGCTCCTCATTTCTTATAGCACGGTAATATTCCAATACACTCACAGATCACGACTTGTTCAGCCTTCCCAACCGAGGGGCATCCCCTCCACTTCCAATTCTGGCCCCACAAAAAGAGCCACTATACAGACCTCTGTACATAGAGGTCTTTTTCCTTCTCTTTGATCTCTTTGGGATACAGACCTAGCAGTGTATTGCTGGATCAAAGGGCATGCCCAGTTTGACAGTCACTACCAGTCCCTGTTAAAAAAAAACTTACAATAAACCCAAGCCTGCCTCCCCAGTCTGGTAGGCTGTGGGCAGCCATGCAGACCAAGAAGATTTAGATACTTTCCTCTTGCTCGGGGCGTTAAACACAAGATCCGACCCTTCTCTGCTTGGTTTGGGGCACTGCCCAGTGAACATCAGCCCTGGCTCCCATTTGGGCTTCCCACAAGTTGCAGCCACTTCACTCTTTGCTATAACCTCCCTGACTGATGTCACTCTCTGCTGGCCCAGGGCCGGGCCATCACAGAGTCTGGCAGTGCTGGCTGAGAACATGACAATGGATATTCCACTGACTGATGAAAATCAGAAAGCCTGGATTACTTTCCTTCTGAATTAAAAAGGGAGCCAAATGCTCAGAGACCCAGTTTCATAAACAAGGAAATGGGTTTAGAAAGTTTCAATGACTTGCACCCAGCTATAAGCAGAGTCAAGCAGGACTCAAACACAGACTCTAGGATCCTATGGCCTGTCCTGGTTTCATTTTTGCACAGCATTAGGGTCAGGAAACAAGAACCACTGGGTCTTGAGAGGACAGAGAAAGGTATAGTGACAGCTTCCCACAAACAAAGGGGCCATGATCTGGGGATCTCAGCAGTACACTATGACCAGCCTCACACCCTCCTGGCCTTCCCCAGAGGTGTGATCCCAGGGGCTAGGCAGGTGCCCAGCCACCCAGGAGCTGCTGTCCAACGTCTCACTGCTAGAAATCTGAAAAACCGCACTGGAACCACCAGGAATGACATCCATGCCTGTAAAAGAGATGCCTTCTAAATGGCATATAAATCAATTAAGCAAGGAAAAAGCAGTAACCAGTCATGGATAATTTGATTTCAAACGACAGGGTAGCAAGGGGCATCATGCATGGTTCCCGCCTCCTCCCAGCTATTCATTCACTTATTTTAAACACACAGATGTTACTGAAGGCCACACACTACAGAGGTTCACCCAGCAGGGGCTGCTGCTGGTGTGTCTGCTGGCAGGTTTCTGGGATACCGGCTGGGGCACACAGTGGGTCAGCAGCTCCTCTGCTCTAAGGCAGATGCTGGGCATGGCACTGCCTGGAGAAGTCTACAAGTTTACTTAGCGTCTCTCCACCCTCCAAGTGACATTATCTGATCACACAGGGGTCATCCACCAAGAAGGCGGCCAACTGGCACCATCTCCCCTGGGAAGAGAACAAGGGGAAGAACTAAGAGCCTCCCCTCGAAGGAATGCACCTGCCACACCTAGGTGGTTCAACAGGGGGAGGCCGAGAGGGGGCCCCACTGAAACCCACTGGTTGTACAAGGTTCAAGCCCCATAGGAACCTTCCCTCCTGACTTTGCTTTTCTTACCAAAGGCCCCCCCAACTATTAGTCCTTTGGAGAAGATATCAGCCACATCTCAGGAGACAAGCTAGGGTGGCCCCTGTGAAAAGGAACTGAAATCCGATGAAGCCCAGCCGGCATTCTAATTTCAGGAACTTGTAACCTTTCCACAGCTGCTAGCAACACTCCCAAACAGTATTCCACCTGAGAGGTGGGGTGCCCAGGCCGACATGGGCCCTCCCGCTCTTGTCCTCTGCTCACCTCCTCACCAACACTGGCGGATGTTGCCCAAAACCACCATTTCTCCATACTGCCATTGAAAAGAATGACCTGCAGCTGCTCTGGGTAGCCTCGGACACCTGGTCACCCACAGGGGCGGACACCACTGCCATGTGCTGGCCCTGAGCTCTCGCTCAGCCCAAAAGTGGGGAGGGTGTGAGCTCTTGGGGCGCAAAGTCAGTGAAGAAGCTGCCTAGGCCCCAGGGCCCAGTCTTGCCTACACAGAGGCTGAAGGCTGACCCTCTCGGTAGGAGGAATCCTCCGTCCAGTTCCTGAAGGAAGTAGAACGGAACAAGAAAAGGCATCCTGATGGCTGGGCACCGAGCTCGTGGCCTGAACAGCTCAATTTGGGCTCCATCATCAGAGGAGAAAAGCCAGCCTGTGCACCTCCCCCCACCTCCCCGGCAGCACTGCACCATTCAGGATGGCTTCTTTGCCTTTTCACACTGAAGGATGCCTAGCCAGCAGACCCATTTCCACAGCCCCTCTGGAAAACAAGGACTCAGACACGCGACCCTCCTTGTAAGTGAAGACAGAGGAGTTGACCCTGCCCACAGCGCCTAGCTCTGTGGCTTTCCCTGGGAGGGGGGAGAGCCTTCTCCTGTGACTGCTACAAGGACCCCAGAAATGGAACTGATGGGGGCCAGCAGCAGGCCCTGGTTGTATCCTTCCTCCCAGGACTCTGGAAGAACAACCAGGCCTCATAAGGCAGCTGTGCAGTCCTGAAACCCCACGAGAGCGTGGCTTTGAGGCTGGCCCAGGGCACCTGTACCAAGGGCCCTACGGGTTATCTCCTCTTTATTCTGAAACAACCCAAGACATAGATTTTACACAAGGAAACCGAGACAGGCAGGGGTTAAGTGACTTGTCAGGATCACACAGCTGGTAAGTATCTAAGGCCGGATTTGAACTCAGGTCTTCCTGGCTCTAGGTCTGGCACTCCAGCCACGGTGCCACCTAGCTGCCCCAAATACAAAATAAAGAGAACACTAGAAATGAGGGGGTGGGATTAGGATGAAGGGGACTTGTTCTGAGCCATCTCTCAGACTGAGGTGAAGGAATACCTTCTCAACAGAAGGCCAGACTAGACAAAAGCACAGAGATGGGAAATCACATGCCATGTCTGAGGAAGTCATCAGTCTGAAAAGAGAGGCTGGCAACAGATGGTGAAGGGCCTCAAAGGTCAGACAAGTAAGTCTGTATGTTACAGGGATCCCCTGAAGGCTCTAGGCAGAGGTGGACCTGAGTTGTAGGAATATCACTTTGGCAGCTGTGAGAAGGTAGCCTAGCAGGAGGAGAAAAGCAAGGCAGTGCCACCCATACGGCAATTACAGGGGGCCAGGGGAGAGATGGTGAGGACCTGTGTGACCAGCAGGGCCTCCGGACCTCAGTGAACCAGGTCAGCCCTTCACTGCCTCCTGTCTTTGCCCCTCTGCCCTAAGGTTATTCTATCACCAATCTCCCGTCCCACCAAGCTCAGCCTTGGCTCACTCCCACTCTCCGTTGCCTTCTCTCCTACACGTTTTCCTGAATGAAGGTAGAGAAAATCATGCCTTACTGAGTCCACCACAAACCTGCTATACAACCTCACCTGGGCTCTCACTGCTGCCAGGCAATCCTGCTACAGCTCCCTGATCAATTCCGTCCCTCATTGTCCCACCCACACTGCTGTCTCCACAGTGACCAAGGCCAGTGGCCTTTCCTCAGTCCTCATTGTCCTTGACCCCTCTGCAGCCTTGGACACTGGGGGGCCCTCTCTCCTCAAAACTCTCTTCTGTCCGGGTTTTTGGGACCCCCTTCTTTCCTGACTGTCCTCCCTCTCTGGCAACTCCTTCAGCCTCCTTTGTTGGCTCCTCCTCCAGATCACGTCTATCCATATGTGTGTCCCTCAGGTTCTGTCCTGGGCCCTCTCCCCCTTCTGTACTACTTCCCTCGGGGATCATCTCATCAGGTCCAATGGATTTAATGACTGCTCTATTCAGATGATTCTCAGATCAACCTTTCCTGCCCCAAACTCTCTGCCGTACTCCAGTCTCACATCTCCAGAAGTCTCAGACTCTTGAGCTCATCATCTTTCCCCCACCCCCCATCCCTATCAGTACAGGGGGCACCAACCTCCTCATCCCATGCCCACGCTGGTGCCAAGGCCTGCTGACATCCCCTTCATAGCCCGTCTCATTAAATGCCCCTCCTCTCCTCCTATGCTGACCCCACCTCACTGGTTATGTCCAATCTCCCCTCCAGGCACTTTCTTTCTTTCCCATCCTCCATCTCACCATGTTCCACTCAGTTTTGTGTTTGGATCTTTTCCCCAAATTCCATTCACCTGTGCGCGTGTGGACCTGCAAACATTCACCACACACACAAGTGTACAAACCAAAGCCATCTCTAGCTTACTTGATGCCTATCCAAAGATCTCTCTGCCTGTCCAGCAGCAGTGGCATCTCCTGAGCAGGGTTGGCCCGCAGGAACTGAGGCTGTTACTCCATCTGGAGCCACAGGGCTTGGCACACAGTCAGTGCCTACTAAATGCTCACTGAATGACTCTTCTTGCCTCAGCAAGCCTGGAGGCCTCTAGTGCCCAGAAAGAGGAAGGGGCTGGGACTTTCTCCTGATGACACCCTTGGGTGCCCTCATGGCACTCACTGGTGCGAGGTGGGGGAATCAATCCTAAACCAGCTTTCCTGCTAAGGACCAAAAGAAGCTGTGGGTGTGGCTCTGGTCCCAAGACCCTGGAGGGTCTGAGGGGCTCTAGGCACCCAAGAGAACATGAGACGGCCCCCCCACTCCATTTGCCACCAAGCTTTCACCTCACACCAGCAAAAAGGCAGGCATAGACCTGGGCACGTGCCAGCGCTGAATCCACCAAACTATTTTCCCCTGAAGACAGCCAAGACACATTCCCAGGTCCAAGGATGACCAAGACCTGGAAACTGGCCAACCTCTGCAAGGCCTCAGCTATGGGTGCAAGGAGCCCATCCAGGGAGGCACCAAGGAGGGGTGCAAATAACTGGGGAGTAGTTGCCTGGAGCTGACAGTCAGCCCCTCAAGGACCCCGGCTTCCACCACATGGAACAAAGGCACTGGGCAGAGTCCAAGCTGGGACGTACACATAGAAGCCAGGCTGAGGCACTGAGGCAAGGTCTGAGCGGGACCAGCAGCCAGGCTGGGCCCTGAGCCTAAGGCATGAGAGGCTGGCCTCAACCTGGCACAGCGAAGAGATGATGGGCCAGGCACCCACAGCCCTTCCCACTGGGTAACTGTTGGATTGGCCCAAAGGTTCTTCTCATGATTCTTGAGTTCCCAGGTACGATAAGGGAACACAACAGGGCCGTGGGCACCACCTCGGCTACAAGGCCAGCTCTGCCACCAAGATCCCAAAGTGCTCTCAGGGCCCTGTGGCCTCTAGCAAAGGATGGCTGCACACACCAGAAGGAACCAACTATGCCAGCCATGGTGGCTGGGCAACGAGAACTGAGAAGCAGCAGGGAAGCTGCACGGATGCCCCCTCCACCGGTACAGACCTAGCCCCTCTAGTACCATGGCAAACAACACAAAATTATGATAATGATGCTCAATGCAAAGACATCAGAGAAACCCAAGAAGATTTATCTGAACTGGTGCATAATCAGAGCTAAAAGAGACCTCTGCAGCATCTGGTCCAACCCAAAGAGGAAAGGAATACCCGCAAGCCAAGTGCCTGTCCAACCTCCACTGGGCCAACACCTGGGGACAGAAAGAAGGAAGCAGGTAAAGCCATCCTTCACTGCTCAGGGACAGAGGGGGGAGTAAATCACCAGGTGTCTACATCAGACATTTGTACTGACTCGTCCCCCTTTGTCCTGATGGCCGGAAGAGGGACCCTCCAGAAACGACTGACATACAAACACAAGGCAAGGATACGAGGCACTCTGACAGCCAGGCCCACAGGACCCTGGCAATGGGGTGCAATCTGCCCCGGCGCACCCACCTCATGCCGGCCCCGGGCCACACTGGGGAGGCTACAGCCTAAGCGTGCACAGGACCATCATCCTGCAGGAAGCAAAAGCCAAGGGCTTCCAGAGCTACAGCTTTCCTCACACTATTAACAAACATACACTCTTAAATACAGAGAAGAAAAAAATCCAGAAAGGGATGAAAACCAAAGGTGTAACTTGGTCACAACTTGGTTAAGGATGCTCCCCACAGGCTCACTCCCAATGCAGGATGGCCCCGGGCTAGCAAGGTCACGCCAGGCATGACTGGCTGTCCTTTTCACAAGCTCTAGCCCCAAACCCTGGAGGAGATGCCCACTGGCATCACCAGAGTCAGAGCAGAATGTCCACAGACAGATGAAGAAGGGGGCAAAGCTACCAAACACCCAGGAAGCCACCAGTCTGCATGGACATCGGCTCCAGAAAGAGATCACAATTGGGGGAGGGGGGCCAGTGAGGAGCCAGCCCGCTCACATTCCCCTCCCCGGGCCCCCCAGGCACCTGAGTTCTGGGACAGTGAGCTGGGCCAGGAGCCCCAAGAGGAGGCGGAGGCTGGGGCCGGTCACTCTTAGGAAAGCAGAAGGGGCCACAAACACCCCAACGTCTCCCTCTGTGCGGGGATCTGTCCTGTGAGAAACCAGGGTGGTCACCCAACAGCCACAAAGGAGGGAGGCGGGTGGGGACTATGAAGGCGAAGGGTCCAGAGCAGAGGGAAGCGGGCAGACCCTGGGGGGTGAAGCGGCTGCCCAGGGCAGCTCCAGGCAGGATGGGAGGGAGGGGCCCAGAGCAGCAGCAGAGATGGACAGCCGGCCATGGCCACACTCTGGGCCCCTTCTCTAATCTAAGGCTCCCTGCCCCCAGAACGGTGAAACACTCAGACGGCCTTCCACCTCCAGTCCCCTGCAGGCGGGCCAAGGAGTGTGACCAGAACAGAGATGCCAGGCAGGAGGCAGTGGTCACAGGGACCTCCTCCAGAAAGCCCTACTGGGTGAGAGGCAGGGCACCATTACAGGCTGGGCCTGACAAGGGCTCTCTCTGCAGCCTGGGCAGCAGAGGCTGGCAAGGCCGGTCGCCAAGGGGCTGCAGTGGGATGAATGCTCCAGTCATGGCTGAAAAGGGCCCAGCCCCGAGACACCAGCAAATGAACACAGGAATGGGAAGGGAAGAGGCACAGGGCAGGCCTGGCAGCTCTTCGTTCAAATCGCGGCTCTGACAGCCCCCACAGGTGGCCCATGAGAGGCGTGGGGAGAGGCGTTTATGCCCAGGGAAGGGCCCTTGTCTCACACTGGGAGAGCCTAGCCGGGGCGCAGGACCAGCAGCTGGCCACAGCCCTCTGCCCCTTACCCCCCACTCCCACATCTGCCCCCCCCCACACACCCAATGAAGCGTGCCAAAGGGCAAACATCTACCCCTCAGGACTCAGAGGGCCTTGCCCACCTGGCCAACTCACATCACCTGACCGTCCACGGGCACCTGGAACCCACTGAAGGCGGTGAGACAGAGACTGCCTACCCGCCTTCCAGGAGCCATGGCAAGGGCCCACTAAAGGGAATTTTAACTGTGCTTATGGGTGGGCTAATTAAAACCTGCAACCAAGACCTGGTCCTTAATGCAAAACACGCAGGGCACGAGAGCAGGCCAGCACCAGCACTCACTGCCCCCTCCCCATTAAATGGGAGGGAGCCCCCGCCAAGGGCTCTGACAGTGGTGATCCAGCATGAGTCATCTGTGAGTCCAGGAGGGCCACCGTCAGACCGCCCCTCATGGAGCCTGCAGGCTGCCAAGGCCCTCCCTCCAGTGCTCTCACCTGCACGGGCTGAGATGACGCTCCTCGTGTCCGAGTCCAGTTTCTGAACCAACGCCTTCGGGTCGATGGTTGTCCCAGCAAAGATGTCCGAGGTCACCAAGCCCCAGTCCTGAGGACAGAAAGGGAGGACCAGATGTGTTGTGAGGCCCCTGGTTGCAGAACTCAGACTAACCAAAGGACAAGAAGCCCCAGCCCCCCAGGGACGGCTGGAGGAGCAGAAATGGGCTCCCCAAAGCTCTGCCCCCAGACGGGGCCCGTCCCTCCCAGAGGGCGTGGTGACCAAGCCCAGGGTCCCCTGCCTGCACTCAAATACCCAGAGATCAAAGGAAAGTCATCTGCTGAGACTTCCCCAGCCAAGCTTGGGGGAGGGGGGCTGTCCCACCTCAGCCACCACCACTGACCCGTCCCACTACTCCTGGCTGCCTATGTGACCGCTCCCCTGGCCTCACTCGCCCACCCCAAGCCTGGGCCCCCCCACCTCAGGGGCCCCTCTTCCCAAGTACCATCTCCATAGCCCCCCAGTCCCTGCTCACCACCCACTGCCAATTGGCCCCCACCCTTCTCACCTCAGCCAGGTACAAGGGGGCTGCCCGACCTCTCCTCGAGTTCAACAGATTCCCCTCCTCTCCCCTGAAGCCTAAAGGCCTCAAGACCCCAAGCCCCTGGAACCAGAGAGGCTTCTGAGCAGAGGCAGGCTGGCCGAGTCCCCATCCCCACGCAGCAGTGTCTCCTGGGAGGCCTCCTGCAGCCAGGATCTCCAAGCTTTAATTAAGCTGATTTTAATTAAGACAGGAAGTAGTCCCATCAGCCACTGACAGAAAGAAGATGTCCTGAGTCCTCCTGGGGCTTACCAAGGTCACCTCTGGATAAGTCTCGGCATGCCTACTGAGGCTGCCAGACTGCAAGAACCCAGTCAGTCAACATTGATAAAATACCTACTATGCACCAGAGGCAAAAAACAGGCCTGCCCAGAAAAGAGCTTACAACCTAGCAGGACAGACAGCACAGAAATCTAGACAAAGCAGGCCTAGAGACAGGAGAAGGAGGAAATGATGACCAGAGGGAAGGCCCTGGAATTCAGAGGGCTTGGAGGCTTCCTGGAGAAGGTGGGATTTTAGCTGGGATGTAAAGGAAGCCAGAGAGTGCAGCAGTCAGAGCTGAGAGTGTGCCAGGTGTGGGGGGTGGCCAGAGAGAAAGCCCAGACAGAGATGGAGGGTACTATTCTTGGAACAAAGGGCACGGGATCCAAGAGTCCATGGCGGGGAGCAAGGTCTAGGAAGCTTGGGGTATAAAGGGCCTTGAAGGCCAAGCAGGATTTTGTATTCTATCCTGGAGGCCACAGGGAGCCCCTGGAGCTTAATGAGTAGGGGTGAATGGTCAGACTGCTTCAGGGAGACAGCTTTGGTGGCTGAATGGAAGACAACTGGAGTGGGGAGAGACTGGAGGCAGGCAGACCGCCCCCCTCCCCCAGCAGCTGTGACTATAATCCACAATTTAGGTGATGAAACCTGCATCAGGGCTGGGGCAGGGCCAAACTGAGAAAATGGGGTGAGTCTGTGAGAGCTTAAGTGAAACTGGCAGGAGGTGAGACTGACAGCGAAGTGAAATGGGCAATAGATGTCCCGGAGGTGAAACTGACAAGAGATGGGAACCAAAATGAACAAGAGGCCTGGAGGTGAAATCAATAAAAGCTGGGGGGGGGGGGGGGGAGAAAAAATGAACAAAGCGGAAAACCGACAAGAGATGTGCTGGGGAGGTGAAATGGACAAGATGGGGGGGAGGTGAAATGGACAAGAGCTGGGGGGGGGGCGGTGAAATGGACAAGAGCTTGGGGGGGGGGGCGGTGAAATGGACAGGCTTTGTCTGCCCACGGGTTGGGGGGTGAGGGTAGGGTATCAAGGATGATTCTCATCCTGAAGGATTGGGGGGATGGCGGTGCCCTCTACAGTGATAGCCACAGTAGGAGAGGAGGAGAGATTAGGTTCACAGAGGGGATCCCCAGGAGAGAGCCGGCGGGGCCTTCCTGAGGCAGGGAAACACGGCCCAACAAGCAGCCCAGACAGGCGCGGACTTATCTGAAAGACAGCCAGGAGGAGACAGCGCTCCCCTCCCTCGCGTGCCCCACCACCTCGCGCGCGCCCTCTGCCGCTCTCTCGGGAGCACGACAGCAGCACAAGGACTGTACTATCTCCGCCGCCGCAGCCAGCCTGCGACTTGGTACAGTCTGCTCCCCGGCTTTCTCCCCTCTTCCGGCTCCGGCGCGCCCCCTGCCGCTCTCGCGAGAGCACGCCCAACCTGGGCCCACGGTCAGACCGTACCAAGTGCCGCTCACCCCGCCGACTTCCCCTCTCCGCCCGGTTCCGGTGGTCCCGCCCGCGGTGCGCCGACCATACCTGTCCCCCGGCGCCGCTCCACGCTGTCACCTCCGCGGGGAGTGGGGAGGTCGTGGTCGCTGCCGCCACCGACGCCTCCGCCTCCTTGGTGCTCGGGGCCGGGCGTGCCGCCTTCACCGCGGCCGCGTGCAACCGGGCCCGGGGCCTCTTTACTTTGCCCACCATGCTGAGCGTCCTGCGCAGGACCCGTCACGTGCTCACACCCACCGCCGGAAACCAAGCCCCATGCACGTCGGTTCCGCGGCGCCGTCGGCCCCCTTTTTGGGCAAGGGGAGGGGCGGGGCCGAGCCGAGGGGGCGCGTGCGCACTGCCTCCCGGCGCCTAGCCTCCGCCTAGCTTGCCCTTCCCAGGCTGCAAGCGTTGTCTGGAGGCGGAGCCTTCCCCTCGAAAGGCGGGGGCGGGGGCCGGAGGCCTCCTTTTACAGCTGAGGGCTATCCTAGAGGAGGAAGCTGAGCAGGGCGTGCCCACTCCGCCCCGGGGGCGGGACCAGCGCCCCGCGGGAGGCGGTCCTGGTAGAGACCCCGCCCCTTCACCCCAAGTTCCATCCACCAGTCCTGTCTCTCTTTCTCTGGGGCCTCGCCCCCATCGGAGCGCCTGACCCCACTTAGGGTCTTCTGTTCCCCCACCCCCAGCTCTCTTTCCCGAGGAGGAGACTGAGGTAGGCAGGGTGAAGTGACTTGCCCAGGGTCACACAACCAGGAAGTGTCTGACGCCAGATTTGAACTCGGGTCTTCCTGGTCACTGCAGTGCACCCAGCCGTCCCTGGCACACAGTAGGCGCTTCATAACGCCGCATGTGATCCTCAGTTTACCCATCTACCCTAGCCCCAGGGTCTGCTCCACGCCGTTGCCCGGCTGGACCGTGGTCTGGAAGACCTGAGTTCAGATCCTCCTCAGCCTCAGTCTCCTTGTCTGTGCAGCAGGGGCTGGTTCTGCGGGTCAAATGCAAGAGCCCAGGGAGGGTCACACAGGGAAACTGAGGCCGACAGGCAGATGACCTGCCCAGGGTCATGCGGCAGTGCCAGCCCCGCCCAGCTGTGGGGGAGGGGTACTGGGAGAGGCTTTCCCGGCCAGCCCCTCCACCCCCATAGGCTGCAGCGCTGGGGTGGAAAGCCCCAGTCCGGGCCCTCCCTCTTCCTTCCCTGCCCTGCATCCCTGTGGGTGAGTCACCAGCCTCTGTCAGCCCCTCCTGGGAGCCAGGCCGAAGCTAGGAAAAACTGTGCGCCAGGCCCCTCCCCACCATGTGCCAGCCCCGCCCTCCCTCCCTCCATGCTGTGCGCCAGGCCCCTCCCCACCATGTGCCAGCCCTGCCCTCCCTGCTGTGCGCCAGGCCCCCCCCCACCATGTGCCAGCCCCGCCCTCCCTGCTGTGCGCCAGGCCCCCTGCTGTGTCAGGCCCCCCCCATGTGCCAGCCCCGCCCTCCCTGCTGTGTGTCAGGCCCCTCCCCACCATGTGCCAGCCCCGCCCTCCCTCCCTCCATGCTGTGCGCCAGGCCCCTCCCCACCATGTGCGCCCCGCCCTCCCTCCCTCCATGCTGTGCGCCAGGCCCCTCCCCACCATGTGCCAGCCCCGCCCTTCCTTCCTCCATGCTGTGCGCCAGGCCTCCTGCTGTGCCAGGCCCCTCCCCACCATGTGCCAGCCCCGCCCTCCCTCCCTCCATGCTGTGCGCCAGGCCCCTCCCCACTATGTGCCAGCCCCGCCCTCCCTGCTGTGCGCCAGGCCCCCTGCTGTGTCAGGCCCCCATGTGCCAGCCCGCCTCCCTCCCTCCATGCTGTGCGCCAGGCCCCCCACCATGTGCCAGCCCCGCCCTCCCTGCTGTGCGCCAGGCCCCTGCTGTGTCAGGCCCCTCCCCACCATGTGCCAGCCCCCTCCCTGCTGTGGCCAGGCCCCTCCCACTATGTGCCAGCCCCCCTCCTTCCCTGCTGTGCGCCAGGCTCCCTGCTGTGTCAGGCCCCCATGTGCCAGCCCCCCTCCCTCCCCTGCTGTGCCAGGCCCCCTGCTGTGTCAGGCCCCCTATGTGCCAGCTCCGCCCTCCATGCTGTCAGGCCCCCTGCTGTGTCAGGCCCCCATGTGCCAGCCCCCTCCCTCCCTGCTGTGCGCCAGGTCCCCTGCTGTGCCAGGCCCCCATGTGCCAGCCCCCCTCCCTCCCTGCTGTGCGCCAGGCCCCCTGCTGTGTCAGGCCCCCATGTGCCAGCCCCTCCCTCCCTGCTGTGCGCCAGGCCCCCTGCTGTGCCAGGCCCCCTATGTGCCAGCCCCCTCCCTCCCTGCTGTGTGCCAGGCCCCCTGCTGTGCCAGGCCCCCGCCCTTCCTCCCTCCATGCTGTGCGCCAGGCCCCCTGCTGTGCGCCAGGCCCCCTGCTGTGTCAGGCCCCCCATGTGCCAGCCCCCCTCCTCCCTGCTGTGCGCCAGGCCCCTGCTGTGCCAGCCCCCCATGTGCCAGCCCCCTCCCTCCCTGCTGTGCGCCAGGCCCCCTGCTGTGTCAGGCCCCCCCCCATGTGCCAGCCCCCCCTCCTTCCCTGCTGTGTGCCAGGCCCCCTGCTGTGCGCCAGGCTTCCTGCTGCCCGTGTCCCAAGAAGACAAGCACAGGATCACCCATCTGGGAAGTAGCTGAGGCTGAATTTGATCTTATAAGTGTACATTGTAGTTTAATCGGCAAAGACAGGTTACTGTACATGCTTGAAACTATTATTCTGGTAGACCATCTGAAAACTGCTATCTTAACCTTTTATGATTCTTAAGGGAAAACAGACCTGGTAAATCAGATCACTGCCTTAAAGGCTCTCCTCCTGCTGGGTGTCACTGGTGAGCCCACCTCCCCCTTAGTGCCAGCAGAGCAGAATGGGCAGCTCACCCTTGCCTTTTGTATCACAAGCAGCTGTGATTTGGGGAGAGGACATCTTGAACCCCTGTGATTTGTACCTCAGTGATGGCACCAGGAGGATATTAATTATTGGATTCACAAGATAGACTTGGGGGGCAAGGAACAGCTTGGGACTGTCCCCAGAACTGAGCTGAACTAGTTCTCATCCAGTGCTAGCCTCAGCTGTTGGCCTGGCTCCAGAATTTGTCCTACGTACTGATGTCTTAACTAACTTATGGTGACCTTGGTCATCTGAGAAAGGTGGCTTGTTGATGTTCCCATAGGGCTGAGCTTTGTGTCTCAGAGGTTTATGTTAGGAGATCAGTTACGTCCTAGAATGTTTTGAATGGGATTATTTTTATTTACTTACACAGATCTAGAATTGCTAAATTTGAAGTGCTTTTCAAATTAGCCATGTTTATTAGTGATGAGAATTTTTTCAGTGGAACATGCTTAATGCTCTCCATCCCCAAAGAAAGAATGGATGGTGTCTGACTATGGATTGAAGCAACTTTAGATTTGTTTTGTTTTGTTTTTTGCTTTCTGGAGGGCAGTTGGGCTTAAGTGACTTGCCCAAAGTCACACAGCTAGTAAGTGTGTCAGGTGTCTGAGGCTGGATTTGAACTCAGGTCCTCCTGACTCCAGGGCTGGTACTTTATTCACTATGCCAACTATCTGCCCCCTCAACTTTTATTTTTTAAAGAACATGTTAGAAATGATATAAATCATGACTCTAAATATTCTATTTTAAATTTCAATTTATCAGGATAAAGATGCAAAAATTAGCTTCCTTCAGAAGACCATAGATGTTGTGATAATGGTTTCAGGAGAACCATTATCTGTGAAGCCAGCCCTTTTGTGGGCCATCGAGTCAGACTAGGCCTCGCCACTGAACTGAGACAGGTTTTACATTGGCTGAGAAGAGTCTGATCCCCAGCAGTGACAAAGGGGCTCAGGTGCCCGGCTGGGCATTGGCCAGAGTGAATAAGGCTCAGAGCCCAGCCGGCCCCCACCCCTCTCTTCCTCCTCCTCTGGGGGCCGCCCCCTCCCAGGCTTCAGGTGCTGAGAGGCCCCAGACTGCTGAGGCCTGGGTAAGTCAGTGGTGGCCAGTGACCTTGGGTCCTGCCCAGCAGTGACCTTGGGCACGACCCTTCCCAGTCTCTGCCTCAGCCTCCCCCAGCTTGGCCTCTGCACCAGTAGCTTTTGCTCCCCTGTCCAGGACTGCAGACCCCTGTGCTCCAAGTAGGGGGGGCCTGGAGCCATTATGCCTGAGGCCCTAGCAAAGGGAAAAGTGAAGGTTCTCCTGCCTGGAAGGGCCCCCCTTCTTGCCTCCCTCCCCTCTCCTGGCTTTCTGCCCCCGCCCTGCTTCCTTCCCCCCTTCACTGTGCGCCCCCCGCTGGCTGCCTTCCCCCTTCACCTGCCCCCCCCCTTCCTTCCCCCCCTTCACTGCCCCCGCCTAGCAGCCTCCCCCCTCTTCTGCCCCACCCTGGCCGTCCCTCTTTCCCAGCGGCCCCTCTGTATGGCTGCCCCCCAGGTGCCCAGCCAGCCCTTGGGGCCAGGTTGGGTTCCTTCATAACCATTCCTTCTAAAGGCATCGTTTCTTGGGAGGCTGGAACTACCCCTGTTGGGGTCACAAAGGAGAGGGACCCCTAGGCTTGTCCCCTCCCCATTTCACAGATGATGAGAGGCCACGGGCTGGCAATCAGCACCTGAGTTCTCGTCCTGACTTTGACCCGCCAAGTGCCCAGCCTTGTATAGGTCACTTAAGCTGGGCAGGCCTCAGTTTCCCCACTGGACTTGGATGATGGTGAAGGTGTCTTCCATCTAGAGAAGTCTGTGGTTCTGGCATGTGGAGCGTGGGTTCAGGGGAGCCTCGGGGGGCAGGAGTGTGGCAGGCAGGCTGAGGCACCAGGTGGCCCCCCAACAGGGCTCCCCTTCCCCAGAACCCTGCAGGCAGAGTCTAGCTGGGTGGTAACTGGTCTGGGCTGTTGTGGAGGGCTCCCCGGGGACACCCTGGCCTCTGATTCACAGCGTGGACCCAGAGGCTCAGCTCCACTCCCCCACCCCTAGGTTCTGGGACCAGCCCCTCTTTATAAACTTTGGGGGGGCCTCTGTTGGGTGGGCATCAGCGCCCCCCTGCTGGGGCTCTCAGGAAGGGAGCAGCCCCCCCCTCCCCATTGGAGGCTGAGCCCGTCAGGCTTTGCCAGTTGCTGGGGCTTCCTTGGCGCTGGGCAGCTGATTAGCAGCTGGTCAGTAGTAAGTGCTGCGGGAATTAGAGCTTGATGCCTAATTGACTCCTTACCCTCCCACTTAGGGAGGGTCTGGAAACTCAATCAATCAATCAGTCAATCAGTCAAGATCCCCGAAGGCTAAAGACAGCCCCTGCCCTCCAGGAGCCTCCAGGCAAAGAGCTGTAGTTTGTCCTGGGGGAAGACCTGCCAGCACCTGGGAGGTGAGGCCCCAATGTGCCAGCGAATGGGACTGAAGTGAGGCCGGCTGTGCCAGGTCACACGTCTCATGTTCTCCCCTGGAGCCAAGCCATCTAGGTCCAGAGGCCAGACATGGACCAGGATGCTGAGGGATGAGTGAGGCAATACCTATTCTGTGACTGAGGCTGGGTCCGGAATGTCAAAACAAAGCGACAAAAAACCAGGCCGGAAATAATTAACCTGGGGGAGGCACTGGGATTAAGGAGGTTTAGAGAAGGCTCTGGGTGAGCCCAGAGATGGCCAGCCCCACAGTACCACAGAGGACCGTATGAGCAGGGCTGGGCCAGGCCATGGAGGGCCTACAGCACCAGGTAGAATTTGGATTTGACTCTGCATCACATTGGACCAGTCACCTGTCTCTGGCCTCCAAGGGTCAGGTAGTCCCTGAGGTTCCCTCCAGCCCAGACTTGTGAGCTCCTTGGCTCAGAGGAAGGAGGCCAGGCCCCCAGGGGTGGGCCAAGAAAGGGGCCTCTTAGGTTCTCTCACTCTTTAGGGGAGGAAACTCAGTGGTTTCACTCTTGAAACCACAGGGGCTGGGGAGGGGCCCCACATTCCTTCCACATGTAAATTGTCTTACTCTTCTGGCCTGTTCCCCAGGCCTCGAGGGCAGGCAGGGCTGGGGGCCGCCCTCAGGACCCTCCTCACTTCCTCCACCCTGAGGGGTCTCTGCCCCAGCCCCGAGGATTGGGCTCTGCCTGTGCAGCCCTGGGAGCACCCTGGCATCCAGCCGAGGTAGCCTGGGCAGTCACCAGCCTCATACATCAGGATGACTGGGAATACAGTGGGAAGTCCAACAGGCCTGGGCTCCAGGAGCTCACACTCCAGAGGAGACTGCGTGTGCATGCGTGCATGCATGTGAGAAGTAGGTGCCATTATGGTCTCCATTTTGCTGTTAAGGAAACTGAGGCAGACAAAGGTGGAATGACTTACCCAGGGTCACACAGTGTCTGCAGCTGAATGTGAACTTGAGTCTTTGTGACTCTGGACCCAGTGGTCTGTGCCCTATGCCCCCAAGCTGCCTCAGAAGGCCAAGCATTGTGGGGGATGCTTGGATGTGAGGACCATGTCTGTGGGGCACAGCATAAAAATTGTGGAAGCTGTAGGTGCCCCAGGAATTTATCAAGCAGGGGAACGTGGTCCTGCCTGCACTTAGGGAAAGTGTCTGGACGGGGAGGGGGAGAGCCTGGAGGCAGCAGCGTCCCCTCCCAGTGTCCAGGTGTGAAGGGATGGGGGGGCAGCCTCATTGCCAAGGTGAAATGGATGGGCCTCTGGGGGGCGAGAGAGGGAGGGGTCCAGGAGGACTCCCAGGTCGGGGGCCTGGGGGTGGGGACGGGGTGCCCTCTGCAGTAAGAGGGGAGGTGGGGCGAGGATTGGGGGATGTCTGTGTTGCATTGGGTTTGTTTGTGCTCCTGTGACCCTCTGTGTCTGACGGGTCCTGAGCTCTTCCCCTACCCAGGTGGTCGGGCCTGGCCGTGACACCCCTTTGTGTCTGGCTGATCAGCTTGTCTCGCTGTGGGACGTTGGTCTTTGCCTGGGTTCTGCCTGGGCGCCCTGCAGCCCCGCGTTTCTGTTCAGTGCAAGCTCTTCTGGCTTCTTTCTGCATTTGGTTTGAGCCCTGGCCCTGAGGGACCGCTTCCCCCCCCCACTCCACCAGAAGCCCTGTTTCCTCCCATTCCTAGCGCTCATGGGCCGGCTTTTAGGGGCTGATGGGCGGGGCCCTGGTGCTGGGTGGACTCAGCCGCCTGACCCTTCATTTTTAGGGGCCCTAACCCTGTGGCCGCCCGCCTCCCCACCAGTCCTGTTGCACAAGCTTCGAGTGAGGGCGGGCGTAGCAGGTGGGAGCAGTTCCTGTTTTCCTCAGGTTTTCTCACCTAAGCCAGCACCCCTGCCTGCCCTAGTTCATGTGGAAAGCAGGAAGAAGTGGGCCCAGCCCCCAGAGTCCCCAGCTCTCACCCCTCCCCAACAGGGTCATGAGAAGGGGCCTCTTCTCTCTCCCAGGCTGGCTGGTCTAGGGAAGGACAGGGCCGTCTGGGGGCACCCACACCCAGGCCTCCCTTGTGAGAGCCAGGCTGGCAGGAGGGCAGCCCGGCGTCTGCCCTTAGCGGTGGGCACAGGGCAGGGGGGCACTGGGAAGGAAGGAATCCCACAGATGAGAAAAGGCTGAGAGCTTTGGCAGAACCTGAGCTGTGGGACTGCCAGCCGGGCACCCACCCTGCCCTGAGCCTTCCAGGCTGAGCTGAGAGCCAGCTCTGGTGCCCCAGCACTCCCCTGGCTCCCTGGTGCTCCCTGGCCCTCCCGTGGTGCCCTGGCATTCCCTCAGCTCCCTGGTGCTCCCCTGGTGCCCTTGCGCTCCCCCGGCCCTCTGGCACTCCCCTGGCTCTCTGGCACACCCCCACCCCCACCCCCACTCCCTGGTGCTCCGTGGCACTCCCCCAGCTCCCTGGTGCCCTGGTGGTGTTCTGGTGCCCTGGCACTCCCCCAGTGCCCTGGCACTCCCCCGGCTGGGGTCCAGACCAGCAGAGCGCCCTAGCAAAGACCCTGGGATAGACAGGAGTGAGGTGGGGGGCTGCTGTGCTGGGCGGGCTCCACTCTGGAGAGAGTCCAGGCTAAAGCATTTATGCAGGCCACAAGAGGGAAGGCGATTGGATCGAGGGCGGGCTCCTTTGAGTCTTTACACTCACAGGGCTGCATGCCTGGCACACAGTAGTTCTCTATTAAGGCTTTGAGAATCCAGAGAGAAAGAGCTGCTCCAAGCAGGCGTTCTTGTCTCCTGGTCAGCCGGGCTTTTTCCAGATTCAGTGCCACAAACATTTATTTAGTGCCTGCTGTGTGCAGGATGCTGTGCCTTAGGGAATGGGAAGATGCAAAGGGCTAGAGGCTCCCCCAAAAACCCTGGGAAGTCATTCAGACTCAGCCCCCCAGCCTGCCCTGCCCCTGGGGGGCCTCAGCCAGGGTCAGCACAGGGCAGGAGGGGGAGATCCTGCCCCAGCTCGGCTCCAGACTCACGACCCCCTCCTCCATCCCCAGTCCTCACAGCATGGGCAGTCCCCTGGGGGTTGGGGGGGGTCCAGGAAGAAATCTAAGGCTAGCTCACCCTGAAAGTGGGTCACCTGGGGGGAGGCAGATGGGGGGTGGTTGGAAGCAACACCTCTGAAAAGGTATGGGGTCAAAGGAGAACCTGAGTAGGTGGGGGGCGGGGTAGGGTGGAGGGAGTCTGGGGTGGAGTCAGTCTTTCCCCAGGTTGTGTAACTGGTGTTGTACAACCCCTAGAATCTGGCAATCAAAGTTTCAAAAACAAACATGCAGCTGGGAAATGAGATCCCCAGGCCCGGGGTATGGAGACCCATCCTGCCCTAGGACATAGGGGGATAAGAGAGCAGAGGGGGCCAGGCCCACTGTCCTGGGCTGGGGGTGGGGGAGAGACTCAAGATCTTGTGGAAGTGAATGTCGGAAACTAAGTAAGTAAATAAAAGATCCCACAGCACAGTTCCTGATGCTTAATAAGTAAATAAAGGGATTGTTGCTGGACATTTAAAAAAGAAAGCGTGTGACCTGAAAGTTCCTTCTCTGGGATGTCATCTGTGTAAAGGGCAGGGTTTGGCCTCAGAATAACCACACCCTTCTGGGCATACCGGGATGTGCCCCTTAGAGCGCAGCCTGGGGCTTGACCCAGAGTGGGACTGTGTGCTCAGCCATCAGAGGGACAGTGAATGGGGATGACAGGGTTGGTGCAGTGCCCGGCACACAGTAGGCTCTTAATGGATCAGTCCATCAGGAAGCATCTTAAGAGAGACCCAGAGGAAAGACGGGCCATGACATTTTATTCCTGGAAGGGGGTGTGGTTGTGTGAGGGTGGCTTCCCTGGTTGAGCCTCCGTGGCCCCCATCCCACTGGCCAGTGAGTGGGTGATTGGCACCCAGCAGGGCAGACACAGCCAGGGGCACAGGGCTCACCGGGGCATGTCACTGACGGGGGACAGTAGATATGAAGGCCCCCCGGAGGTTGTTACCACTTTCTGCGGGGCCTTTCCTAGTCTACCCCTACCCCCCATGGTCCTTGGTCTGTCTGTGCCCTGCTAGACCACCTGTCTTGACCCAGGTCAGTCATTAATGTTGATTGGGAGGTCTAGGGTGGAGTGCCCCAGATGGTGGCTGGCCCTGGCCTCTGGAACACTGTCACCAGCATCCTGGATGAAGGCTGGACAACTTGTTGGACTAAAGGTGGCAGGAGGCTCCTAGGGGCCCCGGGCACACCTCAGGCACAGTCTGGAGGCCGCTGGCCCACACTAGTGGGCTGCTCAGTACCCAGGAGTAGTGCTGAGCTGGTGTCTATGCTGAAGGCCAGGTCCAGGGTGCCCTCTGGTCCGCTCTGGCTCCTCTCAAGGTCCGGCCCACGGACCACCTTCATGTGAAGTGCTTCCCTCCCCTCCCTCAGCTGGTACTGCCCCCTCCCTCAGCTGGTACTGTCCTTCCCCCAACTAGTACTGCATTCCCTCAGCTGGTACTGCTCCCTCTCCCAGCTGGTACTGCCCCTCCCCTAGCTGGTACTGCCCTCCCTCAGCTGGTACTGCCCCCCTCCCTCAGCTGGTACTTCCACCTTCTCCAGCTGGTACTGCCCTTTTCCCAGTTGATACTGACCTCCCTCCCCTCCCTCAGCTGGTACTGCCTCCCTCCCTCAGCTGGTTCTGCCCCCTCCCCCAGCTGGTACTGCCCTCCCTGCTGTGCCAGTCCCCACCAGGTGCTGCTTTCTCTGATGCCTCAAACTCTAACGTGTGCATTCTAGTCTAATCTATTTCACCAGCCTCCATCTGGGCTGTCCCAAGGGCCCAGAGAACATGCCCCACTTGAGGGCCTGGTCCATGAGGCCTGGCCTATGAGGCTTAGCACATAGTAGGTGATTGGTGACTGATTTCTTGACTGACAAGCTAATATACTGGTCCAGCCCTCACAAAACACAGTTGAGCAGAGCCAGACCAAGTCCTGCACTTGGACCAGCCAGGACAGGGGAGGCCTGGCCAGACTCCCAGTGGTCTGAGGGGCTTTTCTGGGAGCATTTCCAGGAGGCTGTGGAGCTCAAGGTGTGGGCAAAGTCCCCCAGGACACAGGAGAGGGGCCCCTAACAGAGGGGTGATGGGGGCAGGGGCCGAGGGCATCACCTTGGCTGGGGTTGGTGCTGGCCAGCACACCCAGTTCTCCTCAGGAAGCAGGAGGGCCCAGCCGGCTCCTGAGAATGCTCAGCTCCTGGCCCCATCAAGGCCAGGCCTCCTTATGGGGGCCCAGCTGCAGCCCCTCTTCTGAGGGCGCTGTCCCCACCCCTGGCTCAGCCCTACTCAGCCACAGGCTTCCTCTTGGGGTCCTGCTCAGCAGGCGAGGCGTTCCTGTGCCTGAGACTGGCCAAGTCCTGGGCAGGGGGATCCCAGGATGTGGGGTCCACCTGGAACAGGAGGGTGCCTTCCCTAGGGTGGCCCCTGTGGTGCCCCTGTGTACTGAGTGCCCGGAGGGAGAGCCCTTTCTGTTTGCTGGCCATGCTGGCCCCCCCAAAGTCCAGAGGAGTCAGGGCAAGCCCGCTGGGAGGGTCGCCTTGCCTAACCAGACTGGAGAGAAAATGCAGCTTTGTGGAAGCTGGGCCTGGTCTGAGATTAACCCCTCCATTGAGCCTGAGCATCCTGGCACCCCAGGAGCCCCTGGTACTCTGGGACCTGGCAGAACGAGCCATAGGAGCCCTCCCTGGCCTCAGAGGGCCAGGCCTGGGAATGTTTCCTGGGCTGGCCCCTGACCAGACCCCCACCTAGACTGACATCACTGGCCCAGAGAAGCTCTAGCCTCCAGTGCCCCCCACTGACCTGTCTACATGGCAGAGCTGCTGCTGTTGCTGCCGCAGGAAGGACTCCTCTGCTCGGAACCAGCCTGTGTCCCAGACTGTCCAGCTTTCATGTGTCAGCAGAGACTTCTGAAGGGCTACTTCTGCCCCCATGCTGGACCCAGAACCTCGAGAAGAGGGTTCTGCTCCTGGGCTGACCACAGGGATGGCCTGGGGTGGGCAGGCTTCCCCATACCTCCTGTTTGATGCTTCTGTCCCTTGAACAGTACTTCATGCAGACTCACCCTTTGGTCCAGCTCTGGGTCCTATGGGCAGCTAAAGGAAGTTCATCTTCAGGGCCGGCCGGTTTGCCTGTGCTCAGGGGGGCGAGGGCAGAAATACGCACTCAATCGGCACTGTGCTGTGAGGGCTGGGCTGGGCACTGAGTGCCCTCTGGTGGGCGCTGGGCCAGGCTTTGAGAAGGGTGCTGAGTGGGTGCCATGTTGGGCATAGGTCTGGGCACTATGTTGTGAGCGCTATGCCGGGCACTGGTGGGTGTTGGTCTGGGCACTAAGTGCCATGTGGATGCTGTGCTGTGTTGGTCTGGGCACTGAGTGGATGCCATGCTGTTGACACTACATCGGGCACTGGGCTGGGCACAGAGTAGGTGCCGTGCTGTGGGCACCACATCAGGCACTGGGCTGGGCACGGAGTGGGTGCCATGCTGTGGGCACCACATCGGGCACTGGGCTGGGCACAGAGTGGGTGCCATGCTGTGGGCACCACATCAGGCACTGGGCTGGGCACAGAGTGGGTGCCGTGCTGTGGGCACCACATCAGGCACTGGGCTGGGCATGGAGTGGGTGCCGTGCTGTGGGCACCACATCAGGCACTAGGCTGGGCACGGAGTGGGTGCCATGCTGTGGGCACTACATCAGGCACTGGGCTGGGCACGGAGTGGGTGCCATGCTGTGGGCACTATGCCAGGCACTGGGCTGGGCACAGAGTGGGTGCCGTGCTGTGGGCACCACGTCAGGCACTGGGCTGGGCACAGAGTGGGTGCCATTCTGAGAGCACCACATCGGGCATTGGGCTGGGCATGGAGTGGCTGGTGTGCTGTGGGTACTATGTTGGGCACTAGGCTGGGCACAGAGTGGGTGCCATGCTGTTGGCACTCTGTTGGGTACTGGGCTGGACATGGAGTGGGTGCTGTGCTGTGGGCACTACATTGGGCTCTGGGCTGGGCATGGTGTGGCTGCCACATTGTAGGGACTAAGGCGGTTGCTGAGAAGATGCTTCCTGGTGGGAGTTGGACCCTCGGCCCCAGCTCCAGCACCAGAGCGTGGGCAGAGAGCTGGCAGCTAGCACCCGTCTGCTTCAGAACCTCGCTTCAGGTTCTGGGGTTCCAGATCAGATCTCAGGGGAGAGGCCAGGCTGGGCCTCCCACTGCAGACCTGTCCCAGTCTGGGCTCGCACTCAGAGCCTTTTTACCTTGACAGCCTTAAAGAGAGCAAGGCCACCCTTCCTGCCATGCCAGGTGAGGGACAGAGAGGGCCCCGGCGTCCAGCACAAGCAGCTCTCGGTGATTTGTCTCTGGACAGACGGTCAGCAGGGGCCAGGCTCGGTGGATAGCACCATCTTCCTAGGAGAAAAGCTGACCAAGGCAGCACTGAGAGGTAGTGAGCCCCCCATCAGTGGGGAGTTCAAGTAGAGTCAGGATGTGGGTCCAGGTGCTGTTGGCCTCTGAGTCGGCTCAGCAGGAACAAGGCCCGGGACCTGCCTGTCCTCCCCCACTTCTCTCAAAACGCCAGGGCGAGGCCTGGCTGTGGGGGGCAGCTTCCTCTTCTCTTCCCCGCCCACACTTTCTGGGTTCAGCTTCCTCTGTGCTTGGGTAACACCAAACCAGCCCTCAGCACAGAACCCTGAAGCACAGCCCTTCCTCTGGGGATGGGCCAGGACTGGCTCTGTCCAGATTGCAGCTAACCCAGGCCCGGTCCAAGTCAGCTGTGCAGGCGGCAGTCTGTCCTCTGGGCAGAGAAGAGACCTCAGGTGAGGCTAGGTGTGCGGCCTCGTGTTCGGAGAGGGCTCTAGGGGTAGAGGAGCCACCCCTCGCAGGGGGACCCCTGCAGCTGCCTCCTTGGGCAGGGGCACCATCCTTCTGACTGGCACCTTGAGGTGATGCCCAGGGGGCTAGCAGCTGGGAAGGGGCCAGCATGGAGGGTTTGCAAGACCCCAGGGCTGTCAGCCTGTGGATGGCCACCCCAGCATGGGCAACATGGGAGGGAAGGTGCCAGGCTATGCCCACTTTGGCCCACCCCCAAATCTGGGAGTCCTCCCCAGGGGAAGACAGGGGGGCCATGTGAAGCATCCTGGTATGGGTGTTCCACAGGCCCTCCCACCTCCCTGTAATGCCTCGAAGTGGGAGGGGGGGTCTGGGATCAGCTGGACATGAACCTGGGGGGCCTTCACTGGGGAAGGCAATGGGAGCCAGTGCTGTAAGGGGGGGGGGGGTGGGTCCAGCCCAGGCCCTTTAGCCTTTCACATGAGAGACTCCAGGATCCACCAGGATTAAACTGGATGGTCCCAGGGAGGGAGCCCCAAGAGGCCAGAGCTGACCCCCCAAAAGAAAGCCCCCGGCATGTTCTGCTTAGCCCTTGAGGGGACAGGGCTCACCCCCCATCTCAGGTGGGATCTAGACCAACACCTTCTTTTCTACATGTGGAGCCCCGAGGGCAGTGAGGGGCAGTGACTAGGAGCTATGTGGAACCTGGGCCTGGGTCCCCAGGACACGGCCCCACTGGAGGCTCAGCGGCTGTCCCCAGGCCCCTTGGCCCCTGGCAGAGCCAGAGCCGGCTTCTTCTTCCGGCAGCTTCGAGGCTTGCGAAATGCTACTCCGGCCCTGGAAGCCAGGGGAGAACTGACCCCCTGGGCTGTGCAGACCAGCCCCTTGCTCGTGTAGGGAACTGAAGTCTCAGTCAGTGTTGGGAGGTGCCTACTGTGCACAGCCAGGCCTCCATCCAGAGGGAGTTGGGGCCGGGCCCAGGGGCTCCCTGCAGGAAGAGGAGGGGAGGCCCTGGGTCAGTGCTGGTCAGGGGGGCTGCCAGGGTGTGGCAGGAGGCACAGCCAAGGGAAACTGAGACCCGAGGGCAGCTTGCCTGGGTTACAAGGCTCTGGCCCCAGGCCCTGCCAGCCCCTGCTCCCGGTGACCTCCCCCTCACTGAGTCAGAGAGAGTTTATCTGACCACAAGCTCCTCCAGGAAGTGAAGGAGCTAGGAAGTGAAGGAGCTAGGTGCTAGGCGGAGCAGCCCAGACCACAGGGAGTGAGAGTGGCAGCAGGTCTAGTGGAGGAGGCTGGCTCCCCCAGCCTGGGAAGGGCCTGATGGAGGCCGAGGCCAAGCGACATGGGGCAGGGGGTGATGAAGCAAAGGACCACGACCCCCAGCAAAGCGACACGGGGTCCTGGGGAGGGCGCAGCCCCGGGTGACCTCCTGTGCTGACCAAGGTGCCCCCCAACTGAGGTTCCAGTCCAAGAGCTAAAATGAAAGTCTTGGGTCTAGAGAACAGGGAACTTGAGTTCTCCAGAAATGCCGGAGCCCCCGTGGGGGCATCCCTGACCAGGAGGGTGCCTGGCTCCTACTCCTGCCTGCCCAGGTGACCTTGGTCAAGTCCCTTTTCTTTCCTGGGCCTCAGTTTCCTTATATGTAAGCTGGAGTCCCTCCTAGCACCAGGCCTTCTGTGATCTTCTTCTTGGAAGTTCCTTCACTGACACAGATTGCCACTTACTCCACAGCTGGGAATAAGTTAGGAAGACACAAGTCCAAATCCAGCTTCAGGGTCTTCCTAGCTGCAGGGCCCAGGGCGGGCCACTTCCCTGCCTCAGTGTATGCAGTGTTGATTAGGGACAGTAACGTTGCCTTTCTCCCAGAGCTGTTGTAGCATACAGTGCCTGGCATGTAGTAGGTGCTTAATAAATGCTCATGGCCAGCTCTCCAAGATAGCAGGGGCCTGCCCACCAGGCTGCTGCCCCCAGGTCACTCCTGCTTAGGCAGCACCGGGCCAGGCTGGGTTGTGCTGACCCAGCACAGTGAAGGGGCAGACACCGGCCCTCATGACTCAGTGTCCAGCTGCAGTCCTGAGAAAGCAAGCAGTGGATGCCTTGGCCTGGCTGTGCTGGGAGCCCAGGGCCATTGGGGGAGGACAGGGCACCCCAGAAATGTTCCCCTTGAGTCCCAAGCAAGGCTGGACAAGGCCAGTTAGGAGGGCATTTGCCACGTCCCTCGGGAGCATTGGCGCCATCCGTCCGCACATCCCCACTTATCAGCCATGGACAATCAGGCTCCCGGGGAGTCTCCCCCCCACCCCAGGCTCCCCCATGTATCAGCCACAGATAGTCAGGCTCCCCCACACATCATCCACGGACAGTCAGGCTCCCCCACGTATCGGCCAAGGGTGGTCAGGCTCCCCCCACATAATGGCAGATGACTTCCAAGGTCACAGCTACTCCAGGGCTTGTGGGGCCTTGGGATCCACTGGGGATTCCCCCCTTGCCCGAGGTAAAGGTCTCCTCCACCCCCCCACCCCCCACTGCAGGCATAAACCCAGGGACCTGAGCATCTGTCTCAGCCCCCTAAGCCTTTCTGAGGCCCTGGTTTGTGCTGCTGATCCCCCAGATAGAATGAGCCATGAGAGAGAGACAGTTTCTGCTGGGCAAACATGTGCATCCTCAAGTCTAGAGTAGAGGGTTGGTGTTCATAGGACTAGAAGTGCGTCCCAGGCCTCTTTGGTGACCAGGTGCCCTGCTGGGAGATCCTGGGTCTGTGCCCAGAATGGCTCAGAGACTGGATCCAGCCCGTTCAGGTTTACAGATGGGGAACCTATGTCTGAAGGGGCCTGACTGCCTTTGCCAGGGTCTCACAGGCACAGCTCATGCCCTCAGGGTTGGAAGCACCCATTTATTCACCTCCTTCCTTCTGTATCCAAGCATTGGGTGTAGGGGAGAGGTTATCCCAAGGCGAGTGTGTGCCCAGGGCCTCTGCTCTGGCACGGCCTGCTAGAAGGGCATTGGCCAGCTGGAGAGCGCCCAGGGCAGGGCAGCCAGGGAATGGCTGAGCCATGGGGAGGTGGCTGAAGGGGCCAGAGGAGGCTGGGGACAGACTCCCAACAAAAGGAAATGTGGCTTCGTTAGAGGCCCCAGCATGGGACAGCTCCTCTGGGAGGGGGCAGTCAGGTCCTGGACACTGCAGACCTGGCTAGCTGCCGAGGGAGGCTGGGAAGAGCTCTGTGTGCTTGCTTGGCTCTGCCTCTGGTGCGATGATTCTGGGGTCTGTCTGGGAAGGTATTGATAGAACAGATGGGAGCTGGGGCCCTTCAAGCAAAGGACCTAAACAAAGAAAGGCCTTGATGGCAGAATGGAGAGGGTGTCCCCACTGGCCTGGGGGCAGCTTTGCTAGAGCCAAATAGTAGGAGAGACAGGGTCTCAGGTGGCCTCCTCAGACTAGCGGCCACTCCGGCTTTCCAAGCCAGCCTCGCTCTGGGTAGCATCAGACTCACCCACTCACAGAGTCCCCCACACACATACGTTGCCACCGTGGAGGATGGGCTTGCTCATGTCCTGGGGTGCCGGCCACCCCGTGGCCCCTCCACCTCTGACACCAGCACCTGAGATAACGCACAAGCAAAAGCAAACAGGAAAGAGCTGGAGAAGGGGGCGGTCAGCCATGGGCAGGAGAACCAGGACAGGTCAGTGGCAGAGAGTGATCGAGGGTGTCCTGAGGTGCCGGGAGGGCAAGAGCGGAAGTGGGGAGTCTTCAGCAGAGGAGAAGGGGTTTGTGTAAGTGAGATGTTAGGGGAGAATGAAAGGGCCCAGGGCTGTGTCCAGACCCAGGAAGCCTGGTTGGAGCCCCAGGCTCATGGTGGGGGCCATGTTGGAGGCTGCCTGGTAGAGGAGGAAGAGCAGGCTTAGGAGGCCTGAAGAGGAGGGAGGGATGTCAGGAGTTCTGTTTAAGGAAGTGCAACCCTTGTGGTCCTCCCAGGAGTAGTGGCTATGAAACCTTCCTGTCCAACTTCTTTGGGCCAGATGGCTAGTCATGGGATCTCTGGGTCAAGGGAGATGGACAGTTTAGTCATTTTCTCATAATTACAGCATAATTCCAAATTGCTTTCTGGAATGGTTGGCCCGGCGCCCACTCCACCAACAATGCATCAGTGCCCCTGTCTTTTCTCAGTGCCTCCAGTATTGACTAAGCTCATGGTTCCTCACAGTCAGCAGCTTGGTGGGGGTGAGAAGAATCCTCGGGGTGATTTCAGTGAGTTGGAGCCTTCTTTCATAGGGCTGCCTGTGCTCTGCCTTTTTCTCTTAAGGTCTGGGGTGTCAGTGACCTTTGAAAAGAGGGGATCTGTCACGAAATTGGAATAACTTCCTCCAGATGAAGTCAGGCCCCACACAAATAGCTGTGGTGGCAGGAGGAGCCCTGAATGCCAGGGTGGGAGAGAGCGGGACTCAAATCCCGCGTCTGCCAGGATCCAGCTGTGCCTGTCTGGCACCCTGTCCCATTACACAGCAAAGATGGCTGCAGCGTCCTCCCCATGGGGCTCAAACCCCCAAATGGGATGATGCCCCAATCCTTTTTTCTGGTCTAGATGGGAAAAAGGAATATCCTATTGGCCCACACCAGGCCCTGCTTTGGCCCTGCCCTGGAAGCCTGGGTCAGCAGTAGAGATGGTTGCCCTCTGATAAGGTGATTGGGAAAGGTCCCCTTGTGCCCCCTGCCTGTCCTGGGGAGCATGGAGGAGAGGACCCTGACTCATGAGCCCCAACATGTGCCCTCTCTGGCCCGCCTAAGTGTTCTGCTTCCAGTCCTATGATCGTGGGGAGATAGGGGTCCAGGAGCCCACCTAAAGAGCTCTCTGCTGCAGGCCAGGCCTCAGCCTTGGGCCTCCTGAGCTGAGGACGGACCAGGCTCTTCTTATGAGCCCAGCTGGTTGGAGGTCATGGCCATGGGACTGAGTCAGCTTTGCTCCACTCTTTGACTCCTGGTGCTAAGCCCAGTCAGCCCAGCCCTAGCACATGTTCTGACCAAAAGGGAGACCAGAGAGCATGTGGATTGCTCAGCAGGAAACCGTCACCTACACCAGAAAACCACACAGATGACACAGCCAGGAGCCTCGTCTCCCAAGGCCTGGGCATAGGAAGCAGCTGCTGGAAGCCCCAGGCTAGGCTGGGGCGAGCTGAGGAGTCCTAGGGATGGAACCAAGGAGACTGCCGTGGGCAGCTTCCTGATGCCAGTCACAGATGCAGCTGCGTCCCAGGCTTATCTTCCTTTGAAGTTCAGGGGCCAGGACCAGGGCTTCCTGATGTCTTAGAACAGTGTCTGTGGGAGTGAGACCAGGCCCAGTTAGGAAACACTACAAGACTGGCCTGGGCCGGGAAGGCCCCATGGAGGCTGACCTACAATGTGTACTCAGGCCACCTTCAGTCCCCACCAGCCACAGCCAGAAGTCATTTCTCTCTCCCCCCTGAGCTCTCTGGGATCACTGTCCTTTGGGGGCAGGGACTCTCACTAATGTCTCTGAATCCCTAGTTTTGGTGCCCAGTAGGCTTGTGGAATTGAGATGAATTTTGATATGATGGTAGCAGGCCATGTGTAGTCAGTTTGGACCCTGACCTTTGCAGGCTGTGTGGCTCAGGGTGGGTCCCCGTCCCTTTCTCACTCGTCTGTTTCCTCTTTTGCATTCTTCTCTCTCTCTCTCTCTCTCTCTCTCTCTCTCTCTCTCTCTCTCTCTCTCTTTCTCCCCCCCCACCCGTCTCTGTCTCTCTCTGTCTCTGTCTGTCTGTCTTTCTCTGTCTCTCTGTCTCTCTTCCTCCCTCCCCCACAGCAGGGCAGAGCTGACTAGGGGCAGAGTTCTCTTTTTAATCTCCGAAACTTTTTTTTTTCTTAAAAAAAAACAACCTTAACCCCAAACCACTCTGGCTCCCATGGATTGGCCAACAACAGGTCCCCTCCAAGCCCTACTTGGTCAGAATGAATGTAAATAGCACTGTTTCCATTTTAGCCAGAAACCCTGAGGGTCTACCCCTCCCAGATCATTTTTTTTCTTACTAAGAGGCTTTTCTCTACCTCATTTCTTTTGAAGCCTCAATCACTGAATGGGTGTTGCCTCAGTCCAAATGAAACCTGGGATAAAGCTTAACTTGAAAAGGCTTAGGTGCCCCACTGCATTCTGGGTGGTCTCCACGCCTCTTCTTTAGTGTCTGGCCATTGCACTCAGCCGGCTCTGGAGGAGAAAGTAAGTCTGGTTACTTTGCACCGCCTGCCCCACTTAAATCCTAGACTTGGACCTTCTTGTGCCTCGGACCCTGCTCAGCGACAGACCTGCATGCCAAGGGTGGTCCAGAAGAAGACTTTGGGGGCAAAGCCAAGAATCATTCCCAAGCACAATGATGAACTCCAGAACTCCTCCCACCTGGTGACAAGGGCTCTTCCCTTCCCCCACCCCATTCTCATTCTCCTGGGTCAGTCTTTGAGGTGCTGGCAGACCAGGGACGCTCCTCCAAGAAGTCTTGATGGAGAGCTCTTTGGCGGAGAGATAGTGATAAAGTCTAATTATCGGCCGCCTTTGGGTACTGTGGTTGAGCAAAGCAGGACCTTCCTTGCTCTGCCCCAGCCTAAGCCTCTGCTGGGCTCCAGGAGTTTTCCCCTGGGGTAGCTCCTTAAACCACAGTGGCTTCTGGGTGGTAGTGGTAGCCTTCCTTGCTGGGGGCTTCCCCTGGCAGGAGGCAGACTTGGCATGGCCTGGAGCCCTCCCTTGCTCCCATCCCAGCAGGCCCCCTCCCACTGAGAGGCCTCCCAGCTTCTTTAGGGATCCTTTGGAAAGGCTGCCAGCTCCCAGGCATCGTGAGTTAGTCCTCCCTCCTGCTGGTGGGACGCTGCTTCATGGTCCTTCAGCTGCCCTGGAAGCTGCCTCTCCTCTCCCTCCTCATCACTGGGTTTGGCTGCACATGGTCACCAGCTCCAGACAATCGGGCTTACTCAGGACCTTCTCTTCTGCCTGTTGTGGTGTCATAGAATAACCCTTCAGTGCTTAGACCCAGGGAAAGGTCAGGCAGTGTCAGGGAGACGTTTGTGGGGGACACTATTTTAAGGAGAATGCACGTTTATTTTCGGTATGAAAAGCAGACCTATAGGCTGAGTCTTGTGAACGTCCCCTCATTTTGGGGGAGTCCCAGTATTGGCAATGAGGCCTCCTGTGACGATCATCCCTGCTCTCTCACTCGGCCCCTCGGGCTTCTCAGTGCTCCATGGTGGGGCGCTTCCCCCAAGCCAACTCTCAGCCTCACCTCCGCTTTTCTGGTGTTGTTCCTGGTTCCTCAGGAGCTGGGGGGGGGGGGGGGAGGAGGTACTGCCATACCCCATGGCTCTTCTGTCCTCACAGATGAGAAAGTCAGGCAGATTTCCTCCATTTTCTGCCCAGTCTGGGGCACCTTAATTTCATCTCCAGCGCCCACAGACTGAACCACATGCCCTTGTTAGGCTGGCATTAGGGTGTTTCTTCCAAAATATAATTCTGTGAGTCAACACGAGCCCTCCCATTCTCTTCTCCGGGGGCCAGGCCCTGCAGCTTCCCTGCCAATGGCTCCCACACCTTCACCTCCTGGCCAGGCTGGCCAAAAGCTGCCCGGGCCTGGGCCTCCAGTCTCACTGGCTCCTCTTCTTGTCTCACAGGTGATGCCTTGCCACAGCTTCCTGGTCCTGGCCCTGGTGGGGCTGCTGATCCCCCCATCAGGTGAGTCCCAGTGGCCTTTCTTTTCTCTCTTGCTTTTAACTGTGAAGAGCCCCCACAGAGGAGGGCTGCCGGTCACAGAGCCGGAGCAGGTTAGCAGGGCTTTAGCGATTGTTTGGTTTACTCCCTCATGTTACAGGCTGGGAAACTGAGGGCCAGAGGGGTTTCATTCAACCCAATACACATTAATTTGATTTCATTGTTTTTAATGAGCAAAGACCTATTTTTTTTCTCCCCATCCACCAAAACAAAAAGAAAAACCCAAACCCTTGGGGAGCGCACGTTGGGGGCAAAGCCAAGAATCATCCCCAAGCACAATGGTGAACTCCGGAACTCTGGAACTCCTCCCCCCTGGTGACAAGGGCTCTTCCCTTCCCCCACCCCATTCTCATTCTCCTGGGTTGGTCTTTGAGGTGCTAGCAGACCAGGGACGCCCCTCCAAGAAGTCTTGATGGAGAGCTCTTTGGCGAAGAGATAGTGATAAAGTCTAATTATCAGCCGCCTTTAGGTACCGTGGTTGAGCAAAGCAGGGCCTTCCTTGCTCTGCCCCAGCCTAAGCCTCTGCTGGGCTCCAGGAGTTTTCCCCTGGGGTAGCCCTGACCATACTTGTGCCAAGTGGGTAGGCTCCTTAAACCACAGTGGCTTCTGGATGGTAGTGGGGGCAGCCTTCCTTGCTGGGGGTCAGCAAACCGAATTCTCAGACTGACCCAGAAATGGGAGTGTTGGAGCAGGCTCCCCTCTGTGCTCCCAGGGATAAGGTCCTTATAGAGGGGGGAGGGTGGCAATGGCAGGACCCTGGCCTAGACTCCTGGGCTCCAGGTTTGGGTTGGTTGGGTTGGGGCGATTATAGCAACAGCCCCATGGGCTGCTTTAGCCTTTGAGCTGGTGCTGGCCCAGACCCACCTGGGCCACAGGAGAGGAGAGGGTGAGGGCAGGGGTACAGGATGGGGCTGGATGAAAAAGTCTCTTCAGTTTGAATGCCTTATTCTCTCTTCCAGTCCTTTCCCAGGAATGTCCCAAGTACAAAGTCAATACCTGCCAAGAGTGCATCAAGTTAGGGCCCGGCTGTGCCTGGTGTAAGAAGCTGGTAAGACCTTGCAGTGCTGAAAATGGCCTCTGGGCTTGCCAGGGCCTCTCTGCCTTCTACTTCAGGTCCTCATGCCCGAGGCCAGAGACATCCTCAGATGTCAGACAACCTTGGCTATGAGCCCAGAGAAAGTTTTCAAAGAATCCCCCTTTGAGGTACTGAGGCTTAAAAAGCTGACCTCTGAAACTGAGCCGTGGGACATGCTAGGCACACCTGCTGTGCACCATGGAAGCAGAACCCCAGCTAGTGGTGGGTCTGACCAGCAGAGGAAACAGAGAGGGGAAAGGGCAGGCTTGGTTCCCAAGCTGGAGATAAATAGGAAGGAAAACTACCGCAGTGTTTAGGTCAGTGGCTGCCCTCCTTTCTGGTATTCATGAGGAATTTTGGCAAGGAAACAAAGGAAAACCTGGACCCAGACCCAGTGAGCCAGTCTTAGACACAGAGGGGGTCAGCCTTGGACACAGAGGGGGTCAGCCTTGGACACAGAAGGCCAGCCTTGGACACAGAGGGGGTCAGCCTTGGACACAGAGGACCAGCCTTGGACACAGAGAGTCAGTCTTAGACACAGAGGGGGTCAGCCTTGGACACAGGGCCAGCCTTGGACACAGAGGGGGTCAGCCTTGGACACAGAGGGCCAGCCTTGGACACAGAGGGCCAACCTCAAATGCTTCAGTGTGGCCCCCTGCCCCAGGCTTCAGGATGGCTCTGGGCCCTCTTCTTACCCCAGTCCCAGGCTCCTGGGCTGCAGGTTTTGTTTGGTTGGTTGGTTTTGGGCAGAGGATGGTTGATGCCAGTCACTGGGGTCCCAGTCCTACTCTAGGCCCAGCTGGTGGCATCTTTCCCTTCTCATCCCTCTAATCCGTCTCTTGGTTTCTTTCCCCAGAATTTTGCTGAAAGGGGAGAACCGGACTCGATTCGCTGTGACACACAACAGCAGCTCCTCCAGCGTGGCTGCCAGGAGAGTGACATTGTGAATCCACAGAGCATGGTCAGCCCAAGACCTGACCTGCCTAATGCCAAGAGATCCCAGCTGACGCCTCAGAATGTCCAGCTCCGGCTGCGGCCAGGTGGGGCTCGGGGGCCTTTCAGCAGATCTCTCCAAGGATTCCCCCAGGCCCATGGGCTCCCTAAGCAGGCCAGACCATGGGGCAGAAGGGCCCAAGTTCCTGGTCACCCCAGTGACCAAGCTCTGGACAAGGACCGTGTTGTCTCCTCAGGGTGTGGCACTCAGTAGGCACTGAAGAAAGGTCAGAGGGTCAGGGAGCTAGGGTTAGGCAGGGCCTCAGAAACCACCTAGTCTAGCTCTTCATCTTACAGATTAGGAAACTGAGGCCCAGATAAAGGAAAAGACTGACCAAAGGGTCCCCAGGTAGCAACATCTGAGGCCTTTTTTGCCTCCAGATTCCAGGCTCATAGGAAGAAGGAGAGGGGAAGGCACGTCAGCTCAGTGCTTGGCACATAGTAGGTCCTTGATGACTGTTTATTGACCGGCTGACTCTGTGGGCTCAGTGGCTTCTGATGGAAGGCGGTTCACCCTTCTGTGGCTTATCAGAGACCATGGCTTAGAAGACAGGGTCCTGTGTTGGAATGGGGTGTCCCACACTCCTCACCCCAGGTGATTCAGTTCCAGTGGCTGACAGGGCAGCGCAGGCCCAGGAAAGGCGGAAGAGGCATCTTCCTCCTCAGCTCCAGTTTGTGACAAGCTGGTGCCAGGAAGCTGAGGGCAGGCCCCGAGGGAGAAGAAAAGCAGCCAGGCCTCTGAGTCACTGCTGGGGTGGCCTTGGCTCTGTGACAGCCGGGCTCCAAAGAGGCCCAGCACAAGCAATGTCCTGCTTGTCTTCCCCGGTAGGTCAGACAGCAGCATTCAACCTCACCTTCAACCGGGCCAAGGGCTACCCCATCGACTTGTACTACCTCATGGACCTGTCCTACTCCATGTATGACGACTTGATCAATGTGAAGAAGCTGGGGGGCGACCTGCTGAGGGCACTGAATGACATCACTGAGTCTGGCCGCATAGGTACCTGTGTGTGTGGAGCAGAGAGAAGAGCGGGGTCCGCCTGGGATCCAGGCCTCGGGATAGGGTCGGAGTGGAGGGGAGGCCCTGTCCTTAGCAGCTGCTGGCCTGGCCCATCCCTGCCCCTCTGTGGTTCTTCTCTCTGCTGGTCACAGTGGGCCCAGGGGCTTCCAGGATCATGATGGGTTCTGAGATTTTGAGCTAAAAAGGGTGCTAAGGGAGAGCAAGTCCATCTGCCTTATTTCGTAGATGAGAAAACTACGTTAGAGAGGGGTATTATGACTTGCCCAGAGTCATGTAGCTAATGAGTTTCTGAGGAGGAATTTAAACCCAGGGCCAAGCTCTACCCCACCTCTGGAGGTCCTCTCAGTGGTTTTGTGCCTTCCCTTCTGGGGATCTCCCACCCAATCTTCTAGGCTCCAGCTGGGCCAGAACCACAGGCCAGACCAAGCTCCTGCTTGGACTCCAGGCCTCTGAGGACAGGAAGACCCGAGGGCATTTGTTTCTCTGCTCTTCCTATCCCTGGCCTACTCCCTGTAAATGGTGGCCTGAACCGAAGCCCCCAAAGCCCTTGAAAGGAAAGGCTCAGAGGTTATAGACGCCAAGGCCGTTTATGAATTGTCCATGTGTGCGTGGCTCACTGACCCCACGAATTCCTCAGTGAAGACACTCCTTTCACAGGTGCTGGCCACAGCTCATCCACACCTCCTGACACTTACATGTCTGAGCTCCTTTACACGCAGGCCCCACCCTACCAAACCCAGCATGTGAGGTCCACCCTCCAGTCCAAGGGCATGGGTGGGCCAGCCAGAGGACAAGACCTGTCCTCCATCCAGAGGGCATGGGGTCCACCCTCAGGCTCTCCAGTCTGAGGGTCTTTCTCTAGAGCCAGGTTCCATGAGCCTGAACTTTGGTTAGGCTTTTAAACCACATCTTGATCTAACTGGTTTGGCAGTCATCCTCTGCATCTTTTATGCCTTCAGGGTCCAACTCAGAGGCCTCCTGGGTCCTCACCAGCAGTCTGCCAGAGGGGTCGGGACCCCCGAAAGGCCGGCTCCCTGCTCACAGTCTCGAGCTTGCCTCCCCTGTCCCATCTTTGTCCAGGCCTTTTTCCAATCCTGCAGTCTCAGATTCAAGAGCTTCCTTTGAGGCCTGGGCATATGTCTCCTCCTCTGGGAAGCCCTTCCTGGTTCCCCCTCAGATGATCCTGCATGCACATTGTACCCAGCTGGTAAAGTGTAGGCTCCTTGAGGGCAGAAGTGTTTTGTGGTAGTCTTTGACCTCTAGGGCTGCAGGACCTGACCTGTCCATGGCTCAGGTCCCTGCAAGCTACTGGGAGCCGCCCCTGCCCAGGCGCCATCCGGCCATCTGGGCCTCACTGCTCTGGTTCCCCCGCAGGGTTCGGCTCCTTCGTGGACAAGACAGTGCTGCCCTTTGTCAATACCCACCCTGAGAAGCTGAAGCACCCCTGCCCGACCAAGGACACCCAGTGCCAGCCTCCCTTTGCCTTCAAGCATGTACTGCAGCTCACCGATAACTCTGACCAGTTTCAGAGGGAGGTTGGGAAGCAGCTCATTTCTGGAAACCTGGATGCCCCTGAGGGGGGCCTGGATGCCATGATGCAGGTGGCCGTTTGCCAGGTGAGCCCAGCCAGGGGCCCAGCTCACCTCGACCCTCCTTCCTGCACTCCTGGGCTCCCAGGGGGGCAGCCCTAGGCATGCTGCCCCTGCCGTTGGGCACCCCACTGAGAGGTGGCAGAAGGGTAGGAAGGAGGAACAGAGCTTCCTGACCACCAAAGGCTCCACTGGCCCCTCTTGCCAGAGTGTGCCTACACTGGGTGGGGGCGAGACGGGCAGTGGTGGGGTCCTGAGCCCAACATGGGGCTCAGGGCTGGCTGGAAGTCCCTGTCAGACCCTAGGGCCCGGGCATGGGGTGTTGGCTGCACAGACAGGACTTTGGGGCGTGTCTGGTCCCATCCCAGCAATTCACAAAGGTGGCCCAGGTGACTCACCAGGTCACACAGGAAGGACACGAATCCAGCTCCTTTCCAAGTCCCTTTCCTTCTCTGTGCCTCAGCAATGAGGGAGGGGGACAATGCCAGTCTCCCTGTCTCCCCCAGTTCCTGGCTGCCTTGCCCCCTCCCACTGCTCTGGTGGATGGCAAAGTCACTTGTATTATCTGCTCCCCTCCCCTCTGTCCTGGCGCCCCCCCAGACACCACTCGGTGCCCGCAGGCCACATCCACCCCTGAGTTAGGGAGAAGGAGTTCTCTGACACGGCCCGAGCTCTGGGTCTTCTGCCGTCAGCCCTCAGAAGCACCCTGGCCCACTGAAGGACCAATTGGCCAGGGAGCCCCTAGCACTGTGGCTGGCTGACTTCCCTCCCTCCAGGCATGTGGCATCCTTCCCTGGGACTTGGAGCCCTGGCTCTGTCTCTCCCTTGCTCCCTGCCACCTCTTCCTGCCCAGCCTTGGGGCTATAGATGGGCTCCTCATGCATCCCCATGGCCCAGAGGTGGGCACTGCCCTTCCCAGAAAGTACAGGCCAAAGGGCTCTCGGCAGGACCCCAGTGCCTCCTGGCAAGGCTTCAGCGCCCCAGAGCTTAACCCTACATCCGCACCCCCCCCCAGGAGCCCGTGACAGCAGGGCTGGAGGGGCCAAGCAGAGCATGCAGACAATGCATCAGCCCCCTTCCTCCAGCTTCCATCTCCTTTCCTCCCTGCACCTTCAGTCACTTAGGCATTTATTATGTGTCAGGCACTGTACTAAACGCTGGGTATACAGAGGCCCTGGAGGGAGGAGACAGTGCCAGCCAGCCAGCCAGGGCATGGAGAAAGGGGGATAACGAGGAGGGGGGGGCATGAGTGTGAAGAGGGACTGGAAAAGTCTGGGCCACCCAAGACCTTCTGCCTCCAGAGAAGGGGTGATTGAGGTGTGTGTGACCCATAGACCAGAGCCCAGCCACGGAAGGCCCCGTGCTGGCTTCTGCCAGACCGTCCATCTGTTCCTTGGGGCTGGCTGGTCAGGTAGCAGAAATGTCCCAAGTGTCCATCAACCCAGAAATCACGACCTCACTCTTTTCAGGATGAAATTGGCTGGCGCAACGTGACTCGTCTGCTGGTGTACACCACGGATGACGGCTTCCATTTTGCAGGAGACGGGAAACTTGGCGCCATCCTTACCCCAAATGATGGTCGCTGTCACCTGAGGAACAACATGTATGAAGACAGCAACAAGTTTGTAAGTGCCTTGGAGCCCCCACCCTGCACTCTCCTTCTCCGATGGGCTCCTGGACCACACTGAGGACAGTGACATGGGTGACCGTGCTATGGGGGACATCATAAGGGTGTCATCCTGGAATATGGCCGTAGAGGAGGGAAGGGTCGATTGCAATAGAAATGAGTGCAGTCAAGGACCAGTCTGGAATGGATGCATTTTCTGGAACTCTGAGTGACCTCAAGCTAACTAAGAAAGGGATATTCAGACATAGAGTCTTGGTAGAGGGCCAGAGGGCAGAGGGGAAACCCACTGTTGACCCCAGGGCTCTCCACCTTTCTCTGGGTCCTTGGGAAGCCTATGGATAAAGCCCTTCACAGAATCATGGGGCTTTTACATTCTTAATTCAAGGAAATGCCAAATTTCAGTTAGAGGCTAACAGAAATGGAGCTGTGAATCATGTCCATCCGCCACTGCAACAAAACCAGAAAGGGACAGGACAAAAGAAGAAAAGGCCTTGTGCCCACAGTTGTGTTGATGTTTATTTGTCCAGTAATGGAGGTGTGGACCCTCGGCCTTGGGTTCGAGTCTGGCCTCTCATTCTATGGCAGGGTGATCCTGGGCAGGTTGGGTCACCTCCCAGTGTCCCAGGCAGCTCCTGAAGGGAGCACACACTGGTGCAGGGGAGGTCACACACAGGGAACCATTGGGAGGAGAGGCCAGTGAGCTCCTGGGCTCAATGAGTGTCTGTGGGGTGTAGAGACCAAGTATTTGTTTCTTCAGCAAGGCCATGGATCAGCATCACCACAGTGTGGCATCCCCTGGGAGAAAGCTGAGGGCTGAGGTTCTGGGAGGCACCAGATAAGCTCCCTGCTTACTGCATGTTCCCTCCCTCCTCCTCCTTCTCTCTCTCTGTCTCTCTCCTCTCTGTCTCTGTCTCTCTCCTTCTCTCCTCTCTGTCTCTGTCTCTGTCTCTCTGTCTCCCTCTAGGACTACCCCTCTGTGGGGCAGTTGGCACAGAAGCTCGCTGAGAACAACATCCAGCCCATCTTTGCTGTGACCAAAAAAATGGTCTCCACATATGAAGTAAGTAGAGGGGCTGGTCCTGCCTCAGGGGCTTGTTGATGTAGTGACCCTGGGCAAGTCTCTTGGCCTCTGCCTCAGTCTCTCCCTTGGTGCCACAGGGTGATCAGTCCAGCTCCGGGGGTTGTTGCAAAGCCCCTTTCAGAGTCCCGAGTGCTCTGTGAACGCGCTGAGACCAGCCTGCTCTGGGGGCTTGCCGGGGCTCCGGCTCATCCACACACAGCCTGACAAATACTGAAAACAGCCTGGAGCCCCGCTGAGTCTGAGCTGGGGATGTGTGAGGGGAGGGGCTGTGAGGAGAGGGGCTGTGAGGGGAGGGGCTGGGGGGATGTGTGAGGGGAGAGTTTGGCTTCCTCCGCCTCAGAACCCCACCATGGGCCAGGGCAGGAGAGGAGCCTTTAGGGTCAGAGTCTGCCTTGGGCTCTGTTCAGAGCCCTAACACTGAGCATCCTCAGGGACCTAGGGGGCATGAACTGAGAACAGGAGCCTCCTCTCACAGAAGAGGAAACTGAGGACAGTGAATGTCTGGGACAGGATCTGAACTCAGGTCTCAAGGCCAGGACACCATTTCTCTGCTGCCCACAAACTGCCTCGCCCCAGCCCCGTATTGCACAAATGAGGAGCCTGGGGTTCCGAGCAGCCCCCTGCTGCCCCAGAGCGCGGCCATGGGTGGCTGGGGATGTGTTGGAGGCAGGGGATGTGTGGGTGTCCAGCAGGCACCAGAGCCCCTCCCCTGTAGTTCCAGCTGGGTCAGGGAAGCACCCCTTCCCAGGAGATGAGGCCTAGCCCTGGAAGGGCTTGCAGCATTATTCACGGCTGGGTTAGGGAGGAGCCCCCAGGTGCAGGGGGACAGACAGCCTTTCCCGTGGAAAGGGGGACAGGGAATCTGCAGAGGCCGCTGAGGTGGGAGCTGGCAAACAGCCTCAGAAGCAGGGCTGGGCAGGCCAGCCCAGCACCAGGCCCTCAGTGTTTGTGGAGCCTCTGCTGTGTGCCAGGGGGCAGGCATGGGTGGCAGGGGCCTGCTCCTGTGTGTGGGTGTGAGATGTTGCCCAGCCAGGTGCCTGGAGAATGTCCCCCGCCAGCCCCTCTTCAAGGTCCTGGGGCATAACCACCCCCCAGGGTACTGTGTAGGGGGGACAGGGGAGGGGGACTTGGCTCTTCACCAGGGATGGTCCTTTTCTTTAACTGGCAGAAACTCACTGAGATCATTCCCAAGTCAGCTGTTGGGGAGCTGTCCGACGACTCCAGTAACGTGGTTCAGCTCATTAAGAACGCTTACAATGTAAGTCTGCCTGTGCGGCTGGCACGGTTGGCATGGTGGTGCTTCAGGGCAGATGGAGCCCAGTGGGACCACCTGGCTCCCTTCCCATTCTCTCTAGTGAAGAAGGCTGCTTGGGAGCCTCAGCCAAGCCCCCAGAGGTGCCCAGGGGGCAGGAGAGCTGTGCTCTGCATGCCAGACAGCTGGGCAGAAGCGTGGGGTTGGGGGTCCCCAGGAGACCCTTGGCTAGCAGAGGGGGACCCCTGGTAGGGGCCACCAAAGAGAGAGGAGGGCTTCCCCGGGAAGCTAGATTTGAGAGGTGTCCATGGGCGCATCCTCCACTGCCAGGGGTCCTAAACCAGCCACCCTCTCTGCTGACTATCCATTCTCTGCCCCCAGAAACTGTCCTCAAGAGTCTTTGTGGAAAACAGCATCGTCCCGGACACTCTGAAGGTCACCTATGACTCCTTCTGCAGCAATGGCCAGTCAGGGGTGGGCAAGCCCAAAGGGGACTGTGACGGAGTCCAGATCAATGTGCCGGTAAGAAGGCCTCCATGACTGTCCCCTCAGAACCAAGGGAAAGGAATCACCCAGTCTCTGGGGCCGACTGGGGAAGGAGGGGACACAGCAGGGGCAAAACTGGGGAATGAGGTGTCTCAGCCCCTGGGAAATGACTCTTGGGGAACTCAGCCTTGGCATTTCTGGTGCCTCTCTGCACCCCAGCGCTAGCATTATCCCATGGTGCAGCTTGGCAAACTGAGACAGAGATAACGTGCCTCCAGGCCCAGCTCTAGGCTGCAGGATCCCCTCACCAGCCTCAGACCTCTGGGGAAGGGGACCAGACAGCTGCAGCCTGCCGGGCCTCCCCTCTGACCCTGACCCCACATGGCCGGTTCTGCAGTCTGGGGCTAAGCGGGAGGCGCTCAGTGCGGCCACAGGATGTGTTCTTCTTTTAAAATTTCGATGATTGTTTGGAGCTTCAGAGCCAGCAAAGAGCCTTGCTGTGCACAGCACACCCTCAGGCTGGCCTTCTGAGGGGCGTCCTACATCCTTTCTCTCTCTGGGTGCTGCCATTGGCAAGGGGGCTCCTTTGTCCTCAGCCCCTGGCCTCCCTCTCGCTGGGTTCTGCACGGTTCTGCAGTGGGAGAAGTCACTTCTTGTAGTTTGGGGCCCAGATGTTTGTGGGTATGGGTGGGGGGGGCAGTCCATCTCCCAGCAGCTTCTGGGCAGGTGCAAGGAAGCACCCCTGGGTTCCCTCTTGTCTCCTGATGCAGCCTCACCTTTCCAGCTTCCTCCTGCATCCCGGCCAGCTGCCTCCTGGAAGCCACAGAAGGGGCTGGTTGAGATTAGAGGGGGAGGGGAGGAGAGGGGAGGGGAGGGCAGGGGAGGGCAGGGGAGGGGAGGGCCCTGTCCCTTGCTCTTTTCCATGTAAAAAGGGACGAGCCTTGACCAGCAGATTTGTTTCTAGAGTTGGGCTGGGGGAAGGGAGGAGGAAGAGAAAGTAATGTGTGTTCTTTTTAATTTACAAAAATAAACAAGAGCACTGGCCCCTGGGGGTGGGGAGGGGGGAGGGAATCTGCTCCTCATTTAGACAGATGGTGTCCCCCAGGGCCAGGCCAGAAGAGCATCTGAATGACTGGAGGGCCCAGGCCAGCCTGCACCACTGCGGAGCCTGGGAGACTGAACCTTTCCCTCCTTCTCTCCTCCCAGCTCCCCACTGGGGGGGGGGGGTCTCTGGGCTCCCCCCAGGGGGTCTCCAGGATCCCCCAGCCCCGCCCCACCAGTCTGTCTCCAGGCTCCCCCCGGGTCTCTGGCCCCTCATCTCTCCATCTCTGGCCTCAACCTAACCCCCCATTCTCCCTCTCAGATCACCTTCCAGGTGAAGGTGACAGCCAGCGAGTGTGTCAAGGAGCATGTCTTCACCATCCGGGCCCTGGGCTTCACAGACGTGGTCACGGTGCAGGTGCTGCCTCTCTGCCAGTGTGACTGTGAGGACCAGAGGCACAACAGGCAGCACTGTGACAACAAGGGCTTTGTGGAGTGCGGCATCTGCAGGTGGGGGCTATGCACCGACATGGACACACCAACACACGTGTGCACATGTGGCACAAGGAGCCAAGACACTTCACACATGCACACTGTGTCACATATACACATAGGTGTGTATCTGCACATGTATGCACAGTACACCGCACACACAACACACAGGTGCCTAGACAGACACAAACCACATGGATGCAGACACACATGTGTGCATACATAGCATGTACGTGTATACAGTTATACACTGCACATGTATGCACATGTATACTGACACACATATACGTGCACACAGTCACTCACACACACCTATACACATCTACACGCATACACAGGATCCCATGCCAGGGCGCACCGAGGCTAGAATTCCCATCCTCCTCCATCCTGTTGATGTCAGACAGGAGGACCCTGTGGTCCTGAAGGGGAGGCTGGGAGACTCTGCACTGGGAGACTTCCCGGGTCTCCTCTGACAATCTGAGGTTGGCCTGTAGCTTCTCTTTGCATCCTGCAGTGACGGGGACCTCCTCACCATCGCTATACAGTGTGGAATGTCTGGTGTGGGGGCAGGCCGCCGTGCACTGCCTTCAAGGCCATGTGCACCTGTCATGCGGGTTTAAATTTAGGAGTCAGAGGCCCAGGCTCCAATCCCAACAGCTGTGGGACCTTGGGCCTGAGCTCCCTCATCCATAAATAAGGAAGGGAAATAGTGCCTTCATAGCATCCTCCCACCTCTGAATCTCCCCCCGGCCCACAAAGGCTTCACATGATCACTGTCCTGAGCTCCCAGTCACCTCCACCTCCCACTGAGAGGTGAGTCATCCCCGGATAGGTCTGAGAGTAAGGAGACAGACAGGCACAGAAACAGGTAGAGAGACAGGCAAACAGAGAGGCATAGAGAGACAGGCAGACAGGCAGGCAAAGAAACAGGCAAACAGAGGCAGACACATAGAGACACAGGCAGAAACAGGTGGAGAGACAGGCAAACAGAGAGGCAGACACAGACACAGGCAGACAGGCAGGCAAAGAAACAAGCAAACAGAGAGGCAGACACAGAGACACAGGCAGAGAAACAGGTAGAGAGGCAGGCAGAGAGACAGGCAAAGAAATAGACAAACAGAGAGGCAGACACAGAGACACAGGCAGACAGGCAGGCAAAGAAACAGGCAAACAGGCAGACACACAGAGACACAGGCAGAGATACAGGCAGACAGGCAGGCAAAGAAACAGGCAGACAGAGAGGCAGACACAGAGGGACACAGGCAGAAACAGGTGGAGAGACAGGCAGAGAGACAGGCAGAGAGACAGGCAAAGAGACAGGCAAAGAAATAGACAGAGGCAGACACAGAGGGACACACAGGCAGAGAGAGACAGGCAGACAGGCAGGCAAAGAAACAGGCAAACAGAGGCAGACACATAGAGACACAGGCAGAAACAGGTGGAGAGACAGGCAAACAAAGAGGCAGACACAGACACAGGCAGACAGGCAGGCAAAGAAACAAGCAAACAGAGAGGCAGACACAGAGACACAGGCAGAGAAACAGGTAGAGAGGCAGGCAGAGAGACAGGCAAAGAAATAGACAAACAGAGAGGCAGACACAGAGACACAGGCAGACAGGCAGGCAAAGAAACAGGCAAACAGGCAGACACACAGAGACACAGGCAGAGATACAGGCAGACAGGCAGGCAAAGAAACAGGCAGACAGAGAGGCAGACACAGAGGGACACAGGCAGAAACAGGTGGAGAGACAGGCAGAGAGACAGGCAAAGAGACAGGCAAAGAAATAGACAAACAGAGAGGCAGACACAGAGGGACACAGGCAGAGAGAGACAGGCAGACAGGCAGGCAAAGAAACAGGCAAACAGAGGCAGACACATAGAGACACAGGCAGAAACAGGTGGAGAGACAGGCAAACAGAGAGGCAGACACAGACACAGGCAGAGAAACAGGTAGAGAGGCAGGCAGAGAGGCAGGCAGAGAGACAGGCAAAGAAATAGACAAACAGAGAGGCAGACACAGAGACACAGGCAGACAGGCAGGCAAAGAAACAGGCAAACAGGCAGACACACAGAGACACAGGCAGAGACACAGGCAGACAGGCAGGCAAAGAAACAGGCAGACAGAGAGGCAGACACAGAGACACAGGCAGACAGGCAGGCAAAGAAACAGGCAAACAGGCAGACACACAGAGACACAGGCAGACAGGCAGGCAAAGAAACAGGCAGACAGAGAGGCAGACACAGAGGGACACAGGCAGAAACAGGTGGAGAGACAGGCAGAGAGGCAGGCAGAGAGACAGGCAAAGAGACAGGCAAAGAAACAGGCAAACAGAGAGGCAGACACAGAGGGACACAGGCAGAGAGAGACACGCAGACAGGCAGGCAAAGAAACAGGCAAACAGAGGCAGACACATAGAGAGACAGGCAGAAACAGGTGGAGAGACAGGCAGACAGAGAGGCAGACACAGACACAGAGGGACACAGGCAGACCAACAGGCAGACAGAGAGAGGAAGAGCACAGAGTGCCAAAGAGGAGATGTGAAGCTGCCTGGACATGGGGGATGACTGTATGAGGCGCTGTGCTTGAGAAGGGACCTCCTCAGGCCTCCTTCAGGTCCTGGCCTGAACAAAGAAAGACGGGAAGGGGAGGGGTAGTGTAGCAGTGACACGGCCTTTGTGCTGGATGCCCAGTCCCCTGGCCTGCCCTGGCCTCCCAAGGAAATGCTAAGGGCACCTTGGCCTGTGGATGACTGCTGGGCAGGAGAGTCCTCGTGTTGAAGGGGGTTCTGAGTCTTAAAGCTGGGGACTGAGTCTTAGGGAAAATGGACAGGGCATTCCAGGCATATAAACAGACTGTGAGAGTCATGGAGGCCAGAGATGGTGTGTGAAAGAGCCAAAAGGCCAGTCTGGATGGAAAGAGAGGTGTGCAGGCCACTGTGGCCAGATGAAGGACGGGCTCCTGGGAAGGGCTCGTGGTGGGCAAACCTTGTCACAGACAGGAAAGTCAGAGAGTGGGGACCGAGCTGCAGACCCTGGCCCTGGCTCCCCTGCTGACCCAGCATGGAGCCTCGGACCCTGGGCAGCTAGCTGCCCAAGAAGGGGGCCAGACGCGGTGACTCCTGACCAGCCAGTTTCACAGCTGTGCCCTCTCCTAGATGTGACCTGGGTTACATTGGCAAGACCTGTGAGTGCCAGACCCAGGGCAAGAGCAGCCAGGACCTGGAGGGAAGCTGCAGGAAGGACAACAGCTCAGTCCTGTGCTCCGGCCTGGGGGACTGTCTCTGCGGCTTGTGCGTCTGCCACACCAGTGACACGCCCAATAAATCCATCTACGGGAAATACTGCGAGTGTGACGACGTCAGCTGTGAGCGCTATGGGAGCTACCCCTGTGGGGGCTCGGGTGAGGCCCCAGCTTCTGCTGCTACATGTTTGGTAGACTTGATAGGGCTGTCCTGGGCATAGAAAGACAGGAGTGTTCCCTGAGTGTTCGTGGTGGGTCCTGAGCTGTCCCTAACACGTGCAGCTTGACTTTATGGGATAAGGAGAAAGGCTGCCGAGGGTTCAGATGTATTCATTTATTTGAGGCAGCCAGGAGGCGCACTGGGCCTGGCTTAAGGTAGTCCTGAATTCAAATCTAGCCTCAGGCATGGACTAGCAAGTCCTTTAACCTGTTTGCCTCAGTGTCCTCATCTGTAAAATGGGGATCCTTGAGACACCAGGCAGGTGCTCGCCCCTCCTTCCCTCCCTCCTTCTCTCCTTCCTTTGTTCCTGGCTCCCTCACTCCACCTTGTCAAGCCTGCTCCCAGCTCAGGCAGAATTCATGAGAGCTGGCAAGCTGCACACAGTGGGGGCCACATTCAGGCTCGATTCTGCCCCTCCCCTTGTCGGATGGGAGCGGGCTCTGGGGGTTCTCCGGGATCTACGCAGGGTCCCTGACGGGCTGTGTCTGCTCTCAGCTCGGGGCACCTGTGACTGTGGGAAGTGCAGATGTAAGGAGGGCTTCGAAGGCAGCGCGTGCCAATGCACCAAGTCCGTGGAGAACTGCCTGAATGAGCGCAAGGTGGAATGCAGCGGCCGGGGAAGGTGTGAGTGCAACCAGTGCAAGTGCGACACGGGCTACCAGCTCCCTCATTGCAAGTCCTGCCCCGGCTGCACCAAGCCCTGTGGCAGCCACGTGTGAGTGAGGGGGCCCCCACCCTGGGGCCTGGTGTGGGGAGGGCTGGTGGGCAGGCAGGCCCCCAGGGGAGGGAGATGCAGGTGGGCCCAGCGCAGTGCCCACTGCCCATCTCCAGCTCGAGATGAAGGGTGCTCAGCCGCCTTCCTGCCAGGGTGAAGGCTGAGAGGGCGGGCAACGGGCCACCCACCTGTGTGCTCTTGTCTAGCTCGTGTGCCGAGTGCATGAAGTTCCAGACGGGCCCCTTTGCGAAGAACTGCAGCACTGCATGCTCTGGCCTGACACAGGCCCTGACGCCCCGCAAGGATGAGCAGTGCCGGGAGCAGGCCTCAGACGGCTGCTGGCTCAGATACTCCATGGACCAACTGGATGGGCGTGAAAAGTACCAGATCTATGTGGAGGATGAGCGAGGCAAGGCCCAGGGGCCCCCAGGCACCAAGACCCCCCCTCATCGAGGCCCCCAGGCACCAAAGGCCCCCCCTCATCGAGGCCCCCAGGGCACCAAGGTCCCTGGACATCAAGGCCCCCAGGGCACCAAGATACCCCCACTCCTCCCCCACACCAAGACCCCCAGGCACTGAGGCCCCCTGGCACCAAGGCCCCCCCTCATCGAGGCCCCCAGGCACCAAGGCCCCCCCCTCATCGAGGCCCCCAGGAACTGAGGCCCCCCCCCTCATCGAGGCCCCCCCTTCATCGAGACCCCCAGTCACCAAGGCCCCTGGACATTGAGGCCCCTGCCACCAAGGCCCCCTGGCACTGAGACCCCTCCAGGCACTGAGGCTCCTGCCCCCACCAAACCCCCCCACATCGAGGCCTCCCAGGCACTGAGGCCCCCAGGCACCAAGGCCCCCCCCTCATCGAGGCCCCCAGGCACCAAGGTCCCCCCTCATTGAGGCCCCCAGGGCACCAAGGCCCCTGGACATTGAGGCCCCTGCCACCAAGGCCCCCTGGCACTGAGACCCCTCCAGGCACTGAGGCTCCTGCCCCCACCAAACCCCCCCACATCGAGGCCTCCCAGGCACTGAGGCCCCCTGGCACCAAGGCCTTCCGGCCACTGTGCTTCCCTGTGGGACTGTGGCTGCAGAAATCCAAGGTTCCCTCTGTGAAGTGAGCAGCCCTCTGAGGCACCTTCCACCCAGAAGGCCTTGAGGGCGGCTTTCCAAAGCTCTTTGGGCTCCTTTTATCCTGAGAAAGTGCTGGCCACCGCCTAAGGGACGGAAGCAGTGACCCCCAAGGGAGAGCCCTGGCATGGAGGAGAGGAGGGGGTGCAGGCCTGGGGCCACCCTCTCACCCTGTGCCCTGTCCTTACCCCTGCCACTTCTGATCCGCAGAATGCGTAGCAGGACCCAACGTTCCAGCCATCATCGGGGGCACCGTGGCTGGTGTGGTCCTCATCGGGGTGCTGCTACTAGCCATCTGGAAGGTCCTGACGCACTTCAGCGACCTCCATGAATACAAGCGGTTTGAGAAGGAAAAGCTCAAGTCCCAGTGGAACAATGTGAGTGCCTGCCCTGTCCCCGTGTTCCTGCCCCGCGGTCCCACCTTGTTACCAACTCTCAGCCTGAGCCTCAGAGGTCAGACTCCAGACAGTGCTAGAGCCTTGGGCCTGGTGTACAGGGCTGTTCCCCAGGCAGCTCTTGAAGCACTTACTGTGTGCCAGATCCCGCCCTGAGAGGGGCTGACAGGTGGCTGGGGGCCACAGCTCCCACCCAGAGCAGAAAGTAGGATCAAGAGAGTCTGAACAGGAAGCGAGCCCCAACGGGGGAGATCCAGGCAGGCTTCCCTGGAGGAGGGGGCCCCAGGTAGGGGATACAGCCCACACAAAGGTAGGGAGAGCAGAGAGGAAAAGAACAGGTTTGGCAGGTCAGAATGCATTCTGGCAGTGCAGAGGTTGGATCATCAAAGGCCTCGAATGCCAGGAGCAGAGTTTCTGGTTATCCTAGCAGGAAAGTACCCTGGGCTTCAAGAAAAGGGGCTTGTGTAGAGAAGATACAGACTGAGGCTGGGTGACCAGCTGGCCAATAGCCATTGGCTACAAGTGAGGAGGGCCAGCCCAAACGAGGAGAGTGGCTATATGCTGTGCGGAGAAGAGGGGATAGGGATGGGAGGCACTGCCAAGAAAACCTGGCAGCAGACTGGCAGGGAGTGGGCTGCGGGAGAGGCGAGGGTCCAGGAGAACGCCCTCTGCACGGCACAGGGTGGCCGAGAGGGGGGTGCTGTGGACAGCAGCACTAGCTTAGAGGGCTCCGTGTTGGTCAGACTGAGTCTGAGGTGCCTGCCTGCCTCTCACACCAAGGGTTCGAGAGGCAACTGTTGGGGTGTAAACGAGTTTGGGTCTTGTTTCTTACCCAAAATCTGCCTGCTGTGTCTCTGTGCCCAGCAGGGGGGCAGCGTGCTCCTACAGGCGCTAAGGAGAGCCTGTGTGCCCTGGACATGGGCAAGGCGGGGATTTGGGCAGGGCATTTCAGCGCTGGTGCAGGAGATGGGCATGAGCCATCAAAGGAACATGGAGTGCACGCCTGTCACCAGGGAGGGAAGCAGGCTGGAGCTGGGGGTAGGGAGCAGTCCTCAGGGCTAGAGGCCACAGGGCCATCAGGGAGGACAGAGTCCTGTGGACCACCAGCCTCAAGCATCACACAGGCTTTGCTTAAGCACAGGAGAGACCTGGGCATATTTGTAAGCAGCAGAGCCACGGCTGCTGGGTAACAGGAAATTGATCCCAAGGGGTGTTGGAGGGGGAGACACCGCCAGGGGAAGCTCCAGGGGAGATGAGAGTGGCTGGGACTTGGGGACAGGCGAAGAGCCTGCCTTTGGCCTGCCCCCAGAGCCATCCGCCAGAAGAGAAGGAAGAAAACCAGTCAGCTGGACAAAGCTAGCCAACACTTGGGAGAGTTTGACTTCATAGGGGGTTTCCCATGGTCTCTGGCCTCTAGCAAGAAGGTGGGAGGGGAGAGAAAGGTCTCCTCCATGAGCCCTGACCCTCCACCAGCCCGGCCCTAAACAACATTGGTTCTTCCACCAATTCATTTTCTGAACTGTTTGCCTTTCCAGGATAATCCCCTTTTCAAGAGTGCAACAACAACTGTTATGAACCCCAAGTTTGCCGAGAACTAGGTGGCCCCCATTCCCGCTGAAAAGCTGCCAAGAGCCCCCCTCCAATCGCCTTCTGAAACAGCCCGATCTGCCAAGGAGAGCCACCACTGGCCCTGCCATGTGAGGACCCTGGACGTTGGGCCAGACCTTGGGAGGCGCCTTTCACAGCTGCCACCAAGGCCACGTTCAGACCCTCACCTGCTCGAGGACCTGCCCAGTGTCTCGAACGGGTCTTGCCTTTGCCAGGATTTTTTTCCACCTTCCCTGAGAACTTGAGCGCTGGGCTGGACAGTTCTGAAGGAGGGGAAAATCACACTGAGTGTCCTCTTTGGCCAGGCCTCCCTGCCCATGACTGCTGCATACCCACCTTGCCAGCCAGCTGAGTGTTTTCTGTCCCTTTGCACATATCTGCCATTCAGCCCATGTATCTGATGGATGGCCCCACTCTCTCTTCTTCCAGCGCTTCGGGGCCCCTCTGTTTGCCCTGGGATTTCCACCTAGATCTTCTGCTCGGTGATTTAAGTTTGTGTGGGGTTTGAAGATATGTGACAGAATGATCTAGAGGTGCTGAAAAATGGACAGACAGATGTATGGAAGGATGGAGGGGTGAGTGGAGGAGTGGGTAGAGGGATGGACAGATGGGTCGGTATGTGGGGGCGGGTGGGGGCACACACTCCCGACAGTCTCATCTTTGCGTCTTCAGACTCCTGTGATATGCTTCCATTGGACACCTGTCATACTTTGGTAGGGTTTATAGGCCAAGTCTGGCTTGCAATGACTCACATCTTCTTAGGGTACAAGTCTGGAACCTGGCCCAGCAGTTTGGCAGCAGATGCCAACAGGCAGGGTCCTCCTCTCCCCCATAAGCCAAGCAAATACACCCCGACAGAGTTCACTGTGCTTCCATTTTTCTAAACTTTTATTAAAATGCCAACAGATTGATTAGTCTCTGATTTCTTCTTTCAAAGAAGATCTGTATGCCTTTGAGAGCAAAGTTTAAAGAAATGCAAACTCCATCTCACTAAACACTTACCAAAGCCCACCTAGACTGAGTTCAGATGGACCCTTTTCCAGGAGAAGAGGCTTTTTTCTTTCTCTCCTTGCTCAAGCCCCAGGCCTTGTCCCACCCACAGGCTCCTGATGGGAGAAGCCACTCAGGTGGGCAGTCACTCCCTTCTTGTACAAGGAGAAAGGGTCTCTTGTCTTCCCTGAATTCAGGGTGAGAACCAATTGAAAGCAAGGGAGTTTCTCCTTGGTTATGTCACAGGTGGGGATCGGAATGGACCAGCATGAGCTGCCAGCGCTGGCTGGCTGGTGCTGCAGCCCCTCTGCCCAAGGTCGCTCTGGCCTCACCCTTCTGCAGCATGAAGATTTAAGGGCTTCTCTCCTTGGAGCAGCCCATGCTGGAGGCCATCCACATTAAGCACCGTACAAGGAAACCTTGATTATTTTGGTCCCCAAATTTGTTTCATTTGCCTCTTGAGTTTATTACATGTCTGCTGAGGGGCTCAGTGGCGGGGTGAGGGCTGCACCTTAGGGCACACATTGTGGCAGAGGCACTCAGGACTCCTCCAGGACCTGGAACTGGCTGCTCTGGTCAGGTCCCAGAGAGGGGGATGGGGAGGAGGTGGAGATGCCCTGCTGAGGGTCAGCATGGGATCAGGACTGTGCTTGTGCCCCCACCCCACCCTCTCTGATTCTGTTCAGAACAGGGCTGAGGCTCAGGAAAGAACTGGGAGCTGGGCTGGCAAAGCCAGTCTTGAGCCTAGACTTTAAAGGGGGCACTAGGAAAGGATATTCTGTGAACCTAGGGTCCCTAAGCCATGCCTCCCCCGCCCCCCAGGAGGGTCTCATTCATGGCCATCCTGGATGCAGGGGGAACCATGGGGCAGGCTCTGGAGCTCGCTGTACCCCCCTCCCACCTTTAGACCTAGTGGGAGAAGGCTGGGGTGACGTCAGAGGCCACACTCCCTCCTCCCTTAAGGTCAGTGAATTTCCCTTCTCTGCTTTGTTCTTGCTTCCTGCCCAGTCTGCAGGCCTGGGCTATGTCCTCCTCCCCAGAAGCCTGAGCAGATCTCAATTGAGGTCGAGCCACATTGAGCCCACTTTGTCTGGGCCAGGGTGGATCTACTGAGGCTGCTGGGGAGAGGGGCGTCCCATCTAACAGGCTATGACATTGTGCCTTGGAGCCAGGTGACCAGCGGACGGCACTGTGGGAGGCTTGGGACACTCTGAACCTCAGGTTCCCCAATTCTAAAAGGAGGGAATCAGGGGGGCTCACCTCTCCAAAGCCCTTCCCAGCTCGTGAAGCACCCCCAGTCAATGATCCACAGACAGCTTCAAAGTGCCCCATACATTGGAGTCAATGCTGTCCTCACCCGAAGAGACACTTTCTGAGGCCTGGGATCTGAGGATGCCTCCAGTAAACTCTGGGCTGGGAGGAAGTCCTCTCCCACAAGCTCCTGGGCACTGCCTGGAGGCAGGAGCAAGCAGGGAGGGCTGGGTCAGAAAAGGGAGGCCCAAGAGCCCTGACTCACTCATCTAGACCAACCCCCTCCTCCTCTAGGGGTAAGGCCCTTGGATGCCCTTCCCAGATGGCACCAGTGACTGTGCTCCTGTGGCCCAGACCAACCACTCAGACAGGCGTTCCCTCCCTGGGGAGCCGAGACCTGGTCTAAATTGAAAACTGTGCTGGATTTGGTCCCCAGGAGTGGCTCCTGGAACTAAAAAGCCACATCTGAACTTTCACCTTGGGGACCTTCCACTTAAGGCTAAATCTTAGCTCTTTTAAGCTTACCTCCACCACCCTAAATCTTAAGAAATCTTATCTCTTTCTCACTTCTCTCCATCCTTCCTGGTGAAAACTGAGACTATTGTTCTAGATGCTTATTGTAGACCATTTTAAAGAAATGATTCAGTAAGCACTAGAAGAAAACTTGGTGTTCTGCTCTCTCCAGTGCCCTGATAGGATCAGGATCAGGAAGCCTCCCTAATGCAGAATCCAAACAACTGAACTCCCGGAGACTGAGGTTTGCTGAGTGGAATTGTTGAGGTTTTGGGGGGTCTCAGGACCCCAAAATACAGATACACTGAGTCCTGCGGTATGAATTGGACTCAAGCGTTCTCTGAGCCAAAGTAAAGCAAAGTTTATTAAAGATTCGCCAGATAGGGCAGACTGACGGAGCCTGACCATTTGTGACGCCTGTATTGAAAGAAGAAGGGGCAGAGCAGTCTGACCCGGACTGAGTCTGAGCCCTTTTTCCATGCAGAGAGCCTGTGGGGCTGGGTCAGACCCCAGGAACAGGGGAAGGGGATTTTGACGGGATCCAGGCTGGGAGTGCCCCCCCCTCCCCGTAACAGACAGCGAGCGGGGGCGGGGCCAGGTTAAGGGTAACAGATTCAGCCCTGGATATTTGGTGGGACCCAGGGTTCTAGGTAACAGACGAGGTAATTGACTCGCGATAACCGAGGCTTGGGCCTCGGGCAGCGCCAACGGGAGGTTCCGGGGGCTCCCAGGGTTCGCGCCCCCTGGTGGGGGCAGGGGTCCTTGCCCTGGCCCAGCCTTGGGGCTCCTGCTGGGGAGGGACCAGGGGGTCATGGAGGGCAGGGTTCCGGGCAGTGCTCCCCGTTTTACAAACAAGGAAATTGAGGCTGGGAGAGGCCTCGTGCCCACGACCACCTGGATGCTGGCCTAGGGGGTGCCCTTCCCTCCCTGGACCCGTAGGGTCCCCGCAAGGGCCAGAGGGGGCCGCCCCCCAGTCCCTTGAGGTATTTGAGGAGGGGAAGAGGGTGGAAGCTCCATGAGAACGCCCCCCCTCCTCCCCAGCCAGTCCTCACCTCAGTCCCTCCCTCCACACAATGGGCTCAGGGTCCGCCCACTAAACCCCGTTCCCTCCTCCTCCTCCCCCCTCCCAACCCTGGGACCGCTCGCTCCAACCGGAGGGTTTGGCGCCTGCGCGGTGACGCCCAGCAGGCCCCACCCACGGCCCCGTCCCGCGCCTGCCCAGTCGGGAGTTGGAACTGTGGCTCAGCGACAAACTAGTGAGGGTCAGCGTCCATCTGTGATCGTGTCTCTGTCCCCGTCCGTGAGCCGCGGAGGCCGTAGAGCGCTCGCTCATGGAGCCCCAGGGCCCGGCTCGGGCCGCGCTGCTCGGGCCGCTGCTGCTGCTGCCGCTGCTCCTGCCTCAGTCCGGGCCGGCCGTGTCGGCCCAGAGTGCGGCCGCTGGTAAGGGGGGGGGGGGGGGAAGAGCGGAGGGGCGAGCCCACTGCGCCTGCGCGCGGAGGACTAGACCGGAGGCAAGCCCACAGCGCATGCGCGGGGGAGGAAAGGAGGGGGAGCCGCGCTTTTTCCGGGCGCACTGCGCCTGCGCGAAGTGGGTTGGGCGGGCCCTGCCCACCGTGCCCCTTCCCCGGCTTGAAAGCCGGCCTGGCCCTCGGCCTCCGCTGCTCCCCCGTCATGACTAGGAGTGAGTGTGTGTGTGTGGGGGGGGTTTCCTGAACCGGGGACGGGGCCCGGAGCCTCCAGGCTGGCGGGGGCTTTGGGGGCTCCCTCCCCCGGGCTGACGGCCCGTCTCCCCGCAGCCTGCTCCCAGAGCTCCAACCGGACGTGCGCCGAGTGCCTGCAGAATGTCTCGGTGAGTCCGGGGGGAATCCGCGGGGGCGTGGCCCTTGGGAAGAGCCCCGCCCCCCTCAGGTCCTGCCGGAGGGGGAGGGGCCGCCCACACACACCTAACCCCTCCCCCCTCCGCCCAGTGCTTCTGGTGCAAAGCCAACAACGCGTGCCTCGACTACCCCGTGCGGAAGATCCTGCCGCCGCGCGCGCTGTGCCCGCTGAACTCGGCCCGCTGGGGCGTCTGCTGGGGTGAGTCCGCACCCCTCCCTCCCCCGGCAGGGCCCCCCGGGGGGGCCCTGGGGACCAGGAGGAGAGCCGCGAGGGCCAGGGGATACGTCAGCCCCGAAGTGCAGAGAGGATCTGAGAAAGGGGCGTCCCCGTCCCCGCCCCAGGGGGCCCAGTGAGGAGTAGCAGGGGTGGGAAGGCCTCCTTATCCCGCTAGCAGTCACCCAGGCGGGGGAAGAGGGCGAGGGCGCCCAGGCTGTGACGGGGAGGGGGCCCAGTGAGGAGTCAGAGAGGGAGGAGGAGACCCAGGAGAGAGAGCAGCGGGAGTGACCCACAGCGTCCAGGGCGGCAGAGGGGACGAGGAGGAGGAGGACCGAGCTCGCCGGGCAGTGTGGGTGAGTGGGGGGCTCCGAAGAAAGTGAGAGGACAGAGGAGGCAGCGGGTGTGGACGGGCTTTGTGAGGAGTTTCACCACAAAGGCAGAAGAGACGGCAGGGCCAGAGGGACCGTTTGTTCAGGATGGGGAGGCAGGAGGGAGGGAGCCAGTGGACCGGGAGAGCCTGGAGATGGGGCGTGGATGGTCACATGGGCAGTGGAGAGGGTGGCAGGAGGAGGGGCTGGGGCAGTTTGCGCGGGGATCCCCCTGTGGTTGTCTCAGAGTTGGAGCTGCAGAGGTTCGTGTCCTGAATCTCTGACCTTTCTGGATGTCTGGGGACCCAGGGAGGGACAGCTCTGTGGCTCCTGGATGTGTCAGGTCTCCTCTTGGCTTATTCCCAGCACAGTGTTGCTGGGGCCACAGGGAAGATGAGGCCAGGGCTCTCACCTGGGTGCCCAGGGCGATGCCAGAATAATGGAAGGTCTGTGCCCCCAGGAGCTTTCACCCTCAGACACATGCTGTGTGTGTATCGGGAGGTGGCAGCTTCCCAGGAGAGATCAGGAAGGCACATTCACACAAGGCTCCCTCCTCCACTCCCCCCACGCCCCATGAGGCCCTGGGCCCCACAGGAAGCTCTAAGGAAGACAGCCGCAGAGGGGAGGCAGCAGGTTACAGCGCCCACCAGAGGCTCCTGGGGGATTTACTGACTGGCTCTCTATGCCACAAAGTAGCAGCTCTGCATTTTCCTTTCCTGAAAGAGGGGACAAGGAAAGGGGCTGCCTCTAGCCCACAGAAAAGAGCTGCACGGGATACCTGACCCGAGTCAGGTTGAGGCTGACAAGTCAAGTTGGGACAGAGGAAGGCAAGGGAAAACAGAGTCACCTGCGTGGAAAATCCCCAGCCAAGGAAGAACACTGGAGGAGGAGAACGGTGCCCCTGGAGATGAGCCATCTAAACAGAGCCCTGCACAAACGCCCAGGACACTCGGAGGGAGCCAGCCTGCACCCGGCTGCCCAGTGGGGGGTGCTGGGCTGAATGCACTTAGGCTTGGGACCACGGGCAATTTCTTCCTTGGTTCCCTGGTCAGAGCCCACACCTGCATTCGTTCCAACTCAGAGACCTGAAAGGGCCTGGGCGGTGTCAAGGCTGCCTGCAGAGATGAAGGAATACAGAAGCAGGCCCAGGCCCAAAGGAGCTAGGTGCAGAGGGGCAGAATGAGGTGGACCCTGGGCACCATGCCCTGTCTCCCTGGGGGAAGGAAGAGATTCAGAGACGACTGATGATTTTACATTGTTCCTCTCTCCCAAGAGCAATCCTTCACCTAGAGGAGATGGAACCGAATGGTTGACAGCTGATCGAGCAGCCCCCAATGCAGGGAGGTGGTCCTTGTGCTAGGCCTGGCATCCCCCCAGCACAGTAGGAACGCTTCTTCCCTCCCTGACCTCTGTGGGGAAAGGCCCCTGCTTCCTGCCTTCAGATTTTCCTAACTGCACACAACTCACCCACTTCATTCTGTCAATGCCCACACAAGTCATTGCAGTCACTCTCAGATTGGATTAGGTTGGGAGGCCTGCTGGGCTGGGCTCGGGCTCGTGCCCAGAGAGATGCCGAGAATGGACCATCGGACGTGAGCCGAAAGGGCATGAGGCAAGGCTGTCGAGGTGGGTTCTGAGGAAAGCCCCTCTGCCTCGGGTGTCTGTCGTGGTCCACGGCTGGGCCTCAGATAGTCAGCCCAAGCTCCTTGGGTGGCGAAGTGATGTCCATAACCTGCACTAACCAGTCTCCAAGATGGTTTCTGAGTCTTTTAAGGAACAATTGGCCCACATGTGCCTCAGCTGAGTCTGGGGAGTGAGCGGAGCTGGGCCCCTGCCTGAGAATCCCTGGAGCCCCGGGCAGGGTGGGCCACTCTCCTCTCCTTCATTTCACAATGGCCACTTGTTTCACACAGTGAGGGGGCCTCCCCATGGTTTCTCTCAGCTTCCCTGCTTGGATTCTGGAGAGCAACCCACCTCCCCTGCCGTTGTGCCCATCTCTGCAATGCCCGTCACAGAGCAGTGGCAGTAGTGATTGGGACAGAGGGCAAGTGCTGGTTGGTGAGGCTTCTCTGTGGCACAATGGGTAAAGTGCTGGCATGTGTGTCTCAAAGACCTGATCACAAATCCAGCCTTGTACACAGGCTGTTTACCCTGGGCAAGTCACTTGGCCCACCCTGTCTGCCTAGATTTGAAAATGGGCATCATCACATCCGCCTCCCAAGGTGTTTGTAAGGATCCAGTGCCTGGCACTGAGGTGCTTGAGAAATGTTGGTTGCTCCTTTTCCTTATGGTCAGGGGAGGCCAGTGAAACCCGGCTGGAGTCCAGCTCTGAGGTGACCAGTGCTGTTCCCTTCCCAGGAGTCCCCCCGAGCTCCACAGGAGCGATGAGCAGCCAGCCGTCCTTCTGGAGACTGGACAATTTTTCATGAGAGATTGTGTTCCCTTGGCCAGCATGCCTGGCCTGAGTTACTTCAGAAACAAAAACAGGAGACCCCAATTTTTTTTTAAAAGTGGTCCTTCCAGCCCTGACCATCCTCTTCCCTTTTCATGACTGTCTGTGTTGCTGCTGTTAGCCTCTCAGTTTCCCCTTTATTCCCAGCTCCCTTACCCTTTTCCTCCTGAGCTGCTGCTGAGCTGCCTGGCAGCACCTCTGCAGCTCAGGTGCAGAGCCTCCTCCCCACCCACACCCAGGGGCCATGCCTTAGGCTTGGAGGTTCTCCCACCTGACAGAGAAGCCTCCCTGAGGCCCTCCTTGTTTCTATTCCTCCAGGCTTCTCTTGTCCGAGAAACCATTTCTGATGAGTTTTCTGGTGAAGGCTGGGCCTTGAGGTGGTGCCATTTGTACCTGCCCTTGTTTCAGCCTGTGTCCCCACACCCTGCCTCCCCTGGAAGCTTCCACAGCAGGGACAGGGCTGTTATCTTTGGCCTTCATGCAAGGAGGTTTCAGTGGCTTGTTGAATGAATTGAGTGATAGATAGATAGAATCACTGGGTGAATTCAGTGTTGATGAGAATCAGATCTTGAGGCCCAGCCCTGTAGGCCTTGCAGTCCTTGCTGTCCTTGCTGTCCTTGCCAGCTGACTCAAGCTAGGAAGTATCCAAGAGTGAAACAGGTGAAAATGCTGACTTTCCTGGGTGGTTCATGTGATGATGCCTTCCCAGAGGGCAGGTCTCAGCTGGGCAGGGCTGGGTCAGGCTCAGGTTCATTTAGCCCATTAAGCTTTAGAAACCATACCCATGGATAAGCCAGGATCAGGTCCAGCCTCTCTGGGCTCATTCAGCTTCATAGTCTCTTGGCTTGGGCTCCGTTTCCTCATTTGTAGACTGAGGGCCAAGGGGTAGAGTGAGTCCCTGTTCTAACTTGAGGGGTTTGGCATCTTGCTGGGTCATTCAGTGAGCCAGATTTTCCTTTTAATCTCAGAGCAGAAAGGCCTTTGGAATGTCATGTTCGTTTTAGTCTTTAAGTGAATTAACCTTTTTTAAAAGGTTATGGAATTTTATACAAGTTGCTTGAACTACTTAGATGTGGGAGGTAAAAAGAATAATTCAGCCTCTTTTCTGAGCCCCTCTTCTGACTGGGCCCCATCTTCAGAGGGATTCAGGTAATTCAGATAAGGAGGGGCAGAGTTTTCAGTCTTCCCGGGGAGATGAGGCCTGTGCAGAGTCAGATCAGTGCCAGGACTGTGGACCTTAAAGAGGAGGACAGAAGGACACATGCACACACTCTCATAGAAGCTCACGAATTCGTGTATGAGCCTGACTTGGGGTACAGAAGAGGGATTCTCAGCAGCGCTGACACCCCTCTGGGGCATAAGCCCATGCCCTTGGGGGCTTCTGCAATGGGCCAGGACTGCACTTCCTGGCCTTGCATGTTGGCTTTTCCGGGCCATCTTAGGAGAATCGGTTCTGGTGTTCAGAGGGAGAGAAGACAATAGGTCCTGGTGACTGCTTCATCACTTGTCCTGAGGCCCTTTTGGTCAGGTCTGGCCACCCCATGGGCCTGGTGTGAGACCCTTGATTGATTCCTCCTTCAGGGATATGTCTCCTGTCTCTGCTGTATTTTCTTTCCCCCTCCATCCATTGGAGCCACACACGTGGCCCTGTGGTCCAGGCCATGAACCGAAGACCCAGGGGCAGGTAAGTCTGGCCAAGAAGTCTGGACATCAGAGCAAAGCCTGCCTAGGGAGAAAACTGAGCGCCAGACTAAGCCCATGCTGTGGGAATCGGGGCTGGCACTGCTGCTGAGGGTGTGTTTCTCAGGGGAAGTGGCTTTCTGATCTAATCTGGGCCAGGCCTGATCCCTAGCTCATCCGCAGGTATGGTTTTTAAAATTTTATGGGCTGAATGAACCTCCTGCTCTCCAGTCTGCTCAGGGGTGCAAATGTAGCATCTGTAAACCCTTGGGTCAGTGAACAGCTTGTCCCATACAGTTGTCCTGGCTGCTCCATGAATACTTGTTGAGCTCGAGCCCTAGCCCTGCCCAGCTGAGAGCTGCCCTCTGGAAAGGGGTCATCATAAGAACCACCCAGGAAAGTCAATATTTTCATCCGTTTTGCTCATAGAAAGGAGACTGGTTCCCGTATCTCAGCTACAGGCAGATGTTTCTCTGTGTGTGAGTTTTGAATGTTTCCTAAACTAACTGACCCTAAACTAGCCAGCCCCTATCTTTGCCTGCTCCTGGGTGTCAGGCAGTCCTCCACAGAGATACCCTGACCAATTTTAAGCAGCCTGCCCAGCTCCATGCTCCCCTTCTCTGACTGCCATGACTAGAGAGGTGAACTTGCCAGGAGAGGCTTCCAGAGGTGGTTGTTGAGGCCCTGGGTATTGGAAAGGCCAAGGGAAGGCCTGGATTTGGAGTTCCTGGCCAGACATCTGCCTCCTGAGGGGTTGGCCTTGAGATGAGGACATTGGGAAAGAAAAAGCTGACTGGTAGGGACTTGGATCTTGAGCTCTTGCTGTTTGGTCCAGCCCTTAAATTTTTACAGAGAAGGAAACTGAGGCCAGAGAGGATATGGGCCCGAGGTAGTGCAGGCAGTAACCTAGGTCCTGTGGCTCCAGGCCCTGGAGGAATGAGGGCATCCTAGGGCTAAGCTGTAGGACATGTAAATTGAAAGAAAAAACCTGAGGGGCCTAGATTTTTGCTCTTGGCCTTTTTTAAATTTAGAAAGGGCAACTGTTGGCACTTGACCGCTGTCCATGGTCCTAAAGCCTCTGGTGCCTGAGTGCTCATTAGGACAGCTATGCAGATGCTGTGGAAATACCCTGTTTTGGTGTTGCCCCAGGGCCCCAGACCTTTCCTTCCCCTCCCTGCCTTCCAGCTCTGGGCCTCATCCGAAGTTGTTATGTTGTCAGTTAACATCGAAAGTGAATGGTCTATCCAGATGGGATCCACCATGGTTTTAGACAGATTCAGAGAAGGTCTAGATTTGCAGAACACATGAATTAGAAACTGGACATTTTAAAATGATTTACTTTTCATTTGCCAAAAAAAAAATCTTCATTTTTCAGTAAAGCTTATTAACAAGTAAAATGCATCCGTAAAGGAGTAAGCTCAGGAGCCCAGATTGTCAGGGCCAGGCAGGTTCCAGTGATTTAAATGAAATTTTAAAAGAATGCTCTTGTAAGATTAGTAGCTACAAACAAAAATAAATAAAAATCATAAAACAATAAACTCCATACTTCCACTGTGCACAGAGCCCCAACCTGGAGGCAGGAAGACCTGAATTCAAATCCAGCCTCGATCTTCCTAGTTGTGTGATGCTGGGCAGGTCCCTTCTGTCTGGCCTAAGTTTCCTCAGCTGTAAAGTGAGGCTATTGTGAGAATCAGATGAGATCATCTTGGGGGGGCCCTTGGTCCAGAGCCAGGCTGCCGGTGCTGTGGAAGTGGCAGCTGACTTTCCTCTGCCCCACATGTTGTGGGGCAGTAGTGGCAGAGAAGTTAGCTGAGCTCCTTCACCCCCTCAACCTCTGTGGTTCTGTTAATATTGTTGCAGATAGAAAACCAAGGTTCAGGGGAGTTGGTCATGCAGGAGACCCCAGATTTGAACCCTGTGCTTTGCCTCCAAATTCCTTATTCTTTCTTCTGTGCCCCACTGTCTTTTATAAAATAGCCTAGTTTGGAGACACCAAGGAGGGCCTAATTTTGGTCAGACTAATTTGCATGGGTTGGTCTTCCTTGTGGGTAAGTGGGCAAACTTCAGCTTAGTAGGAGATTCTATTCTGCATCCTGTAGACACTCCCCATATGTGGTGGATTGATCCTGGCGGGTAGACTGAGAAAGGGGTTTTACCAAATTTATTTAAAAAAAAATCATGTTTCCTTTGTGGGGTCTCCAAGGAAGTGTCTTTCTGTAGTTTGCAGACATGCCAGAAATGGTGGCCTGAGGGAGCCAGCCAGTGAATCTTCCCCCTCCAACTGCTAGATCCCTAGCAGCACAGATTTGGTGACCCTCATGCCCCTCTCTAGAAGCTCTTCTGGCCTGATAGCCTTGCACCTGAACACCCAGGTGCTTGCTCTGAAGTCATCCTTGAGGGCTTTAAATGCCACAGAGCTTTGGCTTATTTTAGAGACAAGATGGAGGTGCTCTCGGTCTGAACAGCAGGGGCATGGCCTGGGCAGCCCCTGTGCTTGGCAGGCACTTGGATAGGGGACTTTTAATAGCAGAGGTCAGTAGCAGGGGGCATAGTGAGGAGAAGAGATTGTCCAGACAGTGCTTGGCAGCTGGCTGGTCTGGGGAATAAAGGCTGTGACCTTAAACCAAAAAGGATGTCCAGAAGAAGGGTAGGTTTTGGGGGAAAGAGAGTTGAGTTGTTTCTGGTATGTTGCCTTTGGGACGTCCACATGGTGGCTAGTTAAAAGTATCCCGAGAGAGGAGGGCTGGAGGCTTCTGTCGGGAGGATGCATAAGCTCATGGAAGGGCCCTTTGGCACACCCACAGGGCAGGGGTGTGACATCCCAGAGACTGAGAAGGACCAAGAGGGAAGTCTGGCAGCAGAGGGCTCACAAGGGTGGAGACTGGGAAAAGGCCATTAGATTTGGTAGTACCTTTGGGGAGAGCTGCTTTGGTTAAACGCTGAGGCCAGATACCTACTTGCACTGCACAGATCTGTGTTGAAGGGATGATAGAGTTTGGTGGGCTCTTGCAGGAGAAGGGGAGGGAAGGCACAGTTGGTCCCCTGGAGAGGAAAACCAGCAGCAGCTGTGGTGTGTTGGGGAGACCCAAGCATAGGCCCTGGGTGGCAGGGAGGCTCAGTGTCTCCCAGGTTGGTCACAGGTATACTACTCTGGGGCCAGTTTCACTTTTCTTATCCTTGTGTCCACAGTGAACTTTGAAGCCCTGATCATCGCCATGTCAGTGGTGGGAGGTGCACTCCTCCTGGGCATTACCATCTGCTGCTGCTGCTGCTGTAGGAAAAGGAAGAACCATAGGCAAGTGTTGGAGGGACACATGGGGCAAGGGGCCTCTTGGCTAGATCCCCTGCAACTGGGGCCAAGCTGCAGCTGCCAACCAGTGACTGGTTCTCTTGGTTTCCTCAGGTCAGACAAGGAGGAGGAGCGTGCTGCTAGAGAGAGAGAAGAGAGGAAAGTACGGCAGGAGGAAAGGTAAGGGGTCTCTGATGGCCCCCCCAGGGCTGAGCTTCCACACAGTACCACAGACGACTCTTGTTCCGACCTTGGTCTCTGCCAACATTTGTGCTGGAACCAAATAATTCACTTCTCTCTAGACTCCAGCATTTGTAAGGGTCTGTCCCTCACTCTGGAGCCAAGGCCCAGCCTGAGAGGAGGCCCCAGGGTGAGGGGCATGGAGCCAGGAAAGGGGAAGCTGGCAAGACTTGCTAGGGGGAATGTTATAGTAGGTGAGCCTCAAAGGAAGACCAGGGTGCAGGTACCTGGAGCCGGTGTCCAGCCTGAGAGGGTCCAGAGGCCACGCACAGATGTCTGCTTGCTATATCGGGCTTTGGGCAGCCACGAGGGGATCCTGAGCTGGACGGAGCTAATGAATACCTGACCTAGCATCCCCTAGACTGGACAGCTAAACAGAAGAAAGGCTGAGAGCCCTGTGGGTCAGATGAGACAGTAGGGTCCCCAGCTGTCCTTTCGGCCTGACTGTCCTGGTGGTGCAGGCCTGTTCATACCCCTGATCACTCTGCCTCTTCACTGGTCACCAAACATTCAGAGACTGAAGTCTTGGGCCTCTTGGTGAAATGAAAGCCCTTTTTGAAGGGGTGCTGGGTGTTGAGCCCGGGCAGGTGTCTGCCATCAGCCGGCCTGTTTGGGCCGTGGGGGAGGGGTCCACTCCCTAGCTTGGGCAGGTTTGTGCATTCCTGGCTTTTCTTCCTTTTGCAGGAGAGCAGAGATGAAGTCCAGACATGAAGAAATCAGAAAAAAATACGGTGAGACCCCCTTTAAGTTTATCTGTTGTCCACTGATTCACACATGTCTTGGGGTAGGTGCCCTGTGTACAGTGCTCCTGGGACCAGGGAGCATCTTCCCGTCTGAGCCCTATCCAGGCTGGGGAATGTCACTCAATTGGCCCTGTCTCCTCACTGGTCCAATCTGGGTTCAGGAGCATCTCTCCCTGCTAGCCTAGTCTGGGCTCAGAAATTTCGCTATCTTCCCACATGGTCCCATGTGGGCTGGGGAATGTTGCCCAATTAGGCCCTGTCTGGCTCAGGAATGTCTCACCACCTAGGCCCCATCTGGGCTGGAGAATGTCAACTATGTGGGCCTCATCTGGACTTGGGAACGTCTTCCCACTGGCTCCATTTGGGCTCAGGAACATCTCCCAACTGGCCCTTTCTGGGTTTGGGAACATCTCCCTACGGGCCTTGCCTGGGCTTAGGAGCATCTCCCCGCCTGAGCACCATCTGGGCAGCATCTGGGCTCAGGAACATCTCCCAACTGGCCCTTTCTGGGTTTGGGAACATCTCCCTACGGGCCTTGCCTGGGCTTAGGAGCATCTCCCCACCTGAGCCCCATCTGGGCTGGGGAATGTCACCATCTGGGCAGCATCTGGGCTCAGGAATGTCTCCTTACTGGCCTTATCTGGACTCGGGAATGTCTCCCCACTGGCCCCATCTGGGCTCAGGAATGTCTCACTGCCTGGGCCCCATCTGGGCTGGGGAATGTCACCAACTGGGTACTGTCTGGGCTAGGGAACATCTCACTGGCTTAGTCTGGGTTCAGGTCTTCCTGCTCGCCCCATCTGGGCTCAGGAAGATCTTCCCACCTGGGCCCTGTCTGGGCTGGGGAATGTCATCAGCTAGGTGCTATCTGAGTTTAGGAACGTTTCCCCATTGGCCCCATCTGACTCAGGAATGTCTCTCTCCCTATCTGGGCCTTGTCTGGGCTGGGGAATGTCTCCTCACTGGCTTTGTCTGGGTTCAGGAAGGTTTCCCCACCTGGGCCCAGTCTGGGCTGGGGAATGTCACCTATATGGGCCCTGTCTGGGCTTGGGAACATCTCACTGTCACCATTTGGGCAGTGTCTGGGATTAGGAACATCTATCTCCCTACCTGAGCCCCATCTGGGCTGGGGAGTGTCACCAACTGGGTACTGTCTGGGCTAGGGAACATCTCACTGGCTTAGTCTGGGTTCAGGTCTTCCTGCTCGCCCCATCTGGGCTCAGGAAGATCTTCCCACCTGGGCCCTGTCTGGGCTGGGGAATGTCATCAGCTAGGTGCTATCTGAGTTTAGGAACGTTTCCCCATTGGCCCCATCTGACTCAGGAATGTCTCTCTCCCTATCTGGGCCTTGTCTGGGCTGGGGAATGTCTCCTCACTGGCTTTGTCTGGGTTCAGGAAGGTTTCCCCACCTGGGCCCAGTCTGGGCTGGGGAATGTCACCTATATGGGCCCTGTCTGGGCTTGGGAACATCTCACTGTCACCATTTGGGCAGTGTCTGGGATTAGGAACATCTATCTCCCTACCTGAGCCCCATCTGGGCTGGGGAGTGTCACCAGCTGGGTGCTGTCTGGGTTTGGGATCATCTCACTGGCCTCATCTGGGCTCAAGAATGTCTCCTTGCTGGCCCCATCTGGTCTTGGGGAACATGTTTCAATTGGCCCTGTCTGGGCTCAGGAATGTCTGATTTCCCTGCCTGGGCCCCATATGGGCTGGAGAATGTTACCATCTGGGCTCAGGAAGGTCTCCCCACCACGGCCCCTTCTGGGCTGGGAAATATCACCAGCTGGGAGCCATCTGGGCTAGGGAACATCTCACTGGTCTTATCTGGGCTCAGGAACGTCTCCCCACTGGTCCCATCTAGGATTGGGAACATCTCTCCACTGACTGGTCCCGTCTGGCCTCAGAAACGTCTCTGTCTCTGTGACTGGGCAGTGTCACCAGCTGGGTGTCATCTGGGCTCAGGAAGGTCTTCCCATTGGCACTATCTGGGTTCTGGAATATCTATCTCCTTGCTGGCCCTGTCTAGGCTCAGGAACATTTTCCCACTGGCACCATCTGGGCTCAGAAATATCTCCATCTCCTTACCTGGGTCCCGTGGCACCTAGGGAATGTCACCCACATGGGCCCCGTGTGAACTCAGGAAGGTCTTCCCATCTGGGCCACGTCTGGGCAGCTCTAGTTCTGAGTCAGGTGGGATGAGACCCTGGTTCCCAGTCCCTGGTCCATCCATCTCTCAGATGTGCTCCTTCAGCTTGTGACTTTGTGACAGGGCACAGCCCAGGTCCTTGTCTCTCTTCCCCATGGTTTCTCCAGCCCTGCGCCTCCTCTCTCCCTCCCTATACTTCCCCTTTTGTAGAAGTCCCACCTGGAGGTCCCAAGTGTCAGCTCATGCTCCAGAAGGGCATGTTCCACAAGTACTGCTCACTCCATGGTAAAAGTGGCTAAACTTTTTTTTTTTAACTCAAGGGTTTTATGAAGAGAAATTGGGAGGGAAAAAAACCCCTCCACATCCAAGATGGTTTCATACAAGGTTCAGTTTAAGAGGTCAGGGTGCCTGCTCCATCACATTGCCACATTCCCGTGGGGCAAACAAGTGAACAAGTTATGGGAAATCATCGGAGGCTGCTTTGGAGTACAAATGTCTGGGAACAAAGCAGCTCACTTTGGTCCTTGGAGCTCGTTGGAGCTGCTCTGCCCCAAGGACTGCTCCAAACCTCTTCCGTAGACAGTCTATGGGCCCCTGAGAACCCCAAGACTGACTTGGGTTCTTTTTTGGTGTGTGAGCCAGAATTTTTTTTAATGTCCACATTAGTCATATTCTAAAGAAGTTAGAATCCATGGGAGGAGCCACGAGAAGGAAGAAACCACAACCAAAAAATGAGAGTGAATACTATGCTTCCATCCACATTCAGACCCCACAGTGCTTTCTTTGCATGTGGTCAGCATTTTCCATCATGAGGCTTTTGGAATTCTTAGGTCCTTGCATTAGTGGGAAGAGTTAAGTCTGTCGAAGTCATTGCAAAATGTGGTTCTTAATGTATACAGTGCAGTGTTCTCCTGGTTCTGCTTCCCTCACTGCATCAGTTCATATCAATCTTTCCAGGTTTTCCTGAAGTCCGTCTGCTCCCCATTCCTTACAGCACAATAGTATTCCATTACGTTCATATACCACAACTTGTTAAGCTGTACCCCAGCGGATGGGCATCCTCATTTTCCAGTTCTTGTCCACCACAAAAAGCTGCTGTGAATATTTTTCTCCATGTGGGTCCTTTTCCAGATTGTTCTTATAATCTCTTTGGGATACAGATCCAGAAGTGGTGTTGCTGGTCCAAGCAGTATTTTTGTAGCCCTTTGGGCATAGTTCCAGCTTGCTCTCCAGAATGGTTGGTCAGCTCACAGCCCCACCAGCAATGCATTAGTGTTCCAGCTTTCCCACATCTCCAGCATTGATCATTTTCCTGTTTTGTCATCTTAGCCAGTCTGATAGGTGTGAGGTGGGGCCTCAGAGTATATGCATAGTGACTAAACTGCTGGTCTCCTTTATTCACTGACTTGCTCACTTTCCTCAGTCTTGTATTTGTGCGCAGTCATGTTTTGGGGATAAGCTTTCTGGGCAATGGGAGTTGCGTGGCCCTTGCCTTCACGTCTTCCTACTGCATCTGCTTGTGACCAGAGGGAATCCTCAGTCTCGACTCCCGTAGAAGTGGGCTCATTTTTCCCATTCGGTGACTGGGTTGTCCTTTTCATCTCTTCTTTTTAGGGCTGTTTAAAGAGCAGAACCCTTACGCCAGATTTGAGAACTAGCCCTCCGTGGAGCTCCCTGCTGGCCGCTGGCAGCCCAACCTTCTCTGAGGGGCCGTGGCTGCTCAGAAATCACATCCGCATCTTCCATTAATCTGATGCTTTCAGTAAAGAGCCTTATGTTCAAATGAGATCCTCCCTAATCCCTGATGAATTATTCTATCCAGTGAAACATCCCAACAAGAGAAGCCCTTCTCTTTGGCCCGACAGAGGCTTCTGGATCCCAGTCAGTGCTGAGGACAGGCTGGAAGCCATCCTCCCCCTCTTGTCCTCTCGGCTCAGCCACAGCTGCAGGGGGTCGGGATGGGGGGGAGCTGGCCTGGCCCGCCCTCCCAAGTCATCCTCTGTTCTGTGTTAAGGGCCTTGGTTTTGGTTGAAGTTCCTGACCAAACCCCCATTGAAATGTGCACCAAGAAGTTGTGTCTTGTTCATCTCCAAAAGAAGCCACCATCAGCCGGCTTGGGTTTGTTTGCTCTTCTGAAGTACGGTGGAAAGATGGCTTCGGAAAAGTCAATCAGAATGATGAGCTTTGGGGGGCATGTTTGTTTTTCAAAAGTATCCTCTTGTTTTTAACAAATGCAGTTGGCTCTGAGAAGAGCATCTACTCCCTTGTAGCCCAAGTGGTAAAGGGCAGTGCCCTCTCCAGAGGCATGAGCATAGCTGTCAGGGTGTGGGTCCAGGCCACCAGCTCCTGCCTGGGAAGCAGAGCTGACCAGGGTCTCTGGGAGGGGAACAAAGACCTTTGACCCGCAGATGAACAGGGCTTCCCACAGCTGCCGCTCACATCTGTCTGTGTGGTGGAGTCAGCCAGTATTTCAGGGGACGTGGCAGGTGGTCTGAGGAGAAGTGTGCCAGGCCTGCTCCTGACCATGCTCAGCCATGAGAAAATAGGGACCATTCTGGCAGCCCCTGGAGGCCAGACAACACGAGAAGGACTCCGTCGTTGCACTCCCATTCTGCTGTGGAGAAGGCAGGGGAGGCTTCCCCCACAATCCACATACAGTGTAACCCAAAGCTCCTTAGCCTTCAGCAATGCTGAAAGTTATTCTTGCACTCTTTTTAAATGATGTATGCAACGGCCTTACTGTGAATTAACCTTTCTACACTGAAAATCTTGGCTGTCAAGAAACTGTCTTTGGCTTGAATCTTTCCTCCCTAACCTGCTCCATGCCGGGCCAGGAGCTCATCTTGTCCTTGTTCATGGATCCGTGGAGTGTGGATTTGGAGGAGGGGGAGGGGCTTCCAGAGAAGAAGACTGCCTGGCTCCAGGCCAGGGTGGCAAGAAGAACTGACCTTCCAAGGCCTACATATCACTGTGATTACTGGCACGCATTTAACCCTTTCATACCTAGAGCAGCCCAGATTTTTCAAGTATGTCTGCTATATTTCTATTCTGTTTCTATACCAAGACCAGCCTATTGCCACAGGCTAATATCCTCACACTAGTGAGTGCCTTAAATTTTGGGAATTTCAAATAAAAAGATTTATTGTAATTTTGTGTTAACCTGTGATAGGTTCTATGTTGTATATGTATGTGCCTGTAACTGATTCTTGGACAGTGGGTGTCATAGCCCACACAGAGGGCCCAGGAAGCTCCCAGGTCCGGATGGAGCAGGTGTCTGTGGAGATGGCCCCAGCCAGGACAGTCAGGCTTTGGATCCAGCCTGGCAGCAGCACCAGACCTAGCAGGGGAAACAAAAGCAAGGTCAGCTAAATGTGCCCTGCTCTCAGGGTGCTCCTGACCTAAAAGGGAAGATGACCCCAGGTGGGTGGGAAGGAGACAACCACATGGACAACAGCCCCAGCCTTTCCAGGGCAGCTCTGGCTGGAAAATGGGAGCCGTGGAGGGTGAATGAGCAGGCACACTTTTCCCAGGCTTCATTATATCAAAGGTCCCAGTGAAGTGGGAATCTAGGGGAAGGTTAGCAGAAGCTTCAGATACAGGAAGGCCAGCAGACATGGCCTGTGACCAGATACTTAACCCAGATTTTTACAAGAAGGCACTGCCCCCAAACACCGCAGAAAAGAACATCCAGACTTCCCTCTGGTCTAAAGGGAAGGCCTGAAGTTTTTACATGGATTTTCCAGCTCAAAGGGTGTCCTTCCACCCTGAGAGTTGCCAGGTTTTGTGATGGGCTCTACAGACGCCTTGTCCTCACAGTGGCCTTGGCAACTAGGTTCTCCCATGACCCCCAGTTTACAGAGGAGGACAGTAGATGGAGGCTTTCCCTGGCTCCTGGTCTGCACTTCTCTGTGCTGTTACTGGTCATTCGGTGAGTCTGGTTCTGCCAGCAGACTTGGCCCTCCCTGCCGTTGCATATTGTGCCCCAACACCTCCTGCCCCTTCCTGTCCTTGAGCTTTGGGCCATAGCTGCCGCCCCAGACATCTGGCCATCTCTCATCACCCGCCACTCCTCCCTTTGGTGACCTGTGCCCTAAGTTTCCAAGTCCTTGATTCTCTGGGACCCTGTCCTTTTGGTTCTTTCTCATAGGTTTCCCCAACCCTAATAAACCAGCATCCTCTCTAGTAACCACACTGAAAAAATGGTCTATGCAATTGTAATTAGACCCTTTCCTTTTTGTACATACATCCCTTCCCCCCCCCCCCCCCCAATCCTGATAGCCTCAGCTTCTCTTGGCCTCCAAAAAGGGAGTGCTAATGCGACCTCTGCTTGGCCTGTGTGGGATGAGAAGTGTTTATCAGTCATTAGGCTGGAGATGGCCACTCCACACTGGGAGGGAAGCTAACTGTATGACAGGCAGAGGCCAAAGAGATGGAATTCCATAAGGATGAATGAAGACTCGCCCCTTGGATCAAAAGGCAATTCACAAGTACCAGAATGGGCCAATTTATCTGGCCTGGGAATTGTGGACGAATGGCAAGTATTGTCAGTATGGGTCAACAGGGTGTGGACGTGGCAGCCACGAAATCAAATGCAGCCTGTTGTGTTGGACCTGCTGCCAGGTCTGTTGGTGCAGGCTTCCCCCAGCGGCCAGCAGGAAGAGAGAAGCCATCCCTGGGTTCCGTCCAAGGCTGGACCCCTGGTGGTGCTGGTGACTACCTGCCAGAACTCCTTCCTGATGAACCAACTCCCTATTCGAGTGATTTGGGGCCTCGAGCCCTCCACAAGCTGGCCCCATTGTCCCTTTCTAGCCTTATTAGATGGGACACCCCTTCACACACTCTGGTCCAGCCAAGGCCAACCTGCCCTAGTTGCTGTTACTTCATAATGTGCAACACACCTTCTCTTGGTCTTGGTGACTGGCCTTGACTGGGCAGTCCCCTGGTCAACAAGGCACCTGGCTAACCATTTGTCAAGCACCTCCTATGTGCTGGGCACTGGGGGTGCAAAGAAAGCAAAACACTGCCTCTCCCCCCAAGAAACTTGTGCTGCTCTCTTGGGGAAGCAACGGTAAAGATCATTTTATTGAGTAGGGGAAAAGGCTTTAGGAATTGGGAGTGGGGAAACGGGAGCAGGAGGACGGAGGCTTGAAGCAGGGGTTCTGAGAGTCAGAGTTGGGATTGAAAGCATTCAAGGTGCCTAGACAGGAGGCGAGTGCAGGGTGTGATTGGGGAGTATAGGAGTCGGAGACAAAAAGTAACAAAGGGCCAAACTGACAGATTGTCAATGCCCAACAAAGGACTTGACGTTGATTCCGGAGGAAATGGAGCCACTGGAGCTTGTAGGCCAGGGACGCAGGAGGAGGAAGGGGCGGCCGAGTGGAGGATGGGAGAGGACCCTGGACTAGGAGTTGGGCCAGGTGTGAGATGATGAGAACCTGCATCAGGTGGTGGATACATGAGTGAAGAGAAAGCTGGCTGGATATGTGGTGAATGCAGAGGGCAGCACCAAGGCTGTGAACCTGGAGGACTGGGAGCATGGGGAGGCCCTCAGCAGGAACCAGGAAATTCAATTTGTTATTATTATTAACCCTTTCTTTACAAGGTTTGAGTTCCCACCCCCTCTGGAGTCAGAAGGACCTGAGTTCAAATTTGGCCTCAGGCACTTGACACTTAAGTATCTGTGTGACCTTGGGCAAGTCACTTAGCCCCAGTTGCCTTGCCTTCCCCCCTCCAAAAAAAGAAAAGGATCTGAGTTCCAAATTCTCTCCTTACCATGCATCCCCCTCCACTGAGAAGGCAAGCAACATGATTTCAATTATTCATGTGAAATCATGCAAAATATTTCCACATTAGCCACATTGAGAGAGAGCATTTGTTCATTGTGAGTCCTTTGGGATTGTCTCCATTGTATTGCTCAAAGTAACCACGTCTCTCACACTACAATATTGCTGTTACTGTGCAGGTGATCTGGTTCTGCTCACCTCATTTGCATCAGTTCATAGAAGTCTTCCTAAGTTTTTCTGAAACCAGACTATTCATCATTTCTTGTGCATCATAGTATTTCATCACATTCATATACTACAACTTGTTCAGCCATTCCCCAATTGATGGATATCCCCTCAATTTCCAATTTTTTGCTGCCACAGAAAGAACTATTACAAATACTTTTGTACTTATAGGTCCTTCGCCTTTTTCTTGGATCTCTTTGGGATACAGATCTGATCAATTGTTATTTAGAGCATTTTTCATATGACTACAAGTAGCCTTGATTTCTTCTGAAAACTTCCTGTTCATGTCCTTTGACCGTTTACTAGTTGGGAAATGGACTTTTCTTTTCTTTTTGGAGGGCAATTGGGGTTAAGTGACTTGCCCAAGGTCATATGGCTATTTTTGGTGTTAAGTGTCTGAGGTGGGATCTGAACCCAGGTCCTTCTGACTCCAAGGCCAGTGCTCTATTCACTGTGTCACCTAGCTGCCCTGGACTTTTATTTTCATAAATTGAACCCCATTCCTTAAATATTTGAGAAATCAGATCTTTATTAAAGAAACTTCCTGTGAAATTTTTGATAATGCTTTATTGTCTATGGTATCTTTTAGCAAAATGTAGTTTCTCTGATTATCTCTTTTAATTAGGTCCATTTCTGCCTTTTCTTTGTCTGAGATTGTGATTTACTACATCTGCCTTTTTTACTTCAGCTGAACCCTAATAGATGCTGTTTCAGCCCTTTAACTCTGTGTGTGTCTTTCTATTTCAAGTGTTTCTCTTGTAAGTGACATGTTGTTGACTTCTGGTTTCTAACCCATTCTGCTTTCTGCTTCTGTTTTATGGGTGAGTTCACCCCATTCCTGTTCACACTTGTGATGACTGTGTCTTTTCTACCATTTCGTTTCCTTCTATTTCCTCTCTCTTTGTCCCACCCCTCCTCAAAAGACTGTTCTGCTTCTGACTACTGCCCCCCTTCACCCACTCTTTCCTTCGTCATCTCCCTCCCCTCATCTCTTATGCCCTTTCCTTCTTATTTCACTAGCAGGTAAGTTCAGTTTCTGTACCGACTGAGTGTGTGGGTATGTTCTTCCCTCTTTGAACCAATTTCAGTTAGAGTGAGTTTCAAGCATTGCCTGCCACCACCACACATTCCCCCTTCACTGTAAACATTCTTCCTTGTGTACTTCTTTTATGTGAGACTTTCCTTTTTTTTATCTCTCCCTTCCCCCTTCTCCTAGTGCATTCTTCTTTCTTCCTCCTTCACTTTTTTATGTTTTCCCATAATTGACTCATACTCATGCCCTCTGTCTATATAGTCTCAGTCTAATTGCCCTGATAGTGATAAAGTTCTTAAAAGTCCCCATATAGGATTTTAAATAGTTTAACTTGTGATTACTCTCTCAAGTTGACCTTTTTATGCTTCTCTTGAATCTTGTATCTTAATGTCAGATTTTCTATTCAGCTCTGATCTTTTCATCAAGAATGATTGAAAGACCTCTATTTCATTAAATGTCTATTTTTCCCCTGGAGAATTACACTCAGTTGTTGGGCAGGTGATTCTTGTAATCCTAGCTCCTTTGCTCTCTGGACTGGTTGGTTGTTGTCCTTCATTCTCAAACAGGACCAAAATGACATCACTATGCTAGAGTTACCTTTTAATGTGTCTGACTGTGACTTATTAGACCAATATGAGCTCCAAATACTCTACCACAGGTTGGGCACAAATAGTCCATTTGGGATGGATTTTCTAAATTTGTGTGTCCTGAATTTCCTTTGAGCTGTCTCCATTCTGCTTTGCTCATAGAGCATAGACCTTCTCTGATGTGGGCATGCCATGCAGAGCGGTCCTGTGCCAGTGTCTCCCATGTCACACAATCAGTTCCAAAGTTATTGAGAGAGACCTTGAGAGGGTGCCCTCATATTGCTGCTTCTGACGTCCATGTGAATGCTTGCCCTGTGTGAGTTCTCCATAAAATAATATTTTTGGCAAGTGTATGTTTTACATTCAAACAATGTCGCCAGTCCATCAGAGTTGCTCTCCCTGAAGCAGATTTTGAATGTCTGGAAGTTTAGTTTGAGTAAAGATCTCACTGTCTGGTCCCTTATTCTGCCAGGTAATCCTCAGAATCTTCCTAAGACAATTCAAATGGAAGCATTTCTGTTTCCTGGCATGGCGCTGGTAGACTGTCCAGGTTTCACAGGCATTCAACAATGAGGGCAGCACTATGACTGTAGACCTTCAGTTTGGTGATCAGTCTAATACCTCTTCTCTCCCACATTTTTCGTGGGAACTTCTCAAACACTGAGCTAGCTCTGGCAATGCATGCACCAACCTCATCATCACTGTGTACATCCCTGGAAAGCACACTGCCAAGGAAGTGAACTTCGAGTGGAGGACCCTGCGGAGCTGCTTCTCCTGGAGCATCCATGGACATTTGGTAGCTGGTGCCCGAGCGTCCTCCTGCCACTGGCTGCACAGACAGCCCTGTGCCACTCCCCGCATCTCTGCTGCCTTCCCTCAGGGGAGTGAGGTGACTGCTTTGCTTATAGCCTCTCATGTGGAAAGGCAGAAGGCCTTGAGACCTTTTCCCAAGAAATGGGGCTTTCTTGACCTTTTCATTCATTATTTTCCATTCTAGGTGAAAAGAGTGGATTCTCTTGGCAGTTTCAAAGGCCACTATGGAGCTCCAAGAGTCAGGAACCAGCCAGCCCAGCACAAATTTAGGAATGGTCTGAGGAGCCCAGATGGAGCTGAAGAAGTGATGGCAGCCTGGAAGGGACGCATCGGGGAGTGTGGCAGCATTTGAACATGATGTTGGTCAGACTTAGGCTAGGGAGAAAGTAAGCTAAACTTGGGGCCTAATTCCTTCATTCCCACATTGACCACTGTGACATGCAGCGTAATGGCTCCCTTGAGGTATTGGGGTAAATGTCTGGATTTTTGTTCTAGTTCCAACTTTAATGTAAATATCCCTTTGTCCTCACTGGCCTCCGAACAAATGGGGAGAACAGAGCTGGCGGTGGAGGCTCCAGCCCCAGCAGTTTTTGTCCTATTTTCCCCATTTATCCTTCTTCTTTTATCCTCTCCCTCCTCAAAATGTTCTACTTCTGACCACTGCCTCCCCCCAGTCTGCCCTCCCCTTTATCACCCCCTCCCTTCTCTGATCCTCCTCCCCTCCGGCTTCCCTGTAGAGTAAGATTGAGTTCTATATCCCACTGTGCGTATGTTGTTCCCTCTTTGAGCCAATTCCAACGAAAGTAAGATGGAAATATTGCCTGCCACTACCCCCATCTTCCCCTCCACTGTAAAAGCTTTTTCTTGCCTCTTTGATGTGAGATCATTTGCCCCATTCTATTTCTCCCTTTTCCCTTCTAGCAGTGCATCCCTCCTTCTCACCCCTTCATTTTATTTTTTTTTTTGGCTATCATCCCATCCTATTCAACTCACACCTATGTCTTATGTCTATGTCTACTCCTTCTAACTTCCCTAATAATGAGAAAGTTCTTAGGAGCTACAACTATCATTTTTCCATGTAGGAATGTCAACAGTGTAACCTTGAGTCCCTTATGAGTTCTCTTTCCTATTTACCTTTTTATACTTCTCTTGAGTCTTTTATTTGAAAGTCAAATGTTCTATTTATCTCTGGTCTTTTCATTAGGAATGCTTGAAAATCCTCTATGCCATTGAATATACATTTCCCCCCTGAAGGATTATACTCAGTTTTGCTTGGTAGGTGATTTTTGGTTGTATTCCCAGTCCTCTGATCCTTTCATGTAGAAGCTACTATGTCTTGTAATTATTTCTTTCTGGTTGCCTGCAATATTTCCTCCTTTGCCTGGGAGCTCTGGAATTTGACTATAATATTCTTGGGAATTCTCATTTTAGGATTTCTTTCCGAAAGTGATTGGTGGATTCTTTCCATTACTGTTTTACCCTTGGTTCTAGAATATTGGGGCAGTTTTCCTTGATTATTTATTGAAATATAATATGTAGGCTCTTTTTTGTCATAACTTTCAGGTAGTCCAATAAATCTTAAATTATCTCACCTCAATCTGTTTTCCAGGTCAGTTGTTTTTCTGATGAACTATTTCACATTTTCTTCTATTTTTTCCCTTTTTATGAACTTAATGTCTCATGAAGTCATTAACTTCCACTTACCCAATTCTAATTTTTTTTTTTGGAAGGCAATCAGGGTTAAGTGATTTGCCCAAGGTCACACGGGCTAGTTTTTGTGTTAAATGTCTGAGGCTGGATTTGAACTCAGGTCCTCCTGACTCCAGGGCTGGTGCTCTACTTACTGTGCCACCTAGCCACACCCCATTCTAATTTTTAAGGAATTCTTCAGTAATTTTTTTTTGTAGACAAGCTGTTGACTCTCTCTTTTATTATTATTATTTCATTGTGTCACTCTAATTTATTTTTCTAAATTTTCCTCTCCCTCTCTTATTTTATTTTTAAAATCCTTTTTGAGTTTTTCTAGGAATTTTTTTGGGGTGCAGAGAACAATTCACATTTTTCTTTGAAGCACTGGATGTGGCTGTTTTGACTGTTTTCTTCTTCTGAATTTGTGTTTTTATCTTCTCTGTCACCACAGTAACTTTCTGTGGTCAGGTTCTTATTTGATTGTTGTTTGTTCATTTTCCCAGCCAATTTCTTGACTTTTAACTCTATGTTAAAATTGGGTTCTGCTCTCAGGGTGGAGGAGCCTACTGTCCTAAGCTTCAGGTTTCTCACGCTGCTGTTATCAGAGCTGGTTAGGGGCAGGGGGTGGGGGAGGTCTGTAAGTTTCAGTTCTTCTAAGTGGTATGATCTAAGGAGAGGTGGGGTCACTGTTCTCCTGGCCTGTGCTCTGGTCTATGAGTAACCACAAACACTCTTTTCCACCCTGGAACTGAGACTCTGTTTCCCTGTGGCAGCCAGCTTTGGTGTGCTAGTGCTCCTCTATGCCCTGGGACCGTGATCTGGAACTGCATATGGACAATATAGCAGAGTCCAGCACCCAGTGCAAGCAAGGGCCCTCTGTAGCCTTTTGACCAGTTGTCCAGCTCCTTTACTATCTGGACGGAGAGCTCTGGCAGATCAGTCACTCCCCAAGACCTGCTGCTGGTTTGTTGGGTGTGACTGAATTAGACTGTGCTACATTCTCACCCCAGTGAGGCAGACATTTCCTGCCACCTTTTAAGTTGTCTTGGGCTGGAATATTACTTCATCCTGTCTTTTTGTTGGTCCTATCACTCCAGAATTCATTTTGAGGTGTTATTTAATGTTGCTTGGAGGGGAGATTGGGAATGCTTAGGCAAGTCCCTGCCTTTTCTCCTCCATCTTGGCTCTGCCTCTCAGCATGAATTTTTTTGTTGGAACTTGCAATCCAACTTCCCTGAGAGGTGGTCACTGGCCAGAGAAGTCCTCTTTCCTCCCCGGGTCTCAGTTTCTTCAAGTATAAAATGAGGAGATTGAACTGGGTGGATTCTGAGGTCCTTTCCAGCTTTAAAATTCCAGCCTGAGTTCCGTCCAACTTTCTAAGCTTTAGTTCCCATCTGTAAAGTAGTTCATCAGAGCTCACCTTGCCCAGAGTTGCCAGGGGACCAAGGGAGATAAGACAGGCCAGGACTTTGCAAACCTTAGCACGTCCTATAAATATCCGCTAATGCCATTGTTCCTATTCTTCTACCGCTCAGGCCATGGCTCTCCTCTCTCTTCTCCTGACTTTACTCACTTGGCAGTGATTTTGCAGGAAATCTCACTCCTCTAGCTAGCCCCCAGAGTCACATTTTCCCAGCTCCCCCTTATATGGACCAGGCTATTGAAGCATCTTAGCTACCACCTCCCTCTGCCCCAGACCCAACAGAAAGACCCTGTTCCCCAAGCCACCAACTCCCCAGCCCCCATCGAGAAATCAACACTGATAGAGATGGGACTTGGCAACGGGGACCCTCACTGGCTACTGAAGACCAGGGGGAAAAAGTTCTCATCACCCAAATCCTGGGCACCAACCATGGCTCCACATCATAAGTGGGTGTGGTTTTTATTTGTGGAAATGGTGCATAAGAATAGGCCTTAACCTCTGCTTGGCTTCAATGTCCTAAGGACCACTGGGCCTTTCTACCTGCCCTAAAGCTGGGCCCTCCTCTGAGGCTTGTCTTTGCCATTCCAATATGACCTCCTAGCACATCCCCAGCACTTATCATGGGCTCAGTAAGAGAGCAAGAAATGCTTTTCCTCCTTCATTCATTAAAGCAGACATTCTAGGGACATTGCCTTCCCTCCTCCTGAGGCTATAGATGAGTCCTTTGAATTTAATGTGGGGGCCAAAAGAGAGTGGGAGTGGCCAGCAGCCTTGGCTGGACTTGAGAGACAGCTCCCCTCATCCAGTCATTCTTCTCCTAACATTGGTCTTAGCTCACTCCTTGCCAGGGGAATATTCCCAACTGAGGACACTTCATCTTTCTTTTACTTTGGGGAAGTTATGATAATGCTCACCAATAAAGTCTCATTGCTTTGTTTGAGCCTCCAGCCAGGAAAACTTTGACCGCTGCCCTGGGGGTGGGTGGGGGCAGACCCTGGCCCTGAGTCTCCCTCTCACTTTTTACTGTCCTGGACTAGACCTAGACCAAGTACATATAGACCACTAAGGCTTTAGGTGAGTAGAGGTTTTTCTTAAACCCAGTAAGCAGACTAGGTGAACAGCAATTTTAAAAATACATTTTTTAAAGGAAGGAAGATAAACTTTAGGGCAGACACACCCCACCCCAGCCCACAGCAGGGAGAGAGAGATAGAGAGGAGGGAGCGGGGGGGGGGGGGAGAGAGAGAGAGAGAGAGAGAGAGAGAGAGAGAGAGAGAGAGAGAGAGAGAAGGAGGGAGGGAAGGAGGGAGGGACGGGGAAAGAGGGAGACAGGGAGACAGAGAAAGCAATGGAGAAAGACAAGGGAAGGAGAGAGAAAGGGACAGTAACAGAGGCAGAGTGGGGAGGGAGTGACAGAGTGAGAGAGGGAGGGAGGGAAGAGAGAGAGATAGAGGAGAACACAGAGAAACAGAGATGGGGCGGGGGGCGGGCTGGGGGCGGGTGGAAGAGGAGTAGAGGGAGACAGAAAGAAAGCAATGGAGAGAGAGGGGATGAAGAGAGAAAGAGACAGTGACAGAGGTGGGGCAGGGGGAGGGAGGAAAGGAGAAAGAATAGGAGGGAAGGAGAAGAGGAGGGAGAAGGTCTACCATGGTTCTTAGCCAGCAAAGACAGCTGTGGTCCACGTGGGCTCTGTGGTTCAGCCCCATGATAGCAGCAGTAGGAGCAATGATGGCTCTGATCCCCAGGAGCCCTCCTCCTGCCCCCGTCTCCTGTTGTCACAGTCTCCCAAGCACATCGCTCCCTCTTCCTGAGATTCCCCTCCTCTCTTCCCTTTCAGATGAGAGGAGGAAGAAGCTCTCTTTCCACACCTGGGCACAGCCACTGGTTCCCAGGGGGCAGGTCTGTATGTGCCCAGTGGGGAGGGGCTCTGCTGGAACCTTTGCCTGATGGCTGGCATTGTCTCCTAATGTTGCTATTTCGTGCTAAGGAAGGTCTGCCCTTGAGGGAGTGAAGGGCCCGGGCCACCCTGGACATGGCTCCTTCTTCTGACAGGTCACCACAGGCAGGTACCAGCAGATGGGGAGAAGCTGCACGGAGAGGGTGGGAGCAGGAAGAGTCAGACTCACCCACCACAGTCTGGGACATCTTGGGCTCACTCCAGGGCTATGCAATGGATGCCATCCTGTCTGTAACCCAGCTCAGCTCCCATCCTGTCACCATGGCAACGGGCCAAAGGATGGGGGGATAGATTGGCAGAAACCTTGCAGCAACACCTGGGCAGGAGGGGCTCGAGAGTCATACATTCTAGCTCCTGGAGAGAGGAGTGAATTCCAGGAGTTGTTTGGTCCCGGGTGACATCCCCTCGCCAGGCCTGGATGAGATGGTCTTGTCCTTCCTCTCCGGCCCTGGGAGCTCTGAGCAGGGGCTTTGTTTCCCCTGAACCTTCCTCTTGTGGATGAAGCTTCTGCCCCAAGTCTCAGAAATTGAGCTCCTGCTCCTGGAATTTAATTCAATCTCTTGACAATCTGGTGCCTCAGGATGACCTGCATTCAAATTGCCCCTCGAATGCTTACTCTGTGTGACCTTAGGCAAGTCCCTCACCTCCCCCGCCTCAGTCTCCTTATCTGTAAAATGGAGCTAGACAAGATGGCATCTGAGGAGACCCTCCTACTGGAGCTCCAGTGGAGGGGCTGGAGGGTGAAGTGCTGGCATCCTCCCGAACCCCTCCCCCCCACCCCACCCCCGCCCCCGTTCCCATCCCCCCACCTTTCCCTCCCTTTCGGGCTTCCCTGAGGGCAGGAAGTATCTTTCTTTTGTGTCTTCAGTGGTGGCACTCATAGGCACTCCGTAAGTGTTGATGTGGCATGTGGATGGCCTGGTCTGTGACATTCAGGAGGACCCCTGGGTCATGTGGGCCAGTATGCAGACTGTGGACAGCAGACTTCCAGGCGTAGACCAGGCTGCCCATAGGCCACAGATGGCTGTGCTCTCCTAAGCAGTTCTGGTGAGTTGATTAGGAACGTCGGGGCTCCAGGGACTCCAGCATCGCTTCCTTTAAGCTCAGGCCATGATTTGACAGCACCATTAGAGGAAGGGGGATTGCTGGGGAGCCCTTGGGGGGCATCTGCAGGAGTCCTCGGGTTCTGTGGAGAATTCCACTGAGTCTCATCTACTTGGACCCTGGAGTGAACAGCCAGTGAAGCCTCCTGCCTGGTGCCAGGTGACCATGGGATCCCAGATGCTGTCCAGTCCAACCTGCTTGGGTTTTTTTCTTTTAAAATTTTTTTCAATTAACAAGCATTTATTTTCTCTCCTTTACCTCCCCCCCCCCCCCCATGAAAAAAGGAAAACCAGGAAACCCCTCCTAACCAAGGAGCCACATGAGGTAGAGCATGTCCCTCTGTTGCGGGGCGGGGGGGAGGCACACCTCTTGGGCAGGAGGGCAGAAGAGACTGAGGTCCAGAGAGGCCCAGTGACTTAGAAGCAGACTATGAACCCAGAGTTCTTTTCACTGGACCACACTACCTCACACGTGGTGCTGTAGACCCTTTAGGGGTGCTGGGAAGAAGTCCAGGGAATCCTGACTGCCCAGAGCCCCAGAGAGATCACAGGGGAGGGGGTAGCCATATGTCAGTTATGAAAGAGTGAACTGAAGAGGCTGCCACAGGCCCACCTGGGCTCAGCAGCCCAGGCCTCCCCCAGTGCCCACGGTCTCCTTGGCAGCCCAGGCCTCCCCCAGTGCCTGAGGGCCTGACCGGTGACACCAAACCACCAAGCCTTTGTGAAGCGACTGTTCAATGATAAACACCTCGGTGGTCCTGGGTGTATAAGGTCAAAATGAAGAACGGTCCTTTTCCTTGAGATCACCTTCTAATAAGAGAGTCCAACCCATCCCCATATATACAGACAGTCATTTAAGGAGGGAGGGAGAGATTATGACAACTTCAGTAGACAAAGAAAGTCTTGAATGATGCTAAGCCTTTGGAGAGATGGAGGTGAGAAAGGAGCACTTTCCATGCCTGAGACACAGCCTAGGCAAAGACATGGGGGTGGGAGATGTAGCATTGTATGCAGCAAGGAGACAGTACAATTGGAACATGGTTCATGAAATGGGGGTGGGCGGAGAAATTTTCAATGAATCTTAGGACCACAACAAATGTTGGGTGACCAGGGTGAGGGGGGTGGGGAGGGGCAGCAATACCTTCGGAGGAGGACTTTGGCTTGGAGAAGGAAGGGCTGGGCTGAAAGGTGATGAGGCCCAGAACCAGGCAGGGGGCTGGAGGGTGAAAGAAGGGGCCTGAATCCGAGGGAATGGAGAGGCTTGGCTCGGGCAGAAGGGGAGGGAGGAACCCAGGGCCATCTGGAACCATTGTACACCTTTAGCTGGAGACACACCTTTAGCTGGAGACACACCTTTAGCTGGAGACACACCCAGGATGCTTGGGGGCCTGAGCTTGTGACCAGGATAGTGAAAAGTGAGGAAGGGTAGGAGCTGATTCGTCTCCCACAAGGAACCCAAGTGGCAGGTGCTGGAGGGGACAGAAACATTTAACAGATGGGGAGATAGAGGTCCCCAAGGTGGGAGTCATGGCCTCTGGGGTCTGGGCATGGGTGGGGGTGGTGGCCAGGCCAAGCCTTGGGACAAAGGTAATGGGCAGGAGGGAGCATGGGGGCCAAGGCTCGAAGAGATCCCAAGGTACAGAGAGCCAGGCTACTTTTGGGTTAGGGTTAGACCCAGCAGGGGCCCCAAGGGGCAGCAAGAGGGATGTAAGGAACGGCAGACAGAAGGTTTGGCTGCAACCTAGAGCACAGGAGGCCTCCATAGCCAAGAAGTCAGTGAACTTGCCTGGCCTCAGGCTGGGAGGGGCTGGTGCTTTCTCTGGATGTAAGACCCTCTCCATCAGTGGGGGACCAGAGCCCAGAAGGTGCTTACACAGACCCAGGGGAGAGACTCATTTCACAGGACAGCAGAGGCATGGGGCACCAGCTTTAAGAAAAGCAAATTCCAGGGAGGCTGAACTAGAGTTAGAATCAGCAGGAAACAAGGAATGAGGAGGAATGAGAAAGGAATTGTGTGTGGGGTGACTTCTCGGTAACTTTCACACTGTCCTGTTTGTCCAGAACATGGGTAACTGGGCAGCTCCCCTCCCCCACCCCCTCCTCTGGCCACACAGGGACAAGCCTGGAGGGTGATCAGGGCATGGCTGAGGCCATGGGAGGCCCAGCTGATGCAGTCTGACAGAGGTTGCAGTTGGCCACAGGAGCTATGAGTGGAAAAGTGGGGGCTGGGGTCAGCATCACCAACACCCCTTGCTGTGACCGCCCTTCATTGGAGAAGTGTGTCTTATTGTCTCTACCCCTTTGCCTCTGGGGCTGCTGTCCCCACCCCTGTTCCAGGTTGGGGGGGTGTGGTTTTCTAGTAGGACAGTTCAGGAGCCCCCATTAGTGGGCTGCCCCTCTAGTGATCAGCTACTATCAATCAGCCAGCAGATGTAATAAGTTTTCAGCATGAGTTTTTGCTAAGGTGGTAGCTGAAGAAGAGTTTCAGGAACCTGCTCTCTCTCCCACGCAGAGAAAACCCATGTGCTCCTGGTGGCTACAAGGCTTATGGAAGCTGGCCTTAGAGATGGCATCTTCTGGGGGTGGCCTTGATTCCTGCCTAAAACTGTCTCTGCTTTGTCCTTGGCTTCTGATGCCAACCCCTCCTCCAGCCACTGTGGTTCCAGAAATGCAGGGGGACAAGGAAGGGACAGTGTCAAGTCCAGAGATGCAGGGGGATGAGGGGGGGACAATGATGACAAGTCCAGAGACACAGGGGGATGAGGGGACAATGACAAGTCCAGATCTCTTCTGAGCTCTCGAAGCCATCCTCCAGTGAGAGGGCAGGGGAAGAGACAGAATTTTCCTTCTTCCTCACCTCATGATTCCCTTCTCTCAGAGGCTTGGCTAGAATTGCTTCTACTGGGGACCCTGTGGGTCATTCTCTCCCCCTGGATCTTTTCTTTTCTCTAGGTTTTCAGGGCTCTCCTCCCTCTCTGACCCTCCAGCCTGCTTGCTTTTGGGATCTCCTCAGCTCCCAGATTTAATGACCGCCTCCATTCAGGTCGACCTTTCCTGCCCCACTCCCTGCCCACCTCCAGTCTCACCTCTCCAGCTGCCTTTCAGATGTCTCACACTGGACATCCATTCCCCAGGCTCACAGCCCAGCAGGCAATCTTAGACTGCCCCCCACCCCCACCCCACAGCCAGTCTGTGCCAAAGCCTCTAGATTTTGCCTTTCAACATTTCCTGAATCTACTCCCTTCCCTCCTCTGACACTGACCCTGGCCTGGTGTAGGTCCTCACCAGCCTCCTGGCTGTGTCTGGCTCTGGGCTCTGGGCATTCTCTCTGGCTGTCCTGCCTGGAGCACCCTCCTCTGCTCCAACACTGATCACCCTGGCCCCCTGAAGTCCCTGAAATCTCACTATCCCTAAGCCCTCCTCATTGCAGTGCCTGCCTCTGTTAATGAGTTCCTATGTATCCCATGAGGGTGCTCAGGGAGGACCAGGACCTCTGGTGGGAGGGCCGCCCATCCACCTTGGGTGTCCACCTTCACCCATCTCTTCATAAGAAGAGGGAGGCCATGCCCCAGACCATCTCAGCACCTAGGCTAACCCCAGCTGAGGGTAACTGATGGCATACCTCAAAGCCACTGGTGAATTAGGGGGTGTCTACCCCCAGCATGAGAACACTTTGTTCTGGGGAGCAAGAAGGTGGTTGAAACAGGCGCCAGGGGGCGTTTCAAGTTCAGTCAGCCGCCAAGGATGCCAAGGTCATCCCCTGTGTCCTGAGCCTTGCCACTGGACTCCTGTGACTGTGGGGGAGAGAGTGAGGCTGGGGACTGGGCCCAGCTCTGTCTTACTTCAATCCAATCTACCCACGAGGCAGAAATCATCTCTGGACGTCACTGGACCTCTCTGAAACAACAAACAGCTTAGATCCAGCCGGTTTATGGGCACTTCTGTTCATTGTCCCCATTGCACTGAGCCCCTTGAGGGGACTGACTTTTTGTTGCTCTTTGTATCCCCAGTGCTTAGCACTGTGCCTGGCACATAGTAGGTGCTTAATAAATGTTTACTGACTGACTGATTTGGGTATAGTTCTAAGCCTCCTTCCAGAATGGCTGGACCAGTTCACAGCTCCACCAATGATATATCAGCATACTTGTTTCCCTAGACCTTCTCTAATATTTGTTATTTACTCTTTTGCCAATTTTACCAATCTTATGGGTGTGAGGTGGAACCTCAAAGTTGTTTCAATATGCATTTCTTTAATTATTAGTGATCTGGGGCATTTTTTCATACAGCTTGAATTTTTTTCTTGGAAAACTGTCTATCCATATCCTTCAACCACTTGTCAGTTGGGGAATGAAAGGCTTGTCTTTTTAATATCATTATTTGACAAATTTACCTAATCTGTTTATTCATGCCATACCAATTAAATTACAAAAAATTATTTTACTGGGCTAGAAAAGGTAATAACAAAATTGGAAGAGGAAAAGGTCAAGAATATCAAAGGAATGGGGCGGCTAGGTGGCACAGTGAGTAGAGCGTCAGCCCTGGAGTCAGAAGGACCTGAGTTCGGATCTGGCCTCAGACACTTAACGCACACACACACACACAAACCTAGCTGTGTGACCTTGGGCAAGTTACTTAACCCCAATTGCCCTCCAAAAAGCAAAAAAAAAAAAAAATTAAAAAAAAAAAGAATATCAAAGAAATTAATAAAAAATGTAAAGGAAAGAGGTTTAGCAGTAGCAGATCTTAAACTATGTCATATGGCAGTAATTATCAACACTATCTGATACTGGCTAAGAAATAGGAAGGGAGATGAACAGGGTTGACATACAATCCCCAGTAGCAAATGCCTTGGGTTTGATAAATGTAAAGATTTAAGCTTTGGGGATAAGAATTCATTATTTGATAAAAATGATTGGGAAAGCTAGAAAGCAGTTTGGTCAAAATTGAGTATACACCAATATTTTACCAGTAACACCAGTAACCAAGATAAGGTCAATGGATACATGACCTAGATATAAAGGGAGCTATTATAAGAAAATGTAACATATTACTCATTAGACTTCTGGATTATGAATATACAAGAGAGAGAAAACATTGTGATGTGTGAAAGGCTAATTTTGATTACATTTAATTAAAAGAGTTTTGGACAAATAAAACCAATGTGGCCAAGATTAGAAAAAAAGCAGAAAACTGAGAGGACATTTTAATAGACAGTTTCTCAGATAAAGGTCTTATATATCAAATATATAAAGAACTTTCTCAAATTTCTAAGAATACAAGCCATTCTCCAATTGATTAATGGTCAAAGAATACAGCAGTTTCCCAATGAAGAAATCAAAACTATCTAGAGTCACATAAAAAATGTTCTAAATCACTATTAGTTAGAAAAATTCAAATTAAAACAAGTCTGAGGCCCCACAATCACACTTAGCAGATTGGCTAAAAGGACTGAAGAAGGTAAAAGTGACAAACATTTGAGGGGATGTGGAAAAATCAAGACACTAATTTGTTGTTGGTGGAATTGCAACCATTTGGGAGAGCAATCTGGAAGTGTGCCCCAAGAGTTATAAAACTTTGACCCAGGGGCGGCTAAGTGGCGCAGTGAATAGAGCGCCGGGCCCTGGAGTCAGAAGGACCTGAGTTCGGAGCCGGCCTCCGACACTTAATCCACACAAACAAAAACCTAGCCGTGTGACCTTGGGCAAGTTACTTAACCCCAATTGCCCTAAAGGGGCGGCTAGGTGGCATAGTGAGTAAGAGCGCCGGCCTCAGAGTTGGGATGACCCCATGACTAGCCGTGCAACCTTGAGCAAGTTACTTAACCCCAATTGCTTAAAAAAACAAAAAAAAACAAAAAAAACTTTGACCCAGCAAGACCACTCAGGTCTGTTTCCCAAGGTGATCAAGGAAAAAGGAAAAGAACTTATATGTTCTAAAATATTGATAGCATCTCTCTTTGTGACGGCAAAGAACTGGAAATTGTGGGGATGCCCATCCATTGGGCAATGGCTGAACAAGTTGTGGTATATAATTGGGATAGAAGTAAATACTATTGTGCCATAAGAAATGATGAGCAGGCAGATTTTAGATACACATGGAAAGACTTGCATGAAACAAGAGTGAAAGGAGTAGAACCAAGAGAACATTGTATACAATAACAGCAACATTGTTTTAAGAACAACTTTGAACAACTAAGTCATTTGGAGTATTCTAAACACTCAAATCAACTACAAAGGATCTATGAAGGAAGATGCTCCCCACTTCTAGAGAAAACGATGGTAAAAAAAAGTGTGAATAGTATGGTTTTATGTATATATATGCACCCATATTTGTGACTAATGGTAGCCTTCTCTAGGGTGGGGTGGGGAGTGAGAGAGAGAAAAAAGTGCCCAGCAGAACACAAAAGAAAATGCAGAAGGGAGCAAAGAAAAGCAAGATAGTTTGGAAAATGATGCATGGGACTTACATAGCTTTTCAAAAAAGTAAACAGTGTGAAATGGAAATTTATGGTTTTATATTGAGTCCTCTTTTCTGTCCTGCTGTGTACATGGTACATTTTTGTCTTTTTGTATTGAAGTTCAAAATGAATAAAAAATTTTAAAAATCATTAGTGTGTTGGGGAGGCACGAAATGCCAGTCTCTGAAAGGTCTGAAGGGACGCAGAGAGTAGTTCTATGGAGGGTCAGAGAGGAAATGTAGGAATGGCCAGGCCAAAAGACCAGGGCATCTGATGGGGAGGAGCCCAGGTTGTGCCTCCCTCCAGGGTCCTTCCAATGGGTAGAGAGCCAGAGGGAGGCCTGGGCATGGGAGTGGGGAAGAGTGATAGGATCCCCTAGGAAGGGCTCCCATGAAGATGTGACTCGAAGCTGTAGGGGATGGGATGCCCCCTTCCCCAATGATGCCCCTGGCATGCGGGTGCCCAAAGACAGTGTGAGGTTTCTGCATTGGCCAGGCTGCTGCAAGTGGCTCTCAGTAGGCTTTGAGGCCCGTACCTGCTGGCCATCCACCTATCCAGTCCTGGCCGTGCTTCCTTTCCGGGAGTTAGCTGGGCACACAACAAGCAATATTGGCTGAGGTTGTAGGGAGGAGGGGCTGTCAGAATGTGCCTCCACCGACCTCCCTGTGTAATCCCATGGCTTAGGCCAGGAGTTGTAGGGCAAGGCAGAACCTCAGAATTCTGTGAACTCCTGAACCTGTACAGGGCAGCTCAGGGGTCAGGAGGTGAGGACTAGCTGGGGGGGGTCATAGGGAGGAGGCTGATGATCACACCCTCAGCGGGCTTAAAGCCAGAATCACTGCTAGAGAGCACGCAGCAGGTGACCTTGGGGGTGGTTGCACGACTTGCTGGGGCTGGGGGGACTGGGATGACAAACTCCCTGGGTAGGTGGAGGAGGAAGCCAGTGCAGGACTACCTTGGGGGAAATCTGAACCCCCAAGGGGATCCAGTAAACCTGAGTCTTGCCCACCATCAGCGGGTTTCACGGGACTCTGGTCACTTCTCCATTGGTGCCTCTAGGAGGGTGGACTTTGTGGGCAGCCCACAGTCTCACTGTGGCCAGCTTTCCCCCATGTACATTCACCAGTGGTGTCTTAATTAAGTACTTTGCTATTGGATCGATGTCGCTGGCATGCTCTAGGTCTAGGAGAAGGGTTCATGACCTGTTTATGTAATCGGGCTTGGCCCAAACACCTCCGGGAGTCCCGAGCAGGCTAGGGTTTCTGGAGCTGACCAGGCTTGGGCTACACAGGCACCACCCCATCCCCTGGCAACTGTAAGCTCCCTGCAGCCAGAGGCAGCACATGCGCACACACATACAGAACTTAGACACACACACACACACACACACACACACACACACACACACACACACACACACACACACACACACACACACACACACACACACACACACACAGAATCCCAAACACGCGCACGCGCTCTTTGGTGCTCTCGCTCAGTAGGCGCGGCTTCCGCCCTGCGGATAGGAGTGGGGGATGGGTGTCTGGCTCCCGTGCCCCTCCCCACCTCGGTTACTTTGTATCAGTTAGGGATTGAGGGCGGCCTGTGCGCCTGCGCACTCAGTGCCCCACGACCAGACCCTCAGCTCCGGCCTCGCCTCCTGGTCTGGTCACGTGGGAGGAGAAAGCAGGGCGAGGGGCCGCGCGCGCGCACGTACGTCTCAGCGCGAGATTGGGGAGGGGGCGGGGCCTGGTCACGTGCTGTGCCGTGACGCATCTCCCTCCAACGGCCTCGCGGCCCCGGGGCAGGAGGCGCGCGCCCGAGGGGCAGTGGCGAGCGGGCGCGCGCATCGGGGGCGCGCGACACCACGTGACGCCACCATCAGCCAATGGGAAGCGCGGGATTCGCGGTGGGGAAGCGCGTCCCCGAGCGGCGGCGGGAGCGGGAGCGACGGGAGCGGAGGGAGCAAGAGACAGAGCGCGGCCCGAGCAGCCTCGAACCCCGAGCGAGAGAGGGAGTGAAACCCCCGGCCCCGGCGAGCCATGTCCGAGGAGAAGCCCAAGGTGTGAGGGGGGATGGGCGCGAGGGGGCCGGACCGACTGGAGGCCCTGGGGCCTAAGGCCTGCCCGCCACCCGCCCAACCCTGGCCGCCCGTGGGCTGCTGGGCCTCCTCCCGACACCCCCCCCCCCCATCCCTTCCCCGCCCCCTCGGCCCCTCCCCTTCCTCCCCATCCCGCCCCTCCCCCCCTTTTTTCATCGCTCCCCTCCCCCATCCCTTCCTGCCCCTCCCCCTCTTTCCTCTTGGCCACCGCCTCCACCTCGTGCTCCCTCTAGTGCTCCTCCCCGGGATAGTCCTCTTCCTGCCGCCTCCACCCCCTTCTGCACCTCCTTCCCCCAGACCTCCCCCTCCCCCTCCCCTCCTCCTGCTCCTCCCCATCTTCCCCCTCCTCCCCTTCCTGCTGCTCTTTGGGCCCGGCCCCTTGCCCTCCCTACTCCCCTCTTCCTCCTCCTTCCCCCCCTTTCCCCCCCTCCTCCCGCCTCCTCCCCCTCCTCCTTCTCCTTCCCCCCTCCTCCTCTTCCTCCTTCTCCCCCCCCACCTCCCCCTCTTCCAGCTCAGGCCTGTGCCCCTCGCCCTCCCTCCTCCCTCTGCTCCTCCCTGAGTATAGGGGTGGGGCGGACACGCCCCATCTGGGTGTGGCCTCCCCTGAGCCACCTCTGGGGCCTCGATTTCCCCTCTGCTCCCCACGGGCAGCTCCGGCTCTCTGGTGCCCAGCTGTGGGCCACACTGCCCCCTGCGGCCGTGCTCCCTCCGTCCCCCGCTGCCCCTCCCCCCGGGTGCTCCCCCTGCCCGATCCAGCCTCTCTCCCTTCCTCTCGGGCTCCCCATTGGCCTGGCTTGGAGAGCCCGGGTCACCCAGCAGGGAGGGCCGGAGCCGTTCCAACGCGGGGCTTCCTCCCCAGGCCCAGGCCGCTCCCCTTCTGCCTTTCCTGGGCCTGGGGCCCCCAGGGGTCCACCCGGGCCCTGGGTGGGAGGAGGCCACAGCCCCACTGGCCTCCCAGGGCCCCAAGTTCTAGCCCGGCCTCAGACCCTGAGCAGATCTTTGAACCTCTGTCCATCTCGGGCTTTGACCCGGCCTTGCTCCTGGGTTCCAGGGCTCAGGGAGATCCCATGGGGGGGGCGGGGCAGCCTCCAGGGCAGTTCAGAGAAGTGAGCCTGAGGCCCCGCCATGCCTGGGGGAAAGCCCTGGCAAAGTCATGGAGGTGGGAGATGGCGGGGGAGAGGGGTGACTTCCCTGCTTTGTGGCCCCGGGCCTGGGGCCTCTTGAGCTCTTGGAGACATTGTTTCCTCTTTCTCTTCCTAGGAAGGAGTGAAAACTGAGAACGATCACATCAACCTGAAGGTGGCCGGGCAGGATGGCTCAGTGGTCCAGTTCAAAATTAAGCGGCACACACCTCTGAACAAATTAATGAAGGCATATTGTGAGAGACAGGTATGGGGATGGATGGCATCCAGCCTGCAGGAGGACTAGCCCCGCCGACCTGGCCAAGGGCCCACCCGGGACCTCAGGCACACTCCCTGGCAGGGATCTGGGAGTAAGACTAGAAACTCGTCACCAACAGACTGTGAGGCGGGTGGTCACTTGTGTGGTGTCAGCTACACAAACCCATGAAAAACTGGGGAGAGGGACAGGGATGGGGACGGGGTAGGGGATGGTGCTTCTCCTGTGAGAGTCTGGTTTACATTAGAATGGCAGCGAGGCCTTCTGCTCAGCTCTGCCCCCACCAACCAGCTCAGCCTTGGCCTCCTTTTTTGTCAGAACCAGAAATGAAACTCCCAGGAAGTCCCAATTTGCTCCTTTCTCCAAAGATTTGAGTTCAAAGAAGAGTTTTGCCACATTTGAGAGCTTCTGAGAAATTTCCATTTGGGTTTTCTTTGAAGAAAAAGAGAGGTTAAGTCCTGAGCCCCAGTCCACCTGCTGGTGTGTGGAGCCAAGAATAATGTAGGGAAAAGCAGCTTTCACCTGAGGGATGGAGCCAGGGCCCTTCCCCAGCACTCACATAAGGATGATGAACGAATGGCTGCTTAGCTGGCTGGGGCCGCCAGAGGCCCAGGCTTCCCGGTCCCTTGTGGCCTCCTGGGGCAGGTGCCAAGGGATGGACCAGGGATGGGCCCCTGCCTCACCCGTCCATTTTGGTGAGATGCAGACTTTGTTTTCTTGGGCAGATGCCTTTGGGGGAGCAAACCTGGGTCTCCTCTGGCCACCATTCTTTCTGTCTGGACCTTGAGGTAGTTTGTCAGAAGCCACACTTTGTGTTGATAGAGATGTGAGTGAAGGGACCTCACTTGTGGGGGCCGCAGTGCTGAATGCCACTAGGGAGCAGGAGATGACAGAGATAGGCTCAGGTGGAAGGCCAGGCTTCTTGCTGCAGCCCAGCTGCTCACCTGCAGAGCTGGGATTTGCTTTCCACCATGGCTGACCTGGGGTCAACTCCTCCACCTCGTCCATCCCAGCATCTCTTGTGTAGAAAGGTCATGGCCAAGGTCACAGAGCCATAAGATGCCAGATGGGGATTACCCAGAGGTGATGACACTCTCATTATCAGAATGTGCAGTTAGTTGGTCACTTGGGCTGGGCAGTTTGGAAGGAGGCTTTGACTTTCCAAGAATCTGGTGAAGAGGGTTAGGGCTGGGGGCATCTTGGTGGGATATGCCCTTTTCCAACACAGCAAGTTGGGCTCAGGGAAGGCAGCAGGCAGAGGAGGCCCTTCCGTTCTGGAAGGCTCTGTGGCCACCCCCGGATGTGTCTTCTCTTCCCCTCCCCCACCCTTTGACAAGGGGTGCTTGGCATCCCCCTCCCCCTCCTCTCCCATTCGTAAAGAGATGAGGATGAAATCACCCCCCTCTTTTTCAGAGGCCACCACCTCTTGCCTTTTCACCCTGGTGGTCAGTCCTGGGGCGCTGGGCTATGAGCTTCTCTGGCCCATTTACAAGATGCTTCCCAGTTCCGAGCTGTGGTTCCAAGAGTTGGCTACATGGCTTTTGCATGAATAGTTTGTCATTTTGTGAGAGAATGTCTGTGCTGACAGTGGCTTTTTAAATTTCAGGGCTTGTCAATGAGACAGATTCGATTCAGATTTGATGGACAACCAATTAATGAGACTGATACCCCTGCACAGGTAGGCCTTCTCCAGAACAAACCCTGATACCAACTTTCCCATTCAGTATCTTTGGGTTGGGAAATGGGAAGCCCTGCCCAGTGCCGATGGGGTGCTCCTCCTCCAAGGGAGGCCCCCAAGGCTTGCCCTAGCCCAGTGGCCTGCCCCCTCTAACTGTGGTCCAGCTGTGTCTCCATCTCCCAGTCTCCTCCTTGCCCGGGTCTGTGGCGGTTGGGATGACTTTGGGCTGCCCGAGTAAAGGCTCTCACAGTCCAGTCTGGGAGGGCCCCTCGCACTGCTGATGAGTCCGTGTCTCTTTTCTTGCCGGTCCGGTCCCTGCTGGCGCCCAAACAGCTGGAGATGGAGGACGAAGACACGATCGACGTGTTCCAGCAGCAGACTGGGGGAGCGTGCTAGGCGCGTGGGCCAGAGCCCCCCGGGTCTTCCTCGGTTTTGGGATAGGGAATTGTGGGCTGCTTCCGCCCTGGCACAGGGTGCGGAAGACCAAAGTCGTCTCCTCTCTCTGACTCACCATACATAGTCTGTGCGACTCCCGAGCAGCCTCTCGGTGATGCCACCACACCTTGAATTGGGCCAATGTGGAATGTTCTCTTTGCTGAAGTAAAAGATTCTTGCTTGTTTGTCCTCACTTTCCTTCCTTCTCTCCCCCCCTTTGCTTTAGGGGCCCGGGGTGCTGGCCCCCGCGCTTGGGATGCTTTCTTGGCTGCATCCTCTGATCATGTAAATACTCCAATCTAGTCACCGCAGTGGGGGCAAGGGTGAGCGGGGTTCCTGTGCATTGTCATCAGCTTAATCAGAATCCTTTGTGCTGATCCATCCACCAGGATCCTCAAAGGAAGTGGGGGAGGGATGGTGGAGGTGGGGGGGGGAGGACCCGCTGTGATGGACAGGCCGGGGTGTGGCTGCATCCAGGTGAGGCCTCGACTTCAGAGCTTCGGCAGGTGACTCCTTCCTCTCCTCCCTCCTCCACCCCCTGAGGGTCAGGGGATGGTCAGTCTGTTGGACAGAGATGGGCTCAGTGCTGTGCATCCTCCAGATGGATCCCGGAGGCCCTGTGCACCCACTGAGTCCTGCCGGGTGACCCATTGGGGTTGTCCCCACCCCAGTGGCCCCTTGCCTTTCCTGATCTCGAGGCACCTCCACTTGTGTGAACCTGCCTGCTGACCACTGACCGTTCTTTTCCTTTGGCGTTTCCGTGTCTGTGGGCTCGGGCCTGTCTTTTCTCTGATTTGTACGTCCTTTGTTGTCCTTTACTACTGTATACAGTAAATATAGTTTGGTACTCTGGCTCTTGGCTTGTGTTCTGCCCCGCCGGCCCCCCTCCCCACACCACCCCCAAGCCTTGGCTTGTGAGGCTTTCCCATGGGTGGCCAGCTCCCTGGCCAGTGCTAGCTCATTTTACAGATGCCCACTTAGCTAAAGTGATGTAAACTAAGTTTCCAGGGTCCCTTGGTCTCCTCAGAGCCACGTGGGCGGTGGGGTTTGGAAGTCCTTTATTTAGATCAGTCACACTTAAATCTTTCAGAGACCAAGAAGCGAGACAGGGCCTGCCCTCCTGGAGCTTTCACTTGGAGGGAGGGACACACCATCCAGGCATAGCTGAGTCAATGCAAAGCCATTGGGAAGGGAAGGACAGAGAGAAGGAGCACTTGCCCCACCCCAGGAATGAACCCTGAAGGGAGCTGGGGTGTCCACTGGTAAGGGGGATGTCCTGGGCAAAGTCATGGAGGTGGGAGATGGAGGGTCCCGTGCAAGTTGTGTGGCCTCTGCTTCAGGGCAGTGGCAGAATGGACAGGGATCTGAGGCTCTGCATCCTTTGAATTTTACTAGGGGCTTCCCTTAGAAATGACATACCTCCAGGTGCCTCCTGAGGAGGGTGGCCACATGTTCTGCTGGCTCTGGATCCTTCTGGTGCCATGAAAAAAAGCATTTCTAAAATGCCTGGGGGCAGCCCCTGGAATTGTAGGCAGGGATGCTAACAAACGCTGCCCTGCAGAGGCTGCCAAAGACCGTGGAGACCCCCCCCCCGCCATGGCTCCATGTGGCCTCACTGGGGTTTGGGGTGGGGGTGCCCCATATGGAGGCAGGAAGACCCATGACCTTATCTCTGGATATTGTCCAGCTCTCTAGTGGGTATCTTGGAACATGGAGGTCTCACCTGGTGCTGACCCATTCAGGCTCCCCAACCTCTTTCGGCCTGACCCTGCCCATCTGACCCCATCTCTGCCCCTGCCTATCTGTATCTGTTTCTGCCTTCTGACCCTGATGGTCTGATTTTGTCTGTCTGACCCTGCCCTCTGCCCCTGTTCATCTGACCCTTTCTGTCCAACCCTGTCTGCGTGACCTTGTCTGTCTGACCCTGCCCTCTGATCTTGATGGTCTGACCCTGCCTGCCCCTGTCTTGGTCATCTAACCCTAGCCTCTCTCCCCCAGGCAGTGCAGTCAGTGTCCATGGGCAGGACTCTCCTATTCTTGCCATTGACCTCCACCTTGCTGGCTCAGTCCAATGCGAAGGGCCCGGACGGGCCCTTGGGGTCCCCAGTCTACCCCCCGGTGTTTTAGCTTGGCGTCTAATGTCACCGACAAAACCTCGACCCTGCATGGACACGGTCTATTCGCCATTCCCCTGATTGCCCAGGCCCTCCTTTGGAGACGTCGTGCCACGTGGCCACTGAACCAATCACCAGCACACTTCAGTGCAGCTGCTGCCAGGGGCCTCTAGGGGGCGCCTGTAATTTAAATGGCCCCGTTCCGCAGAACCTGGCGCCACGCCCTAGTTCTGCCCGGCCCCGCCCTTTCCTCTTCTCCCCTCCCTCCTTATGGTCGAGGCTCCCGCTCGCCAGATTGCTGCGCATGCGCATACCCTCGCTCTGGCTAGGGGGCGGGGCCGCTGGGTTTGCGCGTGCGCATGTGAGAGGGACCCAATGGCATAAACCCGGAAGAGGTTGGGCGGGGCTGCATCGACTCGGAAGGGGTCGGCGGGCCGGCGGGGCCGGCGCTGGGCGAGGAGTTCGAGACAGCTGCGGGTCCAGGATGGCGGGGACAGCGCTCAAGCGGCTCATGGCCGAGTACAAGCGTGAGTGCGGCCGGGCCGGGGAGCTGAGGGGCAGTGCGCCTGCGCGGGCATCACGGCCTGGGCTAGGGCGCGGAGGCTGGAGATGGGCTGTCTGGTGGGCGGGGCCGTCTACACCTGTATCTGGCCCTCTGAGGCATCCGGGAGAGCTTTGGATGCCCAGGCCCAACCAGCCCCGGTGCCCATTTTACGGACGAGGAAGCTGAGGCAGAGGCAGGCAGGGTTATTTGGGTTATTTGCGCAGTGACTTGCCTGGGGGGGCCAGGTTGGTGGGGGGCAGGGCTAGTGGGCTGGGCTGGCCCTGAGGCCCCGCCCCCAGACTCCCAGAGGAGGAGCGCCCCGGCCCCGCCCCCGGCCCCGCCCCCGGCCCCTCCTGCACTCTCCTTGGTTGGTGGATGGTGCAGACGCTTGGTCTGGTAGAGCCAACCTTGGCTGCAGCCCCAGAGTGAGAAGTTCCTGGCACCCTCCCACCTGAAGCGTGACCCGAGGAGCTGTCCAGAGTTAAAGAGGGAGACGTGGGGCTGTGGGGACCGTTCTTGGGCGCCCCTGCAGCTGGTCCTGAGCTCTGGTGGACCCCAGAGACGTCCCAGCCGCCTTGGAGAAAGGCTTTGGTCCGGGCTGGAGGGACAGAGCCCCGCGGCCTTCTGTGGGAGGTGGGTTCCTGCCCTGCCCGCCTGAGATCAGGGAGGGCTTGGCTGAGCCCTGGCAGAGGGTGGCACCCCTTTTACAGATGAGGAGACGAAGGCTTCGAAAAATCAGGAGCTAGACTTGTGACTTGTCCAAGGTCACCTGGAGCACCGAGTCTCTGACTCCAGACTCGGCCAGAACGCTTCCCCACGGTGCCTGCCTGTGAACCCCGAAAGCTTGGGGGAACTTGGTTCGGATCCCAGAGTATCAGAAAGGACAAGGGAGGTGTTGTGGGTGACTCCTGGAGCGGCAGAGCTGCCCTGCCTTTCCCTGTGCTCCTGTGCGGCGTGGTGGGCAAGAGGACTCATGCATGCAAGTGTGTGTGTAAATGTGTGCGAGTGTGTGTGTGTGTATGTACAGATGTGTGTGTGTAAATGTGTGTGTGAGTGTGTGTGAGTGTGTATGTACAGATGTGTGTGTAAATGTGTGTGAGTGTGTATGAGAGTATGTGTATGTACAGATGTGTGTGTAAATGTGTGTGTGAGTGTGTATGAGAGTATGTGTATGTACAGATGTGTGTGCAAACGTGTGTGAGTGTGTATGAGAGTATGTGTATGTACAGATGTGTGTGTAAATGTGTGTGAGTGTGTGAGTGTGTATGTACAGATGTGTGTGTGTAAATGTGTGTGTGAGTGTGTATGAGAGTATGTGTATGTACAGATGTGTGTGTAAATGTGTGAGTGTGTATGTACAGATGTGTGTAAATGTGTGCGAGTGTGTGTGTGTGTATGAGAGTATGTGTATGTACAGATGTGTGTGAGTGTGTGTGTATGAGAGTATGTGTATGTACAGATGTGTGTGTAAATGTGTGCGAGTGTGTGTGAGTGAGTGTGTATGAGAGTATGTGTATGTACAGATGTGAGTAAATGTGTGTGAGTGTGTGTGAATGTACAGGTGTGTGTGTAAATGTGTGTGAGTGTGTGTGTGAGTGTGTATGAGAGTATGTGTATGTACAGATGTGTGTGTAAATGTGTGTGAGTGTGTATGTACAGATGTGTGTGTAAATGTGTGTGTGAGTGTGTATGAGAGTATGTGTATGTACAGATGTGTGTGTAAATGTGTGCGAGTGTGTGTGTGTGTATGAGAGTATGTGTATGTACAGATGTGTGTGTGTATGAGAGTATGTGTATGTACAGATGTGTGTGTAAATGTGTGCGAGTGTGTGTGTGTATGAGAGTATGTGTATGTACAGATGTGTGTGTGAGTGTGTGTGAGTGTGTATGTACAGATGTGTGTGTAAATGTGTGTGAGTGTGTGTGTATGAGAGTATGTGTATGTACAGATGTGTGTGTAAATGTGTGTGAGTGTGTATGAGAGTATGTGTATGTACAGATGTGTGTGTAAATGTGTGTGAGTGTGTATGTACATATGTGTGTGAGTGTGTATGAGAGTATGTGTATGTACAGATGTGTGTAAATGTGTGTGAGTGTGTATGTACATATGTGTGAGTGTGTATGAGAGTATGTGTATGTACAGATGTGTGTGTAAATGTGTGTGAGTGTGTGTATGAGAGTATGTGTATGTACAGATGTGTGTGTAAATGTGTGTGAGTGTGTGTATGAGAGTATGTGTATGTACAGATGTGTGTAAATGTGTGTGAGTGTGTATGAGAGTATGTGTATGTACAGATGTGTGTGTAAATGTGTGTGAGTGTGTGTGTGAGTGTGTATGAGAGCATGTGTATGTACAGATGTGTGAGTGTGAGTGTGTACGAGAGTATGTGTATGTACAGATGTGTGTGTAAATGTGTGAGTGTGTGTATGTACAGATGTGTGTGTAAATGTGTGTATGAGAGTATGTGTATGTACAGGTGTGTGTGTAAATGTGTGTGAGTGTGTATGTACAGGTGTGTGTGTAAATGTGTGTGTGTATGAGAGTATGTGTATGTACAGATATGTGTGTGAGTGTGTGTATGTGTATGTACAGATGTGTGTGTAAATGTGTGTGTGTGTGTATGAGAGTATGTGTATGTACAGATGTGTGTGTAAATGTGTGAGTGTGAGTGTGTATGTACAGATGTGTGTGTAAATTTGTGAGTGTGTATGGGAGTATGTGTATGTACAGATGTGTGTGTAAATGTGTGTGAGTGTGTGTGTATGTACAGATGTGTGTGCAAGTGTGTGTGAGTGTGTATGAGAGTATGTGTATGTACAGATGTGTGTGTAAATGTGTGTGTGAATGTGTATGAGAGTATGTGTATGTACAGATGTGTGTGTAAATGTGAGTGTGTGTGAGTGTGTATGTACAGATGTGTGTGTAAATGTGTGTGTATGAGAGTATGTGTGTGTACAGATGTGTGTGTAAATGTGTGTGAGTGTGTGTATGAGAGTATGTGTATGTACAGATGTGTGTGTAAATGTGAGTGTGTGTGTCTGTGACTATGTGTATCTATGGATGTGTGTGTTTCTAGAGACACGTGGCACTGGACAAAGTGCCGCTGGCCCGAGGGGCACCTTGAGCAGGTTGAAAATGAACAAGACCCGTCCCTGGTCTGGGAATGTGTGGGCCTGCTGCCTGCTGCGCCAGCTGCCTGCCTCCCCACGTGCCATTCTGAGTCAGGCAGAGTGAGCTCTTGGAATGTGGCACCAGTGATTTCAGAGGCAGCAAATGCCACCTGGATTCTGGAGTGCCGCGCCGTTACCCCCCAGGAAGAGCTGATGAAGGAGGCAGCGCCAGCTGAGGCCTTGGGTGGGTTCAAGGCCCTTCCGTATTCTTGCTTCTCTATAACTGGAAGATGGGTTTCAGGTGGGGAGGGGCCCCTGCAGAAGCTGCTGCCAGTCCCCTCCTCACAGCCAACTTCAGTTGGACTCTTAGAAGCTTTGAACCTTGTCCGGGGAGGCTCCCCTAGCACAGGGTCCAGCACCCAGTAGGTGCTTCACAAGGCTGCAAGGACAGCTACTACATCTCTTAGCAAAGTGAAACTTGTCCAGGCTCTTGGCCTGGTTGCTCCAGCTCTTATTTGGTTGTGTCCAGAACCAGAGTGACCACTTCAGCTGTGGTCCAGCCAAACGGAAAACAGATAGAAGGACGGTCACCTCCCTGTTGATGGGGCCACAGCCCCCAATCGCTGCCTGTACCCACAAGATCACCTTATCTGACTTAGGCCCATTGGGACCCCCAAATTTTCTTTAGAAAAATTCCTGCCCTGCCCAAAATTCTTTCCCGCCTCACACTTGGGAAAACACGTCTTGGTTTGTTAATTTTGAACCAGCTCTGCTTTCTTTCATGTATGCAGGGCACACGTGCTTGCCCACTGATGTGGATGGGCGTTGCAACGTTTTAGTGACTGGGCCTGGGCCACACAGTCAAACTGGGGCAGGGCCTGGGCTCCCCAGCTCCAATCCTCTTTCTCCAGCCACTGTCTTAATGCCTTTCTTTTTTTTTTTTAAACTAAAAATTTGATTATTTTAATGTTCAAAACTTCATCTGTAGGGGCGGCTAGGTGGCACAGTGAATAGAGCACGGGCCCTGGATTCAGGAGGACCTGAGTTCAAATCCAGCCTCAGACACTTAACACTTACTAGCTGTGTGACTTTGGGCAAGTCACTTAACCCCAGTTGCCCTGCCCTCACCCCTCCAGAAAAAGCCTCCATCTGGAAAGAGATTTAAAAAAAAAAATGAGAATTTTACATCATGGTGGAAGGTTGGGTTGCGAAACCCACGAGAGCCCCCTTTGAGAGGTCAGAGCAGCGTCCCATTAGACTGCTACTCCCTCCCATGGAGAGTGTGGATCTCTGCTGTAACCTGCCTTCCTTTGGGCTGTCCAGGGGAGCGCAGGGCAGGTTCTGAGTGGCTGCCAGGAGTCTGTCGTTCTCTTTGGCCTCTTCCTGTGAAATCTCTGGAGGCCCTGTGGGTCCTCCGGGGGATGGGCACAGACCCGGCTCTGGGCCTTCTTGCCAGATCCTGCATTCATCTTGCAGGGAGGCGTCCGCACCTGTTGGCCGTGTCCCCTCTCTAATCAAAGGCAGTTGTGTTTGTAGTTATGAGGATCCTGGGAGCCCCAAGGGGGACGCTTCCCCCAACTTGGGGAGGGGATAGCCTGGCCCTGACAGGGTCTCGTCTTCCTCCAGGCTTTCTGGCGTGGCTTCTGGATGGGAGGGGACAGGCCTGGGCACTGGGCACATCCACATAACTTAGGTAGGAAAGGTGCCCATCTCCCGTCCCAGATAGCTTGTGCTAGGCACTGTACTGGGAAGAGAGATAGCAGCCCTGAAGCAGTGTCTGTCCTCAGGGAGCTTCCAGTCATGCATGTGAGTTTGCGTGTGTCTACAAGTCTGTACAGCTTCAAGGCAGTTAAGAAGCTGGGGCTGAGCTGGATCCGGAGGAAGGGAGGGAACGCTTAGGTGGGGCAGATGCCCAGTGGGAGAAGGCCGGGCCCCTGCCCCCTGCCTCCAGCCATACATTTCCTTGGAAAGGACACCTGTGCATTGCTCCCTGGGCACTGAGCCCGTGGAACCTGGGCGGGGGAGTGACACGTGTCGTTTGGCAGCTGCGGGTGTGCTCCTGCAGATACTGAGTGCGTGCCCCGTGGGGCCTGGCATTGCTTTGGGCGTCGGACAGTGCAGCAGAGGGAGCTGACGCAGGTTTCCGTGCCTGGCCACCAGGTGGTGCTGTCGGAGCGCACGGCCCCGGCTCCTGGTCTCCCTGCCGGGAGCAGTGGCTGCTTCCAAGTCAGCTTCTGCCCTTCTAAGGCCCCAGGGCTCCCAGAGCTGGGCTGGGCCTCTCTCTTGCTCCATTCCGCCATCTCTGCCCTTCCTGACTGCTGCCGTCCAGTGCAGGCATGTGGAGATTGGACACATTCCTCTTGAGCCCGGGAAGGAGAGACACGACCTGGTCCTGATGTTTCTGTGTGTGTGCATGTGCATGTGTGGTGTGGGTGTGCGTCCGTCCACACGCGCACTGCACAGACTGGTTGCTCACGGGGCACCATCTCCCCTGGGCCGCTCAGTTCCTTCGTGAGAAGGCTTGGCTGTTGGCCTGGCCCGCTCACTCTCCTCTTGACAGGGAGCAGTCCTGGGCTGCGCCTCCTCCTGGGCCTCAGCAGGCCAGCCCAGTCCTTGAATATCTTCCCTGGTGGAAATAAGACCAGGAGTAAGAGTTGTTCTTGTCTCGCTTTGGAAGTGGCTCCGGGCCAGCAAGCCCAGCAGTGGATCAGAGTGTGCACTGTGTGTGCATATCACAGGGCACGCGCCCGCATGACCAAGGGCTTAGTGCGCCACTGGGCCAGTGTGGGACATCTGTGTGCCCCAGAGTGAAGGGCAGCGGAGGGGAGGAGGGGCCACCTCTTCCCATGCTGCGATAGGGGGTGAAGGAGGGAAGGCTGGCGCCCATGGCTCTCTGGGAGCCCCGTCAGGTTACTGTCCTGGGTGAGAGAGTGGGACCCTGAGGAGAGTAGCTCTGGATGCCCAATGATGCCTCTAGGTGAGGCGGAGGGGACAAATCTGGAGAGACATGTGCTTTGCCCACCTTTGTGTCTGGAAAACTGGTGTGTGGACAGATGCTGCGGCCCCAAGGGCAGCAGCTCGGAGCCATGGGTGGGAGAGGGGCAGGTGCAGGGCGAGGGGTAGGGCAGAAAGGGCTGCTTCGATGGGAGTGAGCATGGGCGGTGTCCCTGCGCACGTGTCCATCTGTGCACGTGTGGATGGTACGTGGCCTGGGCTCTCACGTTTGAGCTGAGGCCAAATGACCACTAGCCAGCCTGTTGCTTTTCTTTGGAAACGGTTTAGACTGGATGGAGAGGGGGCTCTTGTGGGGCAGGCTGGCCTGGCACACAGCCACTGCCTCATGTGTGCTTACTGAGTTGGCTTTAAGGAGAGAAGGCTCAGTCTGGAACTGAGTGAGCACACACATAGTCAGGCCCTTGTTCTCTCAGACCCTGCTTAGTCTTGTCGATTTGACTCTGTTCTGTGCATATGTACGCAGGCTCACATGTAGGGGGAGAGAGAGACTTTTTACCAGAAAAATGCTGCAAATGTTTCTTCCCCCAGTTGTCTGTTATACTTTCTGATTTTCACTTTGTTGGTTTTCTTTGTGCAAAATGTCAAAATTCATACAATGAAGTTTCCCGTTTGGGCTCAGGAGGGGAGCAGATCAGAAAGGACAGTCCTGCCCAGTGTCACCAGCTCTCCTCTCGTTGGGTTGTGCCATCTCTGTTTCTGTCTCTCTCCCCCGCTCTGTCTCTGTCTGTTTGTCTGTCTGTCTCTCACACACACAGACACAGGGACAGACACTCGGTAATTTGTTTTTATATTCAGATTCTCTAGTTGGAGTTGTTCTTGGTCTACACTGTGAAATGCTGCTCTGACTCTACTTTCTGCCAGGCTGCTGCCCAGCAGGTTCCAACTCTAAAAACCACGTTCTCTGGGTTTCACCAGGAGTGAAAATGCTGAGCTCTGAAGGATGGGTGGAGAGGTGGTTGCGCCTGTGTCTCAGGGCCTGTCCTGTGAGGCTGTCACAAGGATCAGAGCCAGGGTGGTGGTGCTGGGGGTGGGGGGGTGCTCTCTGTGTTGTAAGACTCTGGGATAAAGGGGAGGAGGTGGTGGGGCCCAAGATGGCAGGAAAGGAAAGGGTGGAGGGCCCACAGACTGGATAAGATGGAGACAAGGGTGGGGCTGGGCCTCCACCCCCTGGGTGATGGATGGTCTCTTATGGATGGCCAGGCTAGGAGGGAGACCAGGAGGCACAGGGGCCTGCCCTGCCAGACACTGATTGGTTGGAGCAGCCTGGAATAGAGAAGGCGGGGTCTGCTCCTGGTAAGGGGAGGTGTGTGTTGCCATCACCTTAGTCCCAGTCTCTGTGTCGCGAATTGGAGGAGTCTTTTTGGGGCCTCACCTGTCTCTGTTGCTGTGACTTCAGACTCTCTGGACTGCCGTGTCTCGTGGAGATTCTCTTTCCTCTAAGTTTCCATGATGCTGCACACCCCTGGCTTGCCTTTTGCCTGAGTGACTGCTCCTTCTCACTCTCCACTGACACGCCGTCCACATCACTGGGGATCCCACAGATTTCATTACTGTCTCTGTGCCCCAGTGACCTCCGAGAATACACACGGCATGCTCTGACGTTCAGAGCCCTCAACTCCCTGGTGCCCTGTGATCCAGGGCCCCGGCCTCCTGGCTGGTCACAGGCGAGGCTCTCCGGCCATTCTCTCTGGTCCCTCCTTGTCTCCAGCCTTGGCCTCCTCCATCTGGCCATCCCCCTTCTGCAGGGCTTCCCTCGTTAGTCCCCGTTTTTCCCACAGAGAGCTTTGGTGCGAGTGTGTTGGCTTCTTGTCTCCCCTGTTAGAACACAAGCTCCTTGAGGGCTGGGCCTGTCTTTGGGCCTCAGCACTTAGCAACAGGCCTGGCTCATAATAGGTGTGTGAGACTGAGTGACCCTCCCCTAGGCCTCACGGACTGGAAAGAGGCTTTCTTAAACGCCCTTGTGTTCCAGGCTCTGTGCCAAGCAAGTGCTAGGGCCACTGATACAAGGAAGAACGGATGGTGTCCCCTCTCCAGGTGTTCCACTCTAGCTGCTCCCAGAGGCTGCTGAGGAGGATCTTGGGGGGGGGGGAGGTTCATTCCCCACCCCACATATCTCCCTGTTCTGTTACCTCCTCCTTGTCCTTGGCTTCTCCTTCTTCTTCCTCCCTAGGTCTCACCATTGGGCTCAGCCATCCATCCTCATTCTCCTTCCCCCAGAAGGTCTAGTGTCTTAATGTACCTCTTGAATAGGAGAAGACCCCTCTCTTTGGCCCTGCACGCCCCACCCTGGCCTGCCCCACATGCTGGACTGGCTTTCTCCAGCCTTTTGGCTTTGATCTTTGCGTTTCTAATTCCTAGAGCCTGGGATAGCTACAAGATCCATAATACTTTGATTGATTTGTCCCCCAGGTCCCCTGCAGGGACCCTGGGTGGGGATTTAGGAAGGGAAGGAAAAGCAAGCAGGGCTCTAGGCTGTGTCTCTTCTGTGGAACCTTTGGCCCTGTGATCTCCAAGACCCTGGACTTGGAATTAAGAAAGAAGACCCGAATTCAAGTCCTGCCTCAGACACTTAGTAGCTCTAGGATGTTGGACAGCCGGCCTCAGTCTCCTTATCTTTAAACTGGGGATAAGGACAGTGCCTGTTTACCGGATTGTTGTGAGCACATGTATGTGAAGCGTGTTAGAAGCTGCCCCGGATGGCATGTGGAGGTTTGTGATAAGCCCTCAGGTGGGGCTCGCCCTGAGTCCCTGTAGGAGCCCTTCATTTTGCGGGGACCCTTATGATCAGCCAAGTCACCTTGGGGTGTCGTGCCCACAAAATAGACGCGTCTGCCTGTGTGACCGTGACCGCGTCGCCTCATGCTCAGACCCTTCCCAGAAGTCACCTTGGGGCTGTAACTCTCAGCATCTGTCCTTGTTAGTGACCGCGTTTCAATTCTTCCTTTTGTAGAGCTGACGCTGAATCCGCCTGAGGGAATCGTGGCAGGTAAGGCCCCTCCCCCGCCCCACCCCATCCCGCCCCCAGCCCTTGGGATTTACCTGCCAAGGACTCAGAAGCCCCTCCCTCCTCTTCTTGCAGGCCCAATGAATGAAGAGAACTTCTTTGAGTGGGAAGCCTTGATCATGTGAGTGAGACACACCTGCTAGCAGAGCCCCTCCACCTGGTGTACCTACAGAGAGCCTCTATCACCTGGGAGCTTTCAGGATGGCTGCTGGTGGCGCCAAGGATCCCCACCTTGGGAGCCCTGGCCCTGCCTTAGCCTCTGTTCCCTCCTCCCTCCCCCACTCTCCATGGGCATTCCACACTATCTGGCCTCTGCCCCTGGCGCCATGGCATTCCCTCCCCCCCACCTCATACTGAAGTTTAAAAATGGAGTCATTCACCAGGACCTCTTCCCCATCCTCCCTTCTCATCCCTCTGTCATTTAGACATCTCCCACTCCTCCCCCCCCTTTTCCAGACCTGTGTCTCAGCCTTCAGCCTCTCCCTCCTCACTGGCTCCTCCCGGTCCCCACTAGCTGGTGGCTCCCTTTCTCTTTCCTTTCTTAGTGAAACCCCTCAGGCCCCGGTGCCTCCCCTTTCCCTGCATTCTGAGTCCTCTGAGTCACCTATGATATCCCCAGATCCAAATCTGTCCCCCCTTGTCGCCCAGACTGGTATACCTGCTGTCCCCTGGCCTCCTCGCGCTCTCTTCACCAGCTGCACTCACGCCTCCCATAGTTTGCCATGTGTCCACTCCACTCCATCTTCCCCGTGGCCCGCAAAAGGGTGAGACTGAACACATCTGCTGCCCCAGCCCTTCACCCCGGAGGCCCCCAGGGGGAACTTCCTCTGGGCTAGCCTGGCATCTGCTGGCCCTGGTCTGGGAGGCTCGGCCCTCTCCCTGGTGGCTGTTCTTCTACTCTGGGTAGTTCTAGGAGGCCAACTCCCCCAGGGCAGACACTGGGGGCCTCCCCATTGTGGCTGGAAACTGTTGGTGCCTCAGTTCCTAAAATCAGAGAGTTGGGCTTGACAGCCAATGAGGCCCCTTCCCACTCAGAATCCACTGTCTGATGGGAGCCTCTAAACAGCCTTGAAAAAGGGACTTGAGGGTGCAACATTCTTTTGTGCCCACCAGAATGTTACTGATAACATGGAAATGTTATGTTGTGGAATAATCGTCACCATGTTTTTCACGTCAGTGGCATGTGATAGGCTGGGAGCGCTAGGTTTGGGGAAGCTTGGCTGACTTCCTGGCACTGTGTGAAGACTTAATTATTTTTATTATTTATATTTATTATATTTATTATTTACTGTGTTCAATTTATTTCCTCCTTGGTTTGGGCCGCCGAGGATGGCAGAGGAGACCGACAGCAGCTGGTCACGGTGCTTGTCTCCAGAGGTCAGGGTGGCGCGCGTGTGTTACTATTTTCATGGATGGCTCTGTCGTGGGAGACTTTGCACCGGCTCTTCCCCGTGCCTGGAATGCTCTCCCGCTGTGGGACATCTTCAGTGCGCTGTTCTACTCAGATGGCTTGTGTCCTCTTGTTATCAGCAGCAAAGAGTCACATAGTGATTTTAAAAATAAGTTTATTCCTGTTTTCTGGTTTTCCTCACTGTCCCTCCCTTTCCCCAAGCCCTTGGACCTTCTTTCTTTGAACCCTCAGTAACTGAAAGCTCCCCAGGGCCAGGAAACACTTTGGCTTTTGTCTTTAAAAGCCAGCATTGGTACAAGACCAGCATATCGCCAACACTTAATGAGTGCTCGTTAATGCATGCAGTCGTCTTGAGCTGGTGAAACTGTAACTGGCCATTTTTGTCAGTGCATACCTTTGCCAAGAATGACTGGTATTCCAAGTTCTCAGTGTGCAGTGCCACAAGGGAGATTTTTCCTTTTCTCTCAAGCCCTGGTCACAGACTATGAGATTTATGCACAAACACATAATTGCCTTTTAAATGTGGACAGCTTGGTTTTCCTAAAAGTGACGCCTGGAAGTTGTGATGCCAGCACAACCTGCTGCTCCATCGTGGCTACAGGCTGAGACGGGGCACTGACCGATGGCAGGACAGATGTGGGGCTGTGCCAGGCTCACCCACCCTGCTCTGGCACCTCTGCACTCCCGGGGTTAACCTCACAGGCTAGAACCGCTTGGGAACTTGGGCCCCCGTAGGAAGGGTTCAGCTTTCTGACCGTCCATCGGAGATCTGGAGGGGCTGGGAGGGCTGATTTTAGGTAAACAGCACCACATTGAACCAATATTTCACTCACTTGTCTTAAAGTGATTCGCTGTCTTTTGGGCAGAGATCTCTCTGTTTGAGGACAACTCTGTCAGGGTGGAATTCCCCTTCTTCAGGACTGCGGAGTTTGTGGGTTTTGGTCCAGTTCCAGGGCCTTTCACAAATAAGGAGCCGTTTACAAACTCACTTAAAACAACTATTAGGGCATTAACCGTTCTTGCCTGGGTTTTGTTTGGCAGCTAGACACCTGGGAGCTTCTCGTCGCCCCTTTGTCTGTCCTCTGCTGCCTCCCACCCTCCCTTGCTCCCTTCCTCTCTGAAGGCTTCAGGGATTTTCTGATGCCCAGCAAGCATAAGGATTCTGTGGCGGCCAGACCATGCCGTGGCTCCAGGGCCAGATTGTTGCTAGTGGGGGTTTTCCCCCTTTTAACTGAATGACTGAACTCCTGTTTGGGGCCTTAGAGTTCAGTTAAAGGTCTGAGACAAAAGCTCACAGGAGGTGAAATTACTGGGGAAGAAAATGCTGGTGGTGAGACCCCAGCTTCAACCGACACAACTGGACCAGCTCCAGAAGGACCTTGGGAGGTAGAGAAGCAGGAAGGAGAGTTCAGAGGTGGCTCCACGCGGGATGAGAGGCCCTGAAGACCAGGGGATGGTGGCCAGGCCCATATTGTGGGTGAAGCCCCAGAGTGGGGGGAAGGGCGGCTACCACTGCCTTATCTGGCCCCTGCCTGTTCCCGTTTGTCTTCATTCCAGACAAACCACCAGTTTGCATCTCCCACCACTGTGTCTTTGTACAGACTGGGCCCCTACCTGGAGAACCCTTACTCCCCATCCCCAGAATCCTTCGCATTGATCTGAGCTCAGACTGACCACGTCTTGCTGAGCCTCCCACTTAGTGGCCCCCCCCACATGTGACCTTGAATATATCTTGTACTGTTTTCTTGGGGGATAGGCCCCTTCTGTTGGGGCCTGGCCTTGTCCCCCACTTCCATTGTGAACTTGGACAAGGCACTTCCCCTCTGGGGGCCTGAGGGTCCTTCCATCTCACAACCACAGCTTTGTTCTCCATGAGGGACCCCAGCCCGGCAGAGTGCTCAGAGAGGTTTTTAGGCCAGCGTGACTTGGTGCAGGAGTGAGCTTTGTCAGGTGGGGAATCTGGACTGAGGAAGCATCTGGAAGGTCACCCAGTTGATGGATGAATCAGTGCCTGCTTGTGAAGTGCCTGCTATAAGCCAGGCCCCGGCACAACCTGAGCGTCTGCTGTTTCTGAGTCCCTGTGGCCGGTGTCTGGGGAGTTGGAGGATGGCAGCCCGGGCTTAGGGGTCTGGGATGGCAGGGAACTTGGTAAGCCGTTCTGGGGCAGCCAAGTGGGGCTGCAGGCCAGATCTCCTTTTCCCCGTCTGGGGGGATGCGCTGGGGAAAGCTCTGGGGTGAGTTTTCTTTCAGGGAGAGAGTGAAAAGGAAACAGATGCCTGCCTTGGGCGCCTGTGGGTTCACTGCTACATACGTGGGGCTCTCCTGGGCACCTCCTGGAACCAGAGCATTTTGGCAGCTGAAGAAGAGACAGCAGGCCCCCAAAGCAGTGACATGTCAACATTTTCTGGAGCTGTGGTGGAGCTACTTGGTTGGGGAAAAAGAAACTTCTGTTTGGAAACACAAAGGCCTCTTATAAAAGCATTGGGCGGCTCCCATGGGGCTCCTGGAGAGAGGCCTGGTGCTCTCCAGGAGCCCCTCTAAAAATGTTTCCTGGGCACCATGGCAGCCGGGGGGCTCCCAGCTTCTGCAAGGCTTCACGGCTCAGGCTTAGGACCAGCGTTTCCCCTGTGGGCTGCCCTAGGCCAGGCTGGAGGGGCTGTGCCTGCCGGTGTTGTGAGGTCACCGTCTGGTGTCTGTCACTTTTAGGCCAGTCCCTCACTGAGGAAGGAAATGGGAAGGGCCAGAGTCCCCATGTGCCTGGCACTGTGCTGAGCCCTGTCCAAGGATGAGCTCTTGGATCCTCCCCACAACCCCTGAGGTGGGTGGTCAGTGTCTGAGGTCACCCTTGATTTTGGGTCTTCCTGACTCCAGGTCCCACGCACTGGGCCCCCTGACCTAAGACGCTGCCCGGATTTCACCAAGGGGTCTCGAGAGGAGTGGCCTTTGGAGCCCCCGTGGAGGCAGGGCTGGCAGTGCATCACATGGCTCTCTGGAGGGATGCATGAGGCACCATGGGTTCCCCCAACAGCATCCTGGGCCAGTGTTTGCCACCAGCTTTGGTTTTCTGGACAGACAGTGGCCTAAGCATCAAGGCCCAAGCGTCAGTGGCTCCTCAGTCATTGCTGCACTGCTTTGTCCCAGTCCCTTTGCTCCCCTCACCCACTCCCTGGCCAAGTCAAGCCCTCCTTTGTAACCAGGGTGGGGGAGGGAGCCTGGTCCCTGTGTTGTTGGTCAGCCTCCTGAAGTCTCTGGCCATCGTTCCCCTGCTGTTCTCATGGCTCATGTTGTTCCTTTCGGTCCAGTCGAATGCCATTGTGTGTCCGTCTCATCGTTGTTAGCCATTGGCCAGTGAATGGACCCTGCTTTGTGGTGGGGACTTTCCTTGGGTTATTGCTGGGGATGCTATTCCTTAAACTGACGGTTTGGGGGAGAGCTTGGGCTGGCAAAGGTCGAAGGTGCTTGGACATTGAGAAGGACTGGTGTCTCAGGGGACTTCCGTTGGCTTTAGGGCCAGGGTGGGGCCTCCAAGGGACCCGCAGGGACTGTGTTCTGCCTTAGTAAGTATTAATTAGTCGTCTTCTGTGTGTAAGGATAGAAAGGTGTGGTGGGAAGTCCCTGCCCTTAAGTGGTTGGCATGTTGCAGGGCTTGAGGGGACTGCTAAGCAGACCCAGTGAGTGCTGCCAGCAAAGGGGATCAGGAAGGGCTTCCTGGAGGAGATGGTGTTCAGCAGAAGCACTTGTTGATTGACTAAGAGGTCTGAGGGCAGGCTGGAGCCCCTGGACATGCTTGTGTTTGGGGGTGGGCTTGGCAGCTGAGTGGGGTGGAGATGGGACAGGGGGAGCTTGGTGGCTCTGAGTCTGGTCCAGAGGCTCTCAAGATAAGGGGGTGGTCATAGGGGTAGGGAAGAGGCAGGCTGGGAGGGCTGCTGGTGCACTGCCCAGGGATGGCAGTGAGGCTGGGGCAGAGATTGGGGAGCTTGGGTGGGTGGGGGCCAAGGGAGCGGCAGCTGTCTTTCCCCACCTCTACCCAACAGAGTTCTTAGGAGGCCCCCACCCCCTGCTAGACTGTCCCTGGGCCTCACACTCTTGCATCTGTTTCCAAAATTTATATTACCAGACAGCAGGGAGGGAGCAGAGCAGCCCCACCCCCCCTTGCCTGCCCCGAGCCCAGGATGCTCAGCCAGATCCCTTCTCTGCAGGGGCCCAGAAGACACCTGCTTCGAGTTTGGTGTTTTTCCTGCGATTCTCAGCTTTCCTCTGGACTACCCTCTCAGCCCTCCGAAGATGAGGTTCACCTGTGAAATGTTCCACCCCAACAGTAAGTGGATGGGCCCCTTTGCACATGGTGGGATGGCTGGGGAGAGGCAAGAGTCCTCCTGGGGCCAGGGAGAGCTGCCTCTAATACAGTGGCTGTGGGGCCCTGGGTGCCTCACTATATTGGGGAGCTTGAGAGTGGCCAGAGCCTTGGACCAAGAGAAGGTTTAGATTTCTGCTGTTCTGGAATCCCTGCTTAATCTTTGTGGAAACTGAGGTGATGTCTGGGCTGATTAACCAGAAAATATGTGTGTAACAGTGTTACCCCCACCCAACCCTCACCTCCTCCCCCAAATCTTCATTATTTGTTTTCCAGTTTTGAGTTCCAGATGCTCCCTCTACCTCCAGCCCCTCACCCCCTGAGAAGGCCAACAAATATATCAGTCATATATGTGATATGCAGAATGTATTTTCACTTTAGCCATGTTGCAGACAAAAAACTGAAAAGCAAAAAACATAAAGAAAGTTTTAAAAAAGTATGTTTTGGTCTACACTCAGACCCCATAGTTCTTTCTCTGGATGTGGACAGCACTTTCCACCAAGCGTCCTTTGGAGTTGTTTTAGATCCTCGCATTGCAGAGAAGGGCTGAGTCCGTCAAGGTCAGTCCTCACAGACTGTGGCTGACCGTGGATAGCATTCCCCTGGTTCTGCTTCCTTCACTTGGCATCAGTTCAGTGAAGTCTTTGCAGGTTTTTATGAAGCCATCTGCTCATCATTTCTTATGGAACAGTAGTATTCCATGGCACTCATGCTCTGCCATTCCCCAGCTGACGGGCATCCCCTCAACCACAAACAGCTACTAGAAATGCCTTTGTTCATAGGGGTCTTTTTCCTCTTCCTCTTCCTTTGCTCTCTTTGGGATACAGACCTAGTAGTGCTGTTGCAGGCCAGTGGTGTGGCACTGTTTTAGATGTTTTGTGCCTCCTTCCAAATGGCTCCCCAGGATGGTTGGTCAGTTCACCACTCCACCAACAGTGCATAACATCCCTGTTTTTTGTAGAATGAAGCCTTTTATAGGAATCGCTGCCCTCATTATTACTCCTGGTATCATGAAGCCCCGGTGGATGGTAGAGTACATTCTCCAAGGGGATGGTGTCTGCCTAAAGCACAGTGACCTCCCTGATGGCACAGGGATGTCTTGGCAAGGTGCACCTTTGCTCAGACCATTGAAAGGCCAAAGGCTAACTGAGCAGAGGAGGACAGCTTCCCCCTATCCCCTAGGGTGCAGTGGGCAGTGACCAGTTATAAGCCACACCCAGGGTGTCCCTGCCTCTCCTGGGCCCTGAGGGGGCAGGGGGCAGGGCACAGGCTTCCTCTCCTGTTTCTGGACTGCTTAGGTCCAGGAGTTTGGGGAAGGTGGAGTGGCCGCCATGTTCTTAGGGAGAGGCAGCAACCTTGGGGGAGCTCAGCTCTCAGGGCCCATCCCTCACATTGATGGGGCCAGCTCCTTGCCAGCCTTGAAATCCCCATGACACCCCACCCTCCCCCCCACAGCATTGGGAATTAGGAACCCCAGATCTCTGCAGGGGGTTGCCTAGAGGCCACTGCCCACCCCCTCCCCTGGTGGCTGGGGGCCAACTCCTCTCTGGACCTTGTTCCAGCCTCGAGCCTCTTGGTTCCCCTGGTTCGTAATGAGGGCACAGAGAATATCTGTGACATTCGTGCTGTCATGTGTGTGTGCGCGCACGTGTGTGTGTGTGCGTGCATGTGCGTGCCTGCGTGTGTGCATGCCCGCACTCACTCTCAGTTCTTGTCTTCATGCCACATGTCCTGTTCCCTTCAGCAGACGCTCCCTTGCACTTGGAGGCCTGAGCTGGGCAGAGAGCTGGGCTCCCTGATCCTGCCCGTTGTGCTTCTTGTCCAGCTGCCCCAGATCCCCTTAGATTTCTTGACTGCCACAGTATACTCTTGAGCTTGTGGTCCACTCAGACCCTGAGATCTGGTTTTCATATAGACCACTGGATCTGGAATCAGGAAGACCTGAGTTCCAGTCCAGCCTTGGGCACTGATTAGCTATATGACCCTAGGCAAGTCACTTAATTTCTGTTTGCCTGTTTCCTCTTCTATAAAATGGGACTAATCAGAGTGGCTGCTGCCTGGCACAGACAGACAGTCTTTTAAACACATGCTGTCACCCTCCACTCCCTCAGCCTCTTTCGGACTCCTCTGGCTTAGGTTCTTCAGACCAGCCTCCTCATCAGGGTCTCTGCCCTTGCTCTCTCTGCCGGTGCCAGCTATGCTGTCTGGAGGGCTTTGGGGAGAGGTCTTCATCTGGAGACCCTCCAAGACAATTCTGAACATCAGGGGCCCCTCGCTGGATCTGTCTCCCCTAATAACCAGCTTTATTGGGGAGCCTGGGGTGGGAGGCATATGGAGGCTTGAAGTGGGTCATATTGTCCCCTCAGAGACCCGACCCCACGTGGGGGCTGCCATAGCAGCTCCTCTTCTTCCCGCCCCACTGTCCTCAGCTCCCTAAAGTCTGTAGGCTGAGCGGTCCTCATCCCTCCGTCCATCATCTTCCTCTGTGGAGCCCTTCCCAAGGCTGAGTGTCCACCTCAGGCCCCCAAGCTCCCTAGACCCGTTTCTCAGCAGCACTGTCTTTGGAGAATTTGAGGGCACAGGGGCCTGAAGGGCTTATCTTCAAGATCTTTGAAATCTGCTCAGAAATCTGGGGGACACACCCCCTTTAGTCCCCAGCCTGAGGATGGGGCAGCCGCCTCCCCCGCATCCCCTGGAACAGAGCAGCACGTGAGGAGCTGCTTAGGTGGGAGCAGAGAGAGCAGGCCAGCTGTTCAGTGTCCTGAGTGGCTGCCCACTGCCACCTTCTCTGTGGTCAGAAGGGTTCAGGGCTCCCCAAGTGACCGGAGGGCAGACTGTCCTCCCCATACCTGCTGGCCTGTGGACCGTGTTCATGTCGAGGTGAAGATGTCATTTGCCTGTTAAAACGCCCTTGGCCGCCCCTCTCCAGAGCAAAGGGTATGGGGTGGGGTATGGAAGGGCCCGAGCCCGTGCCCACACCCGCCCAGCCTCTGCTGGCTTCCTTTTACGCAGAAATGGGGTTTCTGTTAAGGCCTACGGGCTCTTCACTGTTTTTTTTTTTTTAAAGCAATTGGGGTTAAGTAACTTGCTCAAGGTTACACGGCTAGTCATTTGATTTATGCGTGGGTGCTCATTTTCTGAGGCCGGATCTGATCTCGGGTCATCCCAACTCCGAGGCCGGCGCTCTTACTCACTGCGCCACCTAGCCGCCCCTTTAGGGCAATTGGGGTTAAGTAACTTGCCCAAGGTCACACGGCTAGGTTTTTGTTTGTGCGGATTAAGTGTCGGAACTCAGGTCCTTCTGACTCCAGGGCCGGCGCTCTATTCACTGCGCCACCTCTTCACTGTTTTTAAGGAAGGCGCTGAAGACTTTAAAAATGCTCGCGCTCTTGTTTCTAATATGGGGAAGGTTCACAGCTAACTTAGGTGAACAGGCACATTTGGGGGCCAAGCCTAATGTCGCTCCCCCCTCTGATGGGCCTGGTGGGGTTAGCCCCAAAGTTGGGGTCCAGCGCAGGGAGGGACTCGGTCAGGATCACCAACGAGGGGATTTGAATCAGGCTTCCCCCCACTTCGGGATGGGAGCTGCTGGGGCAGTGAGTGGGCGTGGTGACTGGCAGGTTTGCCACACCTCCTGGAGGGTGGAGCTCAGGGCTGGGGTCTGGCCTTCTGGTGGGTGCTGGGGGGTTTGAGGAGGACATCTGCCCGGGATTCCATAGAGGAGGCTGGGTCTTTGAGCTGTCTCCATAAAGACCGAAGAAAGACTTGTAGCCGTCAGTCTGTCCATCACGTGCCCCCCTTCTCTGGAGGTCTTGGGCATGGTTGTCTTGGCCAGCCCAGAGGAGGCTGCTGCAGCCTCTGGAACTGTCAGGGAATGTCCAGAGGAACTCGGCCCCTCGTGCTCACGGGATGTCTGGGTTCCTGGCACTGGTTCCCTGCATGAGTCATGTCGCAGGGAGATGGGGTGGGGGGAGTGGCTCCCTGGGCCTGCGGGTGTGACTCTGGGGACACGCCAGGAGTCAGCCACAGCTGTGCAAACAGCAGCTGGTTTCTGCCCCCGGGGCGATCAGGGCACTGCCTCTGATCCTGCCGCCTCACCTTGCCTGTGTTTGGGTCCTTTACAGTCTATCCTGATGGAAGGGTTTGCATCTCCATCCTGCATGCCCCTGGCGATGACCCCATGGGCTATGAAAGCAGCGCGGAGCGCTGGAGTCCTGTGCAGAGCGTTGAGAAGATCCTTCTCTCCGTGGTGAGCATGCTGGCAGGTGAGCTGGGCCAGAGCTGTGGGCGTGCTGGGGAGGGAGCAGTGGGGCCAGCTCACCAAAAGCCTGAGGAGGTTGAGGGATCCTGGCACCGGACAGGAACCCAAAGGGAGGGGGTGGATTTCCCACCTCCTAGACTGGCAGGCCATGCTCCTAGCCATTCTTCCTCCAGGGGTCCTTGGACCTCTGGGGGCTCCTGGGAGCCGACCCTGAATTAGCCCTGGCCAAGGCCTCTCCAGCTCCTGGAGGGGGAGTGGGCAAAGGCTCTGCACTGGCAGCTTCACACAGGGGGAAGTTCTTATTGTGTGCCAGGCTCTGTCCCAAGCTCTGGGGAGACAGTGCTTAAAAACGCAGATGCAGGCTGACCCCAGGAGCCCCAGTCTGAAGGGGGGAGACAGCAGGAGCACACACCTCCCTATGAGCTAGAGACAGGCAGGGCCCATTGGCAATCAGGGTGTGATTCTGACTCGGGTTGCCGGCAAGGCTTCTTGTGGCTGTGACTGAGGAGGAGGGTTCAGGGCACAGGGAATGCCGTCTCTGCCTCAGGCTGCATGCGAGCCCCGGGGAGACCAGGACCATCCTCTGGTCTAGGTGTCCCACCCTAGTGTGGGCTGCCTGCAGGAAGTTTGCTTTTCTTAAAAAGGCACTTACTTCCCTGACCGATAAATCATGCTAAAACCTCCTTTTCTCTTCCTGGATCACCTCTGGTGTTTTTGTCCTGGTTTAGATGGGGTGCACTCCCCCTCCCCCACTCTCCCCAGCTTGGAGCTCCTTGGCCGGTAAACACTGAAGACCCCCAGAGGTTCCCTGTGTTTTTCCTTCTCTTTCAGAGCCAAATGATGAGAGTGGGGCTAATGTGGATGCCTCGAAGATGTGGCGGGATGACCGGGAACAGTTTTATCGAATTGCCAAGCAGATTGTTCAGAAGTCCCTGGGTCTCTAGGACCTGCCCCCTTCCCCACCGTCCTTGTCTCCTCCCCTCCCCCACCCCAGTCCCCCTTCCCCCCATTGTCACAGCCAGCGGTGGCAGCAGGTGCCCCTCCTCCCCCCCAGCGCTTGGTTGATGACCCCGGAGCTTCCCTGCCCCATCTGCGCAGCTCCCCCCGCCCATGCTCCTTCCTTTGAATGGATAGCGCCTTCTGCATGGACGGGGTCAGAATCTGGGCTACCTTGATGGCCAGGGGGTTGTGAAAGGCCAGGCTTTCAGCGAACAGGCCCTCAGGCTCCCAGAACCCAGAAGGAAAGGCTGGGGACCTAAGCAGACTCCAGATCCAGCAATGGGTGTTTAAAATATGTGCCACATGGGAAACATCCTGTGATCAAATTCTGTCCTTACAATTTGACAAATACATGTTTTTCTTAACATCTGGTGGAATGATCTTTTCAGGTGTGCATTTCTGTCAAACCCAGAATATTTTTGGCAAATGGCCTTTTATGGCATGTGGGTCAGTGGGGGCTGGGGGAATGGGAGGGAGCATTAAGGTATGGGAGTGCATTAAGTAGGAAGAAATCTTCATCAGTTTATCTTAGAAAACCAAGAAGTGTTTGGGCAGTGTTTCTAACAGATTTCCATCTCTGCTGTGGTTAGTGCACTGGGCAGGAATTCTGTTAAGATGCCTGGAAGAGGGGTGGGCAAACCAGGAGGTGTACCTGGGAGCAGCCCTCCCGGCAGGGTGGTAGAGAAGGGGAGGCCCCTCTCAAGCAGCGGTCTGGACGCTTGCCAGTCCAGTCCAGGGCCGAGAGAGCAGTTTCTAAGCAGTAACATCTATTGCCTGCAGAATCAGTGGGTCTGCTTTTAACTGGCGAAGTTTAAATAGGAATGTCTATTTTTTAAACACAAGAAATGAAGGGTGTTATATGAGCTGCTCATGCCTAGATTTGCATTCACTTCATTTTCATTTTTCCCTTCAGTTTCATATCTGAAGGAGCTTCCCTGAAACCCCTCACTTTTATGGCATTAGATGCCATTGGAGGGTCTGCATTGGCCCACTGGAGACCCTGTTCTCTCTCTTCCAGAAGGGAATGTTTGAGGTTTGAAGTGGGCTAGCACAGTGACCAGTAAGTGGTGTTGGCAATGTCCCCACGCTGGGTATTAGTGCAGGGCTGGCCAGGTGTGGGGGCTCAGAGACCCCCATTGGGAGGGAGGAAGGAGGAGGAAGGGGATGGCTTTGAAATTGAAAAGCTTTTTCAAAATCAAATTTTTATTCATTTGTATGTATTTTTAACCCCCACCCCCACCTCATGTAATCTCATTTTATGGTGGAATTTAATTGTTTGTTTAAAAATAAAGTTATATATTGACCCCCTGTGTAGAGTTTCTGTTTTTGCCTACTCTGAAAGGAAGACCTGCTCAATGGCTGGAGGGTGGCTGTTGGTGAGACGAGCTTGGGAGTACCTCCTTGGGCGGGGAAGTCAGTATCAGCTCTACTAAGATTATGGAGCTCAGCTGGGTTTAGGACGGTGGGAGGGGGGGTGCATGGGCCTCAGCCCCCCTGCAAAGTCCTGGGTAAAAAAGCCTCACTCCTGGTGAACATCAGAAAGGCTCCTGGCCTGGCCTTGGGCCCCTCTTGGAGACTGTTCTGCTTTGTCTGGAGCTTCGGGTGACCAGAGGCTCTCTGAGGAAGTGGCGACTTGGCTGTGTGCCCCAGGTAAGTATGTGTGGTACTCTGGTAAGGGTCTCCTTTGGAGCTGCTGTGAGGGCATGCTCACCTTCATCCTCTGAGGGTACCACTGAAAACAAGCCTTCTCCATTGCCCTATACACAGTGGCTCAGAGGTCACCAGTGGATGGCATCTCTGATGCAGTTCTTCTCAGGATGGCAGGAGAGCTGGGTTGGGTGTCTGGACCTCTGCCTTGGCACAGGGTCTCTGGGGGTGGGCCCCAGGAATTGTCTAAGTGGCATTCTTGCCAGATTCAGAGATGACCCCAAGCTGGGAGGGAAGGCTGATTGGTGGAGCTCAGGATTCAGAAGATCTGCCCAGCTGAGGAGGGTGAAACTTCCCAAGAATAAATGTGGATTGGGACAGTTAGATTAAAAAGAAATCACCTTCCCCAGATGGGTGGAGCAGGAGGGGGTGTTAACCTCCTGCAGACCAACCACCAGGACAGCTCAGGCAGTTTGGGGCTGGCTGAGAGTCCCCCAGGCACTCCCTGTGGTCAGGCCAGCCCTGGACTCCTGGGACCAGTTCTGGGGAGCCCAGGGAGGAGCTGGGGGGCTCCTCGGGCCAGGCTTCCAAAGCTCATCGGTGTCAGGGGAGGTGGGGAGGGAGCTGTGTTTGCAAATGTCTAAAACAAACACAGAAAGCCAAAGAACAAACCCAAGAAGCCAGTTCTATTGAAATACGGTCACCGAAGTATTTAAGAAGACCCCAAGTCCTCCTGGGAATGTGCCACCTTGCCCAGAGCGAAGGCGTGGGGGAACATGGGGCCGATCCAGCGCCAGGGAGGAAGGAAGCGGGTCTGGACAGGGCTTGGTCAGTCCCGGCTCGCTCCCTGTCGGCTCCTCGTGTGGATCTGGTTGGTGTCTGGCCCTGGTTCTTGATGGAGCACCAGCTTTGTTGAGGTTTTGGGGTTCCCTGGCGGGGCTCCCCATGGGGCTGGCGCTCCCCCAAAGCGCCAGCGAAGGCTCACGAAGGCTGTTTGCGGCTTCATCTTGGCGGAGGTTTCCTGGGGTCTGGTGGCCAGGGGCACTTGGCTGAGAAGCGCCCTCTTTCCTCTTGCGCTTCCGCTTTGGGGAGCGTCCTTGCCCGGCGGCCGGCTCTAACCACTCCTTGCACCTTCCTTCTCTTGGACAGTTTTTTCCTTTTGAGTTTTTTACCTTAAAGGAAATGGAATAATTTGTTTGGATGGCCCGAGTCCCAGAGGAGAGTGATGGTCGGAGGGGGAGGGTCCTCCTGGCCCCAGTCCTGGCAGGGGCAGCCAACCTGTCTCCGAAGACTCTCCGTGGGGTAAAGCTAAGAGACAGGTCCACAGTCTCTTAGAAAGCTAAGAGACAGGTCCACAGTCTCTTAGCCCAGTGGGGAGAGCCGGGTGGTGGGAGGAGAGAGAGGGCCTCATCCGGAGCAGCGCCTGACCCCTCCTGCCCCGCGGCCAAGGCCCTTGGCTGTCGCCTGACCAGTCCACCTGCCTATGAGCTCCTCTGACCAGAACTTGCCTGGAAAGGACGCTGCAGGCCCTGGGCTCCTCTGGGTTCTACTTTGTAGTGATCGTGGCATGGGGCCGTGTGGGGAAGACTGACAGTTCCCTGTTTGCTGGGACCCCGGTTTTGACATTTTCTCCCAATCTTCAGAAGTCTAAAAAGCTGGAGGGTCCCATACAGATGGAGGTAAAGGAATGTCCTTGTCCACCTGCTCCCTGCAGGGTTTGGAGCTGTCATAGCGGGAGAGGACATGGGAAGAGAGGTCCCCAGAGAAGGATTCAGGGCCCTGGACCTCATCCGGGAAGGGGCTGCTCAGCCTTCTATGCCAGTGCCCAGCCTCCCCGCTCTGAGGCCCACGGTCCTCACAGACTCCCCCCTTGCCCTTCTCATCTCCCCAGCCCCTGCCGCCCTCCCTCTGCCATACGGCTCAGCTGAGCACTTTTCACTCTGCAGCTTGGAGCCCCCTTTTCCTGTATTAGGGGAGGCAGGGAAGAAATCCCACAACCCTTATGTAGGTGTGAGCTCAGTCTCTGAGGAAGCTGTCTCTGGCTCCAGGTCAAGCTCTAGATTTGAACCCAGGCCTTGGAGCAAACTCCCAGCAACTTGTTTCCTTCTGCTTTGGGGTGGTGGCTGCCATCTTCCCATCTTCCCTGAAACATGCTCAGGCCTCTTCTTTCTGTCAGTCCAAGCCAGCCTCACTTCACTTGGCCCAGCTGGCCCTTTTCAGTGGACTATGTCAACACATCTCTAACACATTTGAGACTCAGACTCACAGCCTCCACAAATGCACAGGACCCAATAAATACCCCCAGGCCTATTTCTTGGAGCCAGAGGGAAGGAAAAGACAGAGAGCAAAGGACAAGTCCTTCCCCACTCATGGGCTCAGTTCATGCCTCTCTGTCCCCCAGGGGCCCAGGCAGTCAGAGCCACCAGAAGGAACGGGAGAAACAGGGCAGTTGGAGAGGAGCCAACCTCATTGGCCTCTCTGACCCAAGGCTCTTTTTCAGTCTTCCTCCAAAGGCTCAGCTTTGCACATGCTGTCCCCAGCTTCATGAGCTCCAGGGGCCACTGCCTCTAGGATCAAACCCCATCCCCTCTGTCTGCCCTTCAGAGCCCTTCCTTCCATATCCCTAGCCTCTGTGCCTGCCTGCACATGGGCAGTCCATGCCACCCTCCTTCCTTCTGCCTCCTGGATTTCTCCCCTGCCTTCAAGGCTTAGCTTAGGCACCAACAGTGCCCCAAAGTGGGTGCTGTCATTCCCTCCTCCATTACTTTGGTGCAGGTTAGGGCAGCCAGGGGGCACCACAGTGCACAGAGCTTGAGGCCAGAGTCAGGAAGACTCATCTTCCTGAATTCAAATCCAGCCTCAGACACTTACTAGGTTTGTGACCCTGGGCAAGTCACTTTACCCTGTTTGCCTCACTTTCCTTGTCTGTAAAACAAGCTGGAGAAAGAAATGGCAAACCGATCCAGGATCTGCCAAGAAAACCCCAAATGGGGACAGGAACAACAGGTACTGGTCGCCTTTTCCCATAATTGTAAACTGTTTGAGGCCAGGAATCATTCCTCCAGGGTTAGGGTTAGTGCCTGGCCCAGAAGAGCTGTGTGACAAAGGCTTGTTGGGTTGGGTTGGATTGAAAGGAGAGGAAATAAATGCTCTGGCTTCACCAGTATCAGTAGTGACAAAGAAGCAGAGAAATCAGCAAAAGTAACCAATTCCTGCTGCTAATGAGGTGGAGCAATGCCTAGAGTCTGTGGGGAGAAGGAGGTGACAGGAACCAACTCAGAACCAATAGACATCTATACATTCTGGAGGCCTGAGGTCAAGCAGAGGCAGCCCCTTGAAAGAAGCAGGATGTCAGTCTAGTGTAATAAAACCAATGTGGGGAAGGTGCCCGACGTCCTTCCACTGGACCCTTGTTCTTCATTCAGCCCTCCTTTCCTTTCATTCAAATCCACCATCACTGGACAAGATGGCCTCCAAGTCAGCCTCCATGCTTTGTCTCCCTCTCTTCTTCGCCTCTGGGGTCATGGCATGGAGTCCTCAGGCTCCTGGGGCAGTGGCTGTGCCCCAGTGGACTCCAGTCCTGCATCAGAACCCATTTGCTTCTCTGGTGCTCCATCTGCTGAGGAAGCTTCTCTGCATTTCTGGGACCCCCAAAGAACCCAGAGAACACTTTATGCGTTCATTCTCCCTAGAGCTGAACTTCCTGGGGTCCTGACCAGGCTGTACTTTCCATGGCCATAACTATCTTCCCTTTTTAAAATGGTGTCTGACTTTGGGTCAGGGGGACGTGTCCTTTTGGGGATGAATCTTTGCCTAGAATTCATATAATTATTTCCAGGGCAATCCCTCACCCTCTTTTGTCCACTTGGCAAACCCAGGGCTCTTGGGTCCCTAGAGCATGCCTAGGGCAGCCAGGAACTTGAGGGCCTAGGGGATGATGGTGTGGGCTGGGGTGGAGGTGGTTCTCCCACAGGAGAAGGGGCTGCTGGGTCCCCCTCTTTGGAGGGCTTCAGGAAGAAGCTGACTGTTTCCTCGGTGGCTGTAGCACAGAGGGGATTCTTGGTCAGTGTAGTGGCTGTAAATCCCTCCACTGACACTTGGTAGTGTGTGTGTGACCATGGGATGGTCATTTTTGCTCTCTCTACCTTGGTTTTCCTATCTGGACAATAAAAGTTCAGCCACTTGATTAAGTGAAAGAATATCTGAAAGCCTTTGGTAAACCTTTGTGCACTTGCTAAGTGCACATTTTGCCGAGACTTCCCTTCAAGAGGTCTGGCTGTGCAGCCATCCTGGAGGCCCCCGGGGGATCCGAGGGCTCCTGGGCACCTTGGGCCACAGGCGAATTGTGGGCAGTCCTTTCTCAGCCTCCGATGCCCAGCAGGTGCTGTTCCACCAGCAGGGTGAGTGCGTGAGAACACGCTTCCAGATCTGGTTCCCTAATCCCGCTCTCTCCTGACGGCTTCTGTTGGCTGCAGGGTTTGGGAGGGGGGCTGACTGGCCCCTTTCAAGTTGGGTTGGCTTATTGGTTTCTTTCTTTCGTTTTTTGTGGCGTTTCTGGCAGAGGACCTGAGGTTGGAAGTCATTCAGCTGGAAACGAGAGCCGGGCTGAGTTGTCTTTGAAATCCTGGATAACACTGGAAGGGACTTGGAAGAACATGAAAGGGCTGCTACGCCGGGGATTCTCCTGGTTTCTCCTCCTTGGCCAAGCTCCGACCTGACGGAGGTGCTCCCTGGGCGATGCCGCTGCGGCGGTGGGCGTAGGCTCCCCAGGGATGCCGCGAGCCCCGCGCGCAGCAGCCCCATTCTCCCCACGGGAAGCGGCCCCAGCTGCTGCCCCACAAGGGATCGGGCAGGGGGAGCGCGCTCAGGGCTAAATGGGGGCCCTAATACTTGGAATTTCTGCTTCCCAGGGCTCTTGTGAGCCTGCAAAACACTCTACACATCTGCACTACTGGGTCTGGAGAAGAGAGGGGCAGGGGCTCTCTGAGCAGGCAGCCAGTGCAGGAGATGTCCAGACCTCCATCCGCGCATCAGTGGAGGTCACTTCCCCCTGCTTTGGCTAGTCTTCCGCCCCCCCCCCCCCTCCTTGCTCCCACCTGCACACAGCGTGACCTGTCTTTGGGGCTCAAAGGAAGGAATCTGCTTCACGACCACTGTGCATCAAGACAGGAGAATCCAGGGTCAAGAGACCTGTTCTGATACACACCTGGGGCGAATTGTGACTGGGGAGATCACAGAAACTCAGAGATCATAGAGCAAGGGAGAGAAATCTGGTCCCACTGCATCTGGCACCGTCTGCAACTGGCTTAAGTTCCACTTAGCAAGCATTTACTGCCTGCCCACTGCCGGTGCTGCCCTTGCTAGGTTGTGGGGACAGAAAGGGAACCATCCTGTGCCCTCAAGGAGCTTCCATGCTGCTGGGAGGAGGGAAATACTGATCCAAGGGAGATACAGAGTAATTCTGGAGAGGTTGTGTAGAAGGAAGCTGAGCCTGGAGGGAGCTCTGGCTTCCAGGAGGCACAAGGGAGGGAAAGCACTCCAGGCATCAGGCATGGCCTGAGCAAAAACACAGAGAGGGGGGAGACAAGTCATGCAGAGGCATCAGCAAGATCAATTTGACTGGAGAAAGAATGGGTGAGTAGGAACCTGGAAATAGAGGCCCAGATGAGGGAGCTAGCTTTATCGGCATTGCTCTGAAAGAGGAAGACAGGCCTTGCCCTCAAGAAGCTTATGTTCTAGCTTTCCAACAGAGCACACTGCTGGGCAAAAGGAGCCAGCCTCCCACTTTGGGACTAGCCAGGAAGGTCAGAGGAGGCCTGCTTCCCCACAAGAGAAGGCAGCAGCTCACCCTGAAGAGCCTGGGGGCTCCAGGGGAGGCCACCACTGGGAGAGGCCTGAAATGCCAAAGGGAAGAGTTGGTGGTGGTGTCCTTGTGCCCCCTCCCCAATTATTCTGGGCTCATTTTGTAGATTTTAAAAATATTTTCTTGGGGAGGGAAGGGAAGAAGACAAATTTGGAACTCAAAATTTTGTAAAAGAAAAACTAATGTTAAAAATTGTCTCTACATGTAACTGGAAAAAAGAAAATACTATTAAAAAAGGAAAAACAATATTTTCTTCCCATGTGCATGTTGGTCCTACTTCTCCTTGAGGGCACAGGCTGTTCTGTGTCTGCATCACAGCACCTGGCATGCACTAGGTGCCTAACAAGTGCCTAGAGAGTCCAGTTGAATGGCCTGAGCTGAGCTTCCTGGCAGCAGTAGGAGGCTGGGAGAGGGGGTCTGGTGGATTGGTATGGAGGCACTGAGCCCCCAGGAAGGGGAAGAAAACCTTCTGTACAATTACATGCTGTCCCTTAACATTTCCACTGCAGATTGTAGCTCATCTGTGCCTTCTCTGGCTGTACTGCTCTTGGTTTATTTATGGCCTCTCATAGTCCCTCCTGCAGAGGACATCCCAGGAAGCTGGAAGTCTTCCTCTGGGGCCTCTTGTATCTTGTGGCACTGTGTGAGAAGGTGATCCTTCAATAAATCATGACTGGGTGTACACTGATGAGAGACTTTTGGCTGCCAGTGAATAGCCATCTCAATCTTGTTAAAGAAGTGTGTGTGACAGTGTGTCTGTGAGTGTGTGTATCTGTGTGTTTGTGTGTCTGTGTATGTGTGTGGTTTCAGTGCATTGATTGGAGAATGTGTAACAGGGGAGCAGCTCCTGCTCTCCTTCCCACACTGGGGCTCAGCCAGTGCTGTGGATGCTGCCACCCTCCAGTTAGGAGATTGTCCATGGGCTGGATAGGGTCCAGAGGCCTCTAGTCCTTTATCCATAAGGATAAAGCTGAGGAAATTCTGGGTGGGAATGAGAATTGTCCTCTAGTATCTGTCCCGTGGACAAGGGAGTGGGCTTGTTTTGCTTGGACCAAAGGGGAAAATGTGGTCAGAGCAATGGGTGTGAGTGGGAGGGGCTGCAGTCCCATGGAAAGAGTAAAATTTTAGTCAGGGGACCCTCATTCCTTGGGTGACCTTGGGCAAGGTCACTTGGCCTTCCTAGACTATGGGTTAGGCTGCTGGGGAAGGGCTGCTGCACAGGGCACAGAGTGCTAGCTAGAGTCAGGAAGACCTGCATCCAAGTGTGGCCACAGACCTTTATTCCATGGGCAAGTCACTTTATCCATTTCCTTATCTGTAGCATGGGGATGAGAATAATATGTGGTGCCATGGATAGAACACTGAGCTTGGAATCAGAAAGAGTCATCTTCCTGGGTTCAAATCTGGCCTCAGATACTTACTGTGTCACCCTGGGCAAGTCACTTAACCCGGTTTGCCTCAGTTTCCTCATCTGTAAAATGAACTGGAGAAGGAAATAGCAAGTCACTCCAGTTGCCAATGGGGTCATGAAGAGTTGGACAAGACTTAAATGACTGAAAACTTTGGCAAACAGGTTAAGTGACTTACCTAGGGTTACACAGCTAGTAAGTGTCTGAGGCCAGTGAACTCAGGTCTGTTAGACCTATCCATTGTACCACCTAGCTACTCCAGGTAATATATAATATTAGCTATTATCATTATTATGATTAAGTTGCAAAAGGGAAAATTTAGAAGTAATGCTTGTGCACTGTCCAAATGTACTTGTGTAGCTTCAGTGCCATTTTTCTTAAGATTACAAGATCCCAGCATGTCACTGTATTCATTATCCAGCAAGGGGGTGCAATGTCTGAGATACTGAGCCCAGGGTCTCATCAGTTTCTGATGCACCAGAGGTTTACACTCTACATTCACAGCATGCTGCTTTCTAAAGCTCACGGTTTAGCGATAGCATGAAGCAGTTGGGTTCAATGCCTGCTGACCTGGTTCAGAATCAGTCTAGGGGATAAAGTAGAATATGTTAAAACATGTGATCTACAGCCTGCATACAGCTCATGAGTCCCTAGCCCATCTGGGTTTTCTGCTCTCTGCTCACTCCTTCCTATGAGGAGTCCTCTGGAACTGTGCTTGGTTCTTGTGGTGAGCAGTTTTCGAGTCTTTCAGAGGTATTCTTGTACCTGGTTCTCCTGGTACTGCCCTCTTCCATCTGCCTCAGCCCCTACAAGTATTCCGAGGTTTCTCTGACATTGTCTCTTTCAACATTTCTTGTCATAATGTTCTATTACACTCTCTGCCATTATTGGTCCATCCATTTCCCAGTGGATAGATTCCCTCTTGGTCTGCCATTTCTTGTCGCTACATAGATCTCCAAGATGACTCAGCAGTTACACTGGCCACTTCCTTTAATTCCCTGGGATCTTGTTTACCTGGCCAGGTGGCATGAACCAGGAGGGCACCCGGGCACTTCCTTACTGTCTTGGACATGGGCTCCATTGGCTACTTTTGTTCTATAGTGCCTTCTAGAACACCTCCTTTCTGGATAAGAAAACCAAACCGAGAGAGTAGCCCCTCTCTGTTTTCACCTGTTGCCAAGTTCCCACCCTGAGCAAGGATCCCTCTGTCCTTTCCCCAATAGCTGACAACATGCGAGCCTAGCCTCATCCTGGGGTCTTGCAAGCTTTCTTGTTTCAGACATTATTTCTGCAGGGCTGTGTGACCTATCTTGAGGCAGCCTCTTGTGCCTGCCTTTGATTCCATTCTTGGCTGGATTCTGTGAATGTGGACTGCAGCCCATTCATCCTTCTTTTGCTGGGAGGGATGGTCTGGTCCTCTCCCAACCCCTCATGGCTCATTCTGAGGACCTTCCTCTAAATTTCTTGACATTGTGGAGTCTGTCAGTTGTCTCAGACTTACCTGTTTAGAAAATAGATATTTTCTGGGCAGCTGTGGAAGGTCTAGATCATTGAGGTGCATGGGAGAAGGCTTGAGAGAAATGGCCCTGACCCCATGTGACCAGGGACCCAAGCACAAAGGGGATGGGGGGAGAGGATAACAAGGTAGACAACAGAGGTTTTGGGTTTTTTTTAGGTAGACTCTTTGAAATGTCTTCTGACAAGGAGGTGATAGAAAGTCAGCATGGTACAGTGGATGGAGGGCTGGCCTCAGCCAGAAGTGCTTGGTTCAGGCCCTGCCTTTTCCACTTGCTAGCTGGGTGACCCTGAGCCAGTTGCTGCCCCTCTCTGGGCTCTGGCCAACTCCTTGACATGGGTGAATGTTTAGGGTAGGTGCCAGTATGCACTGGTAGAGGGAATTCTCTTACCGGGAGTTCCCAACCATAATGAGACAAAAGGAAATGACTGAGCAAGAAACTGCCCCCCAGACGGGGGAGAGTTGTCTGAGGGGGAAGGATTTGCAGAGAGATGGAAGGGCCTCGAAGCATCTCTGGAGGCAGCTGCTTAAATGGCCTCAGGCAGCTTCCCCAAGTGCTACGGGCCACACCCTCTAGGCCCAACCGAGCCCCTTCATTCCTTCCCCCTTTGGCACCTCTGAGGCCTCCCGCCCAGAGTCCTGTCCCTGGGAGGCCTGAGCCTGCCAGCTTAGGGATCTCCGACCTGCCACCACCCCCAAATATAACATCCCCCAATAACACCAGCTGAAATGTCTGGGCTTCCCCTGAGAGCTGGGGCCCATCAGATAGGGAGGCTCTTAGCTGGAGGCCACTGGGGCGGCAGCTCGCTCTTTCATGTAGCCTCCTAAGGCTGATTCCAAATTAATTAAGCTAAGTTTAGACTGATCACCTAAGTAAGCCAGCCTGTGACTCCCCAACCTCCTCCAGTCACTTGGGAGAAGTTCCGGGGCCTGGCCCAGTTCAGCAGGGGGCACAGAAAGACCTCTTGCCCTTGGGAAGGTTCGGCCTGCTCTCAACACCTGCCCACTAGCAGAAGGCTTCCTGACAGTGTCTGACACTGGGACCTCGGGGTGAAGGGAGCGGTGGGCTCTAAGAGCGGAGGCCTGAGCTGTCCACAGTGGAGTCCGAGAGGGTCAGTGAACACGGGCACCATTCTGGGCCTTGATTCCCAGCTCCCTCGAGCCCTCGGCCTTCTCCATCCACCCTACTACCTTCTGTACCTGGCACAACATCACCCCCGCCACCCTGACCACTCCTCCCTAGACCTGTGCCGGGTCTCCTCAGAGCCCCCCACCCCCATCTTAGAGGAGCGGCTTCTCTCTGATGGGCGACCTTTGGAGGACAACCGGGGTGGGGGCGGGGGAGTGCAGGAAGCAGCAGAGAATCAGCGGTTTTCAGAACCATGCACCAAGGCAGGTTCTTTCAAGAAAAAGTCCCCCTTCTGACTTCTATCCCCATCTCTACAGAAGGCAGTCTGCCTGGAGGAAGTGGCCTGGGGGCGGTGACTCATGGCCTGATGGCCAACGAGAGATCTGGACAGATCCTTTAACTTGGGGAACCGAATCTTTCTGTCACCAAGCCCCTGACCCAGCTTTTCCTGGTGTGCCTGACATGAGACTCAGAGACTTGCCTCAGGTCCGAGTGGGGGCGAGGACCCAACTTTGCCAAGTGCTGGGCCAGGGCAGGTCTTGAGCTGATTACCGCCCCCTTCCAGCTGCTGCTGCTGCTGCTGCTCCTCCCCTCTTCTTGTATTTCAGTTTGAACCCCAAGGAGAGGGGCCTGGAAAAAAAGAAACCCAAACACCTACCCCCTAATTCCTACTATTGGCCACTCTCTGACACTGAGTGGAACATTCTGGGAAGAGGGGACTTGCCAGGATGCCTGGATTTTCCCACATTGTAGAAGCACATTTCTAGTTGGCTATGTCTGTGGGGAAGCTAGTGAATGACTAGAGAAGGTCCTTTTGTGACACCTCAGCTCTTGGGAACCCTTTGGGCTTCAGTCACTTTGAGGTGGGAGGGGGGAGCCCCATTTCTGGGCATCATTCCTGATCCCGGAGATGTCTCTTCAAACCCATGGCCTTGTCTGGGCAATGAACTCTGCCTTTTCTGGTCTGGCTAGTTAGGCCCAGCTCTTCTGAGGGATTTCCCCAAGACCTTCTCAGTAGCCAGGGCCTCAGAGTCAGGGTCAGGTGGCTGTGGCCCCTTATGGTGGCCTGACTCCTCAGAGAGTCTGGAGAAGCCTGTGGATCCCTCCTCAGAGTGATGGTCTTCTATGGGTAAAATAAGATGTCTGGGTGAGAAAAGGAGAAAGGAAGCATGTTTTTTTGTTTGGTTTGTTTTTAAATATTTTTACTTTTTCAAATGAAAATTTTTTATATTTTATTTTTCCAATTACATGTAAAAGCAATTTTTACCGATTGTTTTTTTTTTTAATTTTGAGTTCCTGTTCCCAAAGGGCTACAAAACTGTGCATACCCTGTGATCCAGCACTATCATTACTAGGTCTGTACCCCACAGAGATTCACAAAGGGGTGGGGGTGGGAAGGACCTACTTGTACAAAAATGTCTGGAGCAGCTCTTTGTGGGGGCTAAAAACTGGAAACTGGGGGATGACTGAACAAGCTATGATTGTGCTATAAGAAATGACAATCAGGATGATTTCAGAAAAACCTGGAAAGATTTACATGAACTGATGCAGAATTAAGTGAGAAGAATCAGGGAAACATCATGGGGATATTATACTGTGATCAACTGTGAATGAGAAAGACCTGATGTTGTCATTTGAATACAAGGTGACACATACTATTTTTCACTTTCTTTTGTGTTTGAGTTTTCTTGCACAAAGTGACTAATATGATGTCAATCATTACCAAGGTCATTTGTAAGACAAAATTAGTCTGAGTATGAGTCTTTATTCCTCTCAAAGTTTGCAGAACATGCATGTAGAGATACACACGGAGCTCATTGTGTAAATGTGCCCAAGGATGGACAGACAAAAGGGGACCTTAGATCTTCAGAGCCATTCCCTCTCACCCACCCTCCCTTCCTGGCACAGGATGCCTATGGCAGTGAAAATCATGGTCTTCATGTGGTTAACCAAGATATGAGAAGCATTTCTTAAGTGAATGGGTTGTAAATACAATAAAGGGTCACTTGAAATTATAGATCCAGGATGTCTGTGCTTCTTTTACGATTAACACGAAATAATATAATATAAAAACAGTCCCATTATTTGAAGTAGTGTCTGGCTCAGGGCGCCTTGTCCCTGGCATGTTGGCTTCATCTGACCTTGTCCTTGTTGACACAGGAAGCCAGGCATATCTGTCCTGCCAGAGCATGTAAAGCACTATGGTAGGTTAAGCTCAGAGTGGGCCAAGATGCCTCTTCTGATTGGCCAATCCAGGTTTTAGATCTTTCTCAGGTCTTGGGGGTTCAAAAAACTTGGGGAGGGGTCTATGGAAATGTATTATGTGATTGCAAGTATAACCTAGAACAGATTGCTTACGGTATAAGGGATGGAACAGGGGAGAGGGATGGGATTTGGAGCCCCAAACTTGAAAATAAATGAATGTTAAAAATTGCTTTTACATGTAATTGGGGGGAAAATAAAATATTATATAAAATTTTTTAAAAATTGAGTTCCCAAATCTCTCCTTCCCTCCCCTTCCCCTCCTTGAGAAGGCAAACATTTTTTAATTAAAAAAATTTTGTTTGTTTACTTTTAATTTACAAATTCAGTTCCACAATCCCTTGAGTTCCAAATTTTCTTCCCCTCCCTCTTCTCCCTCCCCCCCTCCCATGGAGGCATGCAATCCAATATCAGTTCTACAAATATATTCACATTAAACATTAGTCAGGCTGTAAAGAAGGATTATAACCAACGGAGTGAACAAGGAGAAAGAAGGGACAAAACACAACAGAGAGAGAGAGCATGTAGTTTGCTTCAGTCTACATTCAGACTCCATCATTCTTTCTCTGGATGAAGGTATCCCTTTCCATCATGAGTCTTCTGGAGTTGTCTTCTAACCTTGCATTGCTGAGAGGAGCCCAGTCTGTCCAAGTCAGTCAGCACAGATACATTGTGTCTGTAACTGTGTACAAAGTTCTGGTTCTGCTCTCTTCACTCAGCATCAGTTTATATAAGTCTCTCCAGGTTGTTACAAAGTCCCTGCTCCTCATTTCATATAGCACAAATGTATTCTATCACAACTTCAACTTGTTCAGCTGTTCCCCAATTGATGGGCATCCCTTCAATTTCCAATTCCTTGACACCACAAAAAGAACCACATAGATGTTTTGTTATATGTAGGTCCTTTTCCTTTTTCTAAAAATCGTTTGGAATATAGACCTAGTGGTGGTGTGCTGGGTCAAAGGGTATGCACAGTTTTTATAGCCCCTTGAACATAGTTCCAAATTGTTCTCCAGGATGGTTGGATTGGCTCACAACTCCACCAACAGTGTGTTAGTGTACCTATTTTCCCTCATCTTCTCCAGCATTTTCTGCTAGGCATGAGGTGGTACCTCAGAGTCGTTTTAATTTGCATTTCTCTATTCAATAGTGATTTAGAGCATTTTTTTATATGACTACAGAGAGCTTTGATTTCCTCATTTGAAAACTGCTATTCATATCCTTTGACCATTTATCAATTGGGGGAATGACTTTTATTCTTACAGATTTGACTTAGTTCTCTATATATTTTAGAAATGAGGCCTTTATCAGATATATGTGCTAGAAATCTCCTACTCCCCCCTCCCCGCCCCAGTTTTCTGCTTACCTTCTAATCTTGGCTACATTGGTTTGGTTTGGACAAAATCTTTCAAATTTAACATAATCAAGATTATCCATTTTACATCCCTTGGAACAAACATTTATTAAGAGCTTACTGTATACCAGGCACTATGCTAAGTGCTACAAAAATATCTCTTTTTTCAGTTGTATACAAACACGGGTATCAGAACACTTAAACATACAAGTTCACAGCCTCTGTTAATAGCCCAGGTACACTTGGACAAACAGCTTCAGTTTCCTCCTCTGTAACATAAATAAATGTATCTAGCTACCTGACCTGGGGTTAGGTCCACTCCAAGCAGTGGGGAAGTGGCTGGGGAAGCCAAGGCCATCCTAAAGACCCCAGGAGGGAGTTCCCAGACCCAGAAAGCCACCAGAGTAAGGGACTGGAGTTCTCTAGGCAGCAGCTGGAGCCTGTAGGCCACGATGATGCTGAGTCAGTGACTCAGGCCTCTTCAGAGGAGAGCAAACAATGACTCCGGGGGCCCCCTCCCCCTCCTTTGCCCCACCCTACCCCCATTGGCCCATGGCTCCTTTGGGGAGGGGCCACCGTAGGTGGCTCACCATTGTCGGAAGGTCCCGAGGAGGTACCCAGATTTTGAACTGGTGGGGAACATCGGTTCCATCTTCCTCATTGTATAGCTAGGGAGACTGAGGCCCAGCGAGGGGACCCTAACCCAGGGAGTGAGTGGCAGAGCTAGAAATCTGGAGCCAGGGCTCTTTCCCTGCCCCTGCTCCTCCTCCTCCCTGTAGGGATAGATTTTCCCGAGTGTTTAAAGTTGTTTTCTGTCCTTTGTTTTTGGCTCCTCAGACACTTCACCATATCCCCACTCCACTCCCCCCAGTCCCCTCCATTGTCACAAAGCAAAGCAGGTTAGCAACAACCCCAGCCGAAGGGGTATGGAATATTCAACACCAGGAGTCCCCCGCCCCCTACCGAGGGCCGCTGCACCCCTCAACCCTTCCCCCGCTCCGCCAACACCCCAGCCGAGGGAGGAGAGGTCCTCACCAGTCACTGCTTTTCCTCTTGGGAGCTTTCCTTTGAGTCATTGACCATTGCTCTCTGGGCTCTGACTCTGTCCAAATGGGTCTTCCCAGGTTCTCTGAACTCCTCACATCCACGGGCTCTTACACTGTTGTCCTAACTCATTCCGTTGGTGCCTTGGTTTGCCATTCCTCAGCTGGCACCCATTTTCTTTCCAGGCCTTTGTCCCCCTAATAAACAAATAATGCCAGACAATGCTGGTGACTCCGCCCCCTCTTCATCTGTCTTTGATCTCCTGGGGGCCTCTGCCCAGTAGTACAGTCATCGGGTCAAAGGGTAGGGAAAGTTTAGTGATTTGATGAGGGGGCATGATTTTATTTTATTTTTTTTTTGAGGCATATTAATGCACCTGTCTTCCCTTAGCCCTTTCAACACTATTTCTGTCTTTCATCATCTTTGCCAAATTTATAACTGTGAGGTGAAACCTTCGAGTTGTTTTAATTTGAATTTCAATCAATCAATCAACAGGCATTTATTAATGAAGAGGAGTTGCTCAAAATGAGGCTGGAAAGGCAGGTTGGAGCCAGTTTGTTCAGGGCTTTGAATGCCAAACAAAGGAGTCTGACCTAGGTCCCAGCAGCAATAGGGAATCGTCCGGGCAGGGGAGGGCAGACTTGCATGGAGGGTGGGCTGGAAGGCTGAGGGCTTATGGCAGCTTTATGAGTGGAGAGAAAGGGCTGGATGCAAGGGATGTCAGGGAGGCAGTATGGACCAGACTTAGCAACTCATTGGACGTGGGAAGGTGGAAGGAAGAGGGGGATGTCTCTGAGGCTGAGAGCTAGGCTGACTGGGAGGCTGGTGATGCTGGAGTCAGAAATCCCTGTTTTTATTGAGGATTCATAAAATGTTTTCACATGATTATCAATGGTTTACACTTCTTTTGAAGATTGTTCATGAACTCTAACCACTTGTCTATTGGTAAATAGTTCTCAATGCCCCCTTTTTACCCCAGCCTGCACTTATGGGGTGGCACAGGAGGTTCTCAGACTGTCTTTAAGGCTAGGGTCATGACCGTAGAGTGAGGAGGATTTCGTGGAAGTCCAAGGTGGCTAGGAATGAGCAGCGGTGAATCGTGGTTTGTGTCAAGAAGGCAGAAGGTTCAGTCAGTCAACAAGTATCTTATTAAGTGCTTACAATTTGCCAAGTACAATGCTAAGTGCAGGGGATCCAAATCCAGACAAAAGGAAAGACAGTTTGCCCTCAAGGAGCTTACTTTTTTTTTTTGTTTTTTTCCAATTATGCATAGGACATTTATTTTAAATTGCATTAATGCTTTTTGTTTTTATACAAAAATATTATTCAAATCTACCGTCTTCCTCCACCTCCACCAAGAACCCTCCTTTGTAACAAAGGAAAATAGTTAAACAAAACCAACTCACAGAAACATCTGGGAGTGTTGAGGAACTTCCATTCTAATGGTAGAAGGCAACCCTTTGAAGGGGAGGAGGAAAGGGTGGGGAGGGAGTGGGAGGCAGGAGGACCCTGGGCAGAGGCATGGTGCTGCCATCTAGAGAATCAGGGATGACTGGTCTGGGGCCCTTTCTCAAAAAGGAGGCTCCAGGAAGGATCCACAGTGGGAGAAATCCACAGGACCAGAGTCAGGAGCAGCCCCAACTGGAGCGTTAGGGAGGTCTAGGAGTTCAGCGTGAGTCGTGAATGGTCTGTTTGGTGATTCTCCTGTCTGTCCCAACCACAGGAAGTCTAGTGCATCGACCAATTGCTCAGACCTGGTGAGGTTGGTCTGTACCCATGAGCGGGGGGGCCTGAGGACGAACTGGTCAGATTGGCTTATGGGTCCCCTGCTACTGGGAACTGGAGGCTGCCACTGGGCAGGGCACTGGGGTAGATGGCAGAGGTTGGGCTTCCTTTAGGGAGCCTGGATCTGAGGCAGGCAGTGGCAACATTTGCTCGTTTTCTTGTGGGTGACTGGAGAGTCACCAATGAGGCTGTGGTCATCGCTGTTTCCCTAATGGAGGAGAAGGAGAAGGAGCTCAGGGGGTTCCTTTTGGCCACTGCTTATCTGAAGAGATGAAAGTCCAAGAAGTTGAGGAAGGAGAGGTGAGGGGGAAAGAGCAGAGGCTCTGAGGGTAAAGGGCAACTTGGAGGCTCCGTGCCTGGGCAAATCCCCTCTGTTGCCTCCTCTGGGAAACAAGGGGGCTTGGAACAAGTGGCCACTGTCAGTTCCATCTCTCATCCTAAAAGGGAAAACCTCTAAGGTCCCTTCCAACTTAGAGATGATTCTACAAGCCGTTACTCAGTTTATATTATGTAGAATCGTTCAATTCTGAGAAGCAACAGAAAATGCCACCAGCCTTAAACCTCAGGCCAGACTGCTGATGTTTGCTAATGCTCAGCTTCGGCCTTGCTGGTCAAACCCCCTGATACCCAGGGCTGATAGCAGGACAGCCAGTCATGTTCACCATGCCCTGGGCACAGGCCTTTGCACCTGGCAAGGCCTCAGCCCTCTCCTTTCTTTGGGTCCAGGGAGCCATTAACAGGCCTTTCACATGCTTGGAGAGACTGTGTTGACACTGGACTTAACTAGTTACTGCCATGCATGAAGATGGCCTTAGTGGGGGCCATGCTAGCACTAAGGGACAGGAAATCCTAGGTGTGGGGAGGGCACCCTGGGGGCCACAGCTAGTTGTCTTTGGTCATGTGTATAGCTCCCATTCTCCTTCCACAGTGAGTGCCCTTTGGTTTGGGGCCCCTGTGGCTCTCAGTCTTTGACCATCCTTCAATACTTATAAGTCTGTAATCAGTCTTACCCACTTACTCATGTCCTAGAAGGAGAGCAGCCCCCCAGGTGAGTCTAAGTCCAGCCTCACAGCCCAGCCTGATTCACCTAGCAACATTTGAGTGTGCCCATCACCTTCTGGACAGGACTGACCCCACAGCACTGGCATCACTTTCACTTTTGAATAGAGCTCACCCTCTTCCCTTACACTGAGAATGTTCCCAGGGCCTAGATAAACGAGAGGGAGAAAGGCCCAGCACATCACTGGCCCTGGGCACCTGGTTGGTTTCCAGCTCGGCCACAAAAGGCTTTGCTTAATAGAGATCCTTCTTTCTGTCATCATCCCCTTGGGTTAACCAACCATGTCAGGTTTGTTGGTGACATTGTGGGTGAATCAATCAAGGGGGGTCAGTGTCCATGTTGGGACTCTGGGGATCAGCCTCCCCCCAGGGGCATCTCCGGCTCCTGTGGCCACACTGCTTCTCTGCCCCCAGAGTCTTGTCCTGGGCTGACACATCATCTGGCTTTCCTGGTGAGGGCAGAGGGAAGGGAGCTCTACCTGAATTTATGGTTTTTAATAATCTCCAGGGATTCTGCTTGTAATAAATTTATCACACTCTTCAAAGTGAGCAGATCCAGTTACAAATCTCCTAAACTCCAGCAACCGCTGGCAGGAAATGGAGATGTGGATGGGAAGGGAGCGCAGGAGGAGCCCCTGCTCCCTCCCCAGTCTTTGGCTCCCTCTCTGACAAGGGTAATAGGACCGAGGCCCTCTGCTTTCAGCCCATCCTTTTCTGGATGTTGACCCCCTCCCCTCAAGCCAGTATCGAGCCTTCCTTGGAAACAAAGAGAAGAGCCGATCTCGTTCAAATCTTCTGCAAGAGCAAGAACACATTGGGCAGTGGGGAGTGTGCTGCCCCTATCGGCAGGAGGACCTGGGTTTGAATCTGGCTCCAGACACTTCCCCTCTGTCTGCCTCTGAACAAGCCATGCACCACTGGAGACTCAGTTACCTCACCTGTAAAATGAGGGAGTGGGACATGATGGCCTCTAAGTCATGATGCTTGGACTGTTGCTGATTGGAGAAGCAGTATTCTGCACCCTTAGTCCCCCACCTCTGCAGGGGAGGAGGGGATGGCTTTTGATTTATGCCTTGCCCCAGGGGTCCCTCCTTGCCAGGAGGCATCTGTAGCATTCTTTCTCTGCTGAGGGGAGGGTATGGGATCCATCATCTCTTTTCTGGGACAGAACCTGGTCATTTGGGCCATTCCAAGCAGCTGCCCTTTCAGGTAGCATTCATCCACCTCACTGTGGTCATGGGGCACAGTCTGGTTTTCCCACCTCACTCTTCCTTAGTTTACAATCACTCTAACCAGGTTTCTGTGGATTGTTGGGTCTGCTGTTTCTTATTGAAGAGTCATGTTCCATTACATTCATGTGGCAAACAAAGGGCATGGCTTTCCTCCTCTCTCCCTCCACTTTGTTACCACAGAAAATGTTCCTTTTTTGTTGTACATAGGGCCTTTCTTGTTGTCCTTGGGGCATATGCCTAGCAATGGGATCTCTGAGTCAAAGTCTGGACATTTGAGTCATTTTCTTCACATAATTCTAAATTACTTTCCAGAATGGTTAGAGCAATTTACAACTCCACCAACAATGTACCAGTGTGTCTCTCTTTCTACCACTTCCCCAATATTCCCATATCCCCCCTCTAATTTTTTTTTTTCCTTGAGGGCATTTCCTGTGTCTTACTCATTTCTGTGTTCTCCACACAGCTGGGAATAAGGTCCTGCACACACTTCAGTACTCCCAGGGTTTCTTCTGAATCTTAGGAGAGAGAAGATGAATGGAGACTTTAGAGGACAGAGGGAGCACAAATAGCCAGTGTTTAAGGATCATTTGTTAGAGTGAAATTGGTGCTTATTTTTCCAATATGGATTTCTCAAATGATTACAGCCATAACTCAGGATCCATTCCTTGAAGTTCCCTGACCCTTATGAGAGAGGCTCCTCAGCAGGGAGAACCCTACTCATGGTGGCTGAGCCAGATATCCTAGGGATTTTTACAGTGTGCCCACCTCCCCTAAAGTCCCATGCCCCATTCACAGAAGTGCAGACTCACTAGGAAAGCACTCATCAAAGCCAGTCCAAGATCAAACAGTCTAAGTTGGTGTGTCCGAAAGGTTGTCTAAATGTTTAGACACAAATCATAAGGAGCCTGGATGGCTACCATATGAGCCCTGATCTGTCCCTGCAGGGTGGAGGAAAGCCAAGGAAAGCCTGTGCTTCTGGCCCACTCCCCTGGGATAAGGGCAGCCAGGGCAGCAACACAAGGCTGGGTGCCCTTCATGGATCAGCGGCTCAGACAGTCTTTCTTGATATCCACACTTGGAGTTAGACTTAGGAAAACAGTCAGTTAACAGTCCCAACACATTTTAAATAGCAAGTGCCAATAACCAGTTTCAGTTTTTTTATTGATTACAGAAACCTGCCATAACTATGAAGAACAGGGACCTGATTGGATAAAGTATCATAGCTACCTTATAGCCAGACTCAGGAATAGTCAGATGAAAACATTCCTTTTCAAAGGAACATAATGGAGAAACTGAGCCAGAAGGATCCCATTTGACTTTTCCCCAGATGGTGGGTTATTGAGTTTAAAACATAATTTGTTATAGTCCCAGAAGTTTTTTTTTTTTTACATCAGATGGCAAGTTTCATTAGTCAAAAACTTTACCAGGATTCCCATCTTAGATTTTTTTCCTTCCTTCCTTCCTTCCTTCCTTCCTTCCTTCCTTCCTTCCTTCCTTCCTTCCTTCCGTCCTTCTTTCCTTCCTTCCTTTCTTTCTTTTCTTTTGCTTTTTGGAGGGGAGAAGGCAGGGCAATTGGGGTTAAGTGACTTGCCCAAGGTCACACGGCTAGTAAGTGTTAAGTGTTTGAGGCCAGATTTGAACTTAGGTCCTCCTGACTCCAGGGCCAGTGCTCTATTCACTGTGCCACCTAGCCACCCCCCATCTTAGATTTTTACTAAAACAAGTTCTTTTTCCTGGGGCTGACTGTGCTCACACAAACAGTTTTCAGGTACCTGGGCAAGTTTACAAAACAAAAGGAAAGGGAAATGAGCTGTACCCCAGGGAGGGGCTGATCCTGGTGCCCCTGCTTGCTGTCTCCCACACATCCAGGAGGAGTTGGCAGATAAGGCTTTCCTTTCTGCCTCCTTTCCCCACACAGTAATCAATGAACAGTTTTAGGCTTTAGTATTAAAACAGTAATCCCAAATAACTTAATTGACAATCTTCCCAAATGACAGGTGTTCCCAAGGAATGCCAACCTACATGCTGGGAGGTGAGCTATTTGAAATCTTCTGTACTCTGATGGACAGGATTGGCCAGGGTGGAGGGCGTTGCATGAGCAAAACCCCAGAGACAGAGAAGGGGAGCATTCAGAGCCCTGTGTCACCCCCATAGAACCTTCTCTCAGTCCCTTGCAGCCAAGAATGGCTTCAGCTTCTGTTTGGTTGTCTGATATCCAACTGTTCCTATAAATTATGGTCGCAGCAAACAGGATGAACCAGGATACAAAATGCTGCCAATGTAACAGTGGGGACTGCCACCTATGGGAAGTCACCCCATGGGAAGCAGAGGGGTGACAACCTTTGGGCTTGACAGAGATACAAGGAAACCTTGCTAAGCTACAACAGTGATGGCTTAAGCATCACCCACATGTGGGGTAGTCTTGGGCCTTACAGAGCTCAGCAGACAGCAAACACAGGGCATCGACTTGATTGGCAAGAAGTGTTTTAGCTTGCTCTCTTCTATCAGCTTCGGCTGGTTCTGCAGAGGACTGGCCAGGAGAAAACATGGGACAGATGGAAACGCTGACTGCTGTTGTATGAAGGACATATTTATAATGTGTTCATGCTAAATATAACATTGAAGGTTGTGTGTACCATATGTCCCAACCCCAAGGGATGTAAAAAGTCAATGTTGGGATTGTAATCGCGATCATTACAACACCATTTGTAGACCATCCTAGATGGCTGCAGGGATAGCCAGCAGTCAGACAGTGGAATGTAGTGAGAAAACATTTGTCGTCTTAAGATAACTGACTCCATTTTTTATTGGGGCCACCATTTTTTTGATGAGTTATTCTTATGTTTGTTCTTCACAGTTTCTCTTTCTGTATAAGGATAACCACATTGTGGTATAGTTTGGTAACATGTGTGTGTTCATAGACAATTGATAAATATATGTGACCCCCATATAGGACAGACCACCAGTGGGAAAATTTGGTAAATAACCTCACCATAAGTTTATGTCATCAGATATCAGAGTACGTGGGAAGCTCATTATCAAACCAGAGAAAGAGAGAATCACATAGGGAAAATGTATAATTCTGAATACATTAAATTAAAAGGGTTTTGTACAGACAAAACTCATCCAGCCAAGATTAGAAGGAAAACAGAAAACTGAAAAAAATTACAGCAAGTTTCTGTAATAAAGGTCTTATTTCTCAAATATATAGGTAACAGTCAAAATTATAAAAAAAAAATAAGAACCATTCCCCAACTGATAAATAGGTTATGAACAGGCAGTTTTCAGAAGAAGAAATCAAAACTATCAATAGTCATGAAAAATGCTCTAAATCACTAATAAGTAAAGAAATGCAAATTACAATAACTCTGAAGTACCACCTCCTACCCATCAAATTGACCAACATTACCGAAAAGGAAAATGAGAAGTTCTGGAAGGGTTTGGAAAAATAGGGACATTGCATTGTTGGTGGAGTTGTGAACTGATCCAACCATTCTGGAGAACAATTTGGAACTATGCCCAAATGTGCATACCCTTTGACCTAATAATACCACTATTAGATCTGCCCAAGAGATCAAAGAAAAATTCAAAGAACCCATATTTATTAAAATAAAGCAACTCTTTGTGGTGGCAAAGAAATAGAAATCAAGGGAATGCCCATTCCGAGAGAATGACTTAACAAGTTGTATATATGATTATGATGGGATACCATTGTGCTGTAACAAATGATGAAGGGGATGATTTTAGAAAAAACCTGCAATGACTTGTACGAGCTGATACAAAATGAAGTGAGCAGAACCAGAAGAACATTGTACACAGTAACAGCAATCTTACTGTTTTCTCTTTTAAAATTTATGTATTTATTTTATGTAAAATTATGTATTTATTTTAAGCTTTATTCAAAAAAATTTCTTCATTTGCTGTAACTGATGATTCCATGTATGGATGGTATGGAAAACCTGTGTTTTCTTGATGTTAATTGTTAGGTCAAAATTAGCAAAGCAACAAAGAATTGATCCATACTTTGTTTCAACTCAGCTTCAGAGGCTGCACAGTCGGCTGAGAGCAAAAAGTCAAGCACCAACTTGTACTCCATTTTAGTCTTGTCTTGTAGCCTTTTCAAGACTCTTCTAATTACCCTGATATCAGTGGACCTGAATGTCAAAGATCTCTTTGAGATGGGACTTTCCACTAAGTCTGCTCTGTTCTTTTGATATGGGTTGCATTTAAAAGTTTGTTGTTGGAGTTCTGAGACCAACAGGATCTGTCCCAGGATATATCTGATTCCACACTCTGGTATCTTTGACCAGCCAGCTCTAAGTATGATGCCTTTTAAGGATTGTGCTTCAGCTTTGAAGTTTGCTCTCAATTGTATCTGTTTATGACTGCGGCTGCAAGTACCCGAGACCTAGATCTAAGGCTCTGCCCCAAAACTTTAGCTGTCCAAAACATTTGCAGGAAGTCAGTTCCTATGCAGATGTACTTGATGATGCAGCTTTGGCTTCAGGCCTTGAAGCCAGCTCTCCAGAGCATCCTTTGAGATATAACTGACTGCATGTGACAGGAGATGACTGACTTTTCCTAAGACTTTCTGGCACCCAGGGATCAAAAGGCCTTACTGCCATGCCCCTTCCAGGATATGACGGACTAAGATAATGATATATCTTCCTTTCCGTCCTTTGTCTCTTTGCTCTATAAAAACCTTTCCCTGAGTCTCAATAAATGGAGTTCATCGGTCTTCCTTGAACTACCCACATGGCCTGGTCATTTCTTATTCAGGTCTCCAGATCATGCTAAGTGCTGGACACTGAGCAGCCCGCAGCACCCGGGCAAGCCTGCTGCCATAAAATGGACAGACAAGCCGATGATCTTCTCTGGGTGGCCACATTTTGGGGTGATCTTCCACAAGCCCTCCTAACCGACAGTATCAAAGACCTTGGTCAGATCAGCAAACATGTTCTGCTCCTGGCATTTCTCCTGGAGTTGCTGGGCAGCAAACACTGCTACTCAGCCCTTTCTGAAGGCACAGTGGCTCTTGGTTTCCTTGGCAATCTCCTTTCTAGACATGTCCACATAGATGGTGAGGCTGAGGCATGCATTGCCAGAGCTAGCTCAGCATTTGGGAGGCTCAGAAGGAAAGGGAGGCAGAGGAGAGGCATTAGCCTGCCCAAGAACCAAAGGGCCACGGAGCTGTTGGCTTCAGTCTCTTTATCAGTAAATGAAGGTAATGATAGCACCTACAACCCAGGGCTGGTGTGTGTGTGTGTGTGTGTGTGTGTGTGTGTGTGTGTATTTGAGGCAATCAGGGTTAAGTGACTTGCCTAGGGTCACATGACTAGTAAGTGTCTGAGGCTAGATTTGAACTCATATCCTCCTGACTCCAGGGCTGGTGCTCTAACCACTGCACCATCTAGCTGCTCCAATCTGTGAGATTTTAAAGCCTCAATGTATCATCATTTTCCCTCAGGATTTCTAGCTGCTCTTTCTCAATTTTCTGCTGCTGTGGCTTCATCATCCTTGACACTGATGCTCTGAGCTCTCCAAGAACATAAATCTGCCCTGGGAGAAGATACTTGTGAAAACAACAGGTGGATCAAGTTCATTTTTCTTTGATGATGATTTAAAGATCATGTGACATATAAAAGAAATCCTCATCCTGGTGTCTAAAGCCATGCCCTCCAATCTCCCCCCCCCCCCACCCCTGCTGGCTCCCGCCCAGCACACATGTCATTCATCACTAAGAAGAGATATTCTGTGACCTTAACTCGGGGATAGCTTGTGTGGAAGTCCATGAACTCCAAAGTGCCTCACAGGCAGCTATTTGGAAAATTAAGCCCCACCTCAGGCAAGTCAGGGGTGTAGGGGTGCATGGGGTGTTCAGGCAGTTCCTGCACTTCTGGTGTGATGGTCACTAAGCCCACCTCAGGGTTGCTTTTCCACCTTTGGTGTCTACCTTCACCCAATGGTCACCTGTGACTCCAGCAGGCTAAGCCAGGCTGAGGGTAACCAACAGACCTCAAACCCATTGGTAAGTTGGGGGGTGCCTACCCTTAATGTGTGGGGACTTCCCCTGGCAGAATGTGAAGAGAAGAGTTTGCTCCAGTGGCCACGAAGGTGGCTGAAGCAGGTGCTGTGGGGGCCTAGAGCTCGGGCAGACACTGAAGGTCATCTGCTGCCTCCTGGGCCATCCCGTCATCCTGACTTGTCCTATCGATGGACTGATGACTTTGGAAGAGAGAGTGGGGCCAAGGACTTCAGTCTGATTTGTGTACAAGTGAGGACATCGCCCCATGATGTCATTAGTCCTCTTTGAAATGAACAACAAGGCAAGTAGTCAAGTTAAGTGGTATTTATTAAGTGCCTGAGCAGGAAGAGCCATCCAGGCATGGGGACAGACAGGGAAATGCCTGGAGGCAGGAGATGAAGGCTCTTGGGAGCTCCTTGAGGGCAGCAAGGACTGTCTTTGTTCTCCTGTCCCGGCACAGGGCCTCACACAGAGAAGGCACCCAGTGGCTTTCAGGTCACTGCCAGCCCACAAGCATGCTTAGCCACGGGCCACAGTGTCTTCACATGCTCCATGTGTCTCTCCACAGCTATTTGCTTCATCTAGAGTTTGGGAGGCAGTGTGATTGTGGAAGTAATTACTTCGTTATTTATAATTTATTAATATCATTTGTACCCAACTTCATGGGGCTAGAAAATCATCTAATCTCCACACTTACTGTGGAAGGCAGGCTGCCCTCTGAGACCTTCAGGGAGGCTGAAGACTACAAGGAATGATCCTTTCCCCCTCAGTGCTTGTGTCTGGGCTGACCTGCCTGCTGCTGTATGCCTCAGGCTGCCCCACATCAGGCCAAGCAGGAAAATGTCCTTATGCTCTTGTCTGAGCTCACAAAGGTTCAAGGGGGAGCCACACCTTCTTCCTCTGGTTGTCTTCTCTACCAAACGACCAAATAAATTTCTTTCTAAAACTGCTTCAGATTCTGAGTTTTATTTATGTCATTGGATGGAGCCCAGGATGTGGAATTAGGGGACCTGTGTTTAAATACTGGCTCTGTAACTTGCCACCTGTGTGACTCTGACCAAGGCCTCAGTTTCCCTCTCTGTAAAGTGACGGGAGTGGGCGACATGATCTTAAGGGTTCATTCTACTTCTAAACTGATGCTCCCCTTCTGATGGGGCTGTGTTCTGTGATGTGCAGCACTCATAACTCAGAGGCTTCTGGGTCGTGAAAGCTCAGCCCAGCTCCAGCCATCTGCTGCAGCCTAATCTCCCCCTTTAGCTACCCTTGGCAGGGCCTGCTGCAGATGTCTGCCAAAGGCATCACTCAGTGGCTTGCTCATCCAACATCTCATTGGCAACAGGCCATTGGTTTTCCTGTGCCAGTGCCCAAAGCACTCCCCTTTGACTTATCAGGTCTCTAAGGAGCTGGACCTAGCGACCTTCCTATAAAACCTGTGGGGTGAGGACCACTGGTGTTGGCTGGATGCCACCATCTGCAGGGGGCTTCCCTGTTCCAGCCAGACTTTGTATTGAACAGTCTTCTAGTCCTCAGACCCCCTCTGGCAACCCTGGGCCTCCTTGTTCTGCTGGTGAGCAGAGGGACGTGGAGGGATCACACCTCTTCTGGAACTTTGCAGGGGGCGCAGCTTTCAGGGAACTGACCTTGGTCCCACTGAGCCAGGGCTTTTTTTGAGGCAGCCCTGCTGGTCTTTGGACCTCTTCTCTATAGACTTGTACAAGAAGATGTTACAGAGATGGTAGTGTGGACAGAGAGGCCAGTGGTGCCCTGTCTTCTCAGGCTCCCCCACCCCAACCTTTATTTTTATTTTTTATTTCTTGCTTTTTGGAGGGCAATTGGGGTTACCAAGGTCACAGGGCTAGTTTTTGTGTTAAGTGTCTGAAGCTGGATTTGAACTCAGGTCCTCCTGACTCCAGGGCCAGTGCCACTCCACTGTCTTTACCAAATGGGTCATGAAGGGTCTGACAGGCTGAACACAACTGCACATGTGTGGGAATGGTTAGCATAGCGCCTGGCACATTGTTGTGATTCAGTTGTATCCTATGTTCATGGACCTGTGGATCATACTGACCAGGGGCTTTTCTTGGCCCAGGTACACTGGACTGATTCACCACTTCTTTCTCCAGTGGAATAAGGTGAATAAAGACCACACGGCTAGTGTCTGAGGCCAGATTTGAACTCAGACCTACTGAGTCATCTAGCTTCCCTGGTCAGCACACAGTAGGTGCTCAGTAAATGCTTGTCCCCTCCCTCTCTCCCTTCCACCAGCAGCCCTCGTACTGACATCCACACAGCTTCCCCTTGCATTTTTCTCTCTGATGCAGTAGGTGTGACCAAATCTTTCAGTGGCCCTTTGTGGTCTAAGACAAAGAAAGTATTTGACAAGTAAGGGGGTGGTGGGGTTTCTGGTTTGGACCTGGCCATTGTGTCCCTGCTCTGCTGGACAGCCCCCACCCCGTCCCTCAGGGCCCATAGTGGTCCATGCCTCCACTCTCCTCAGGTCTTTGAGATGGAGAAGAAACAAACGTAAATAGTGTGAGACCCTGAGAACAAAGCTTCCTCTTCCTCTCCCCACTGTGGGCCCAGGTGAGGACTTTGAGGCCCCTGCTTTACCTGATCAGGTGAGGTAGATCAGCTGCAGATGTAAGAGCTCCCGGGGCCAGGACTGCTCAGGTTTGGGTTCTGTGGACAGTCAGCACCTGACTTTTTCCTTTGGAGGGAGCTCAGTGAGGGAGGACATTGGGAATTCCCAGTAAGGAAGCTCCCTCCGCTGGTGCAGGCAGCACCTCCTCTGAAACTTCAGGTTTTAGGAGTGTCCTAAAACCCTGAGCCATATACAAGGATTCCCATGGGCTGCATATTGACTTAGAAAACCGCCTCTTTGCATTATCTGTATTCTAGTCTATTTTTGCTGATATTGTTAAATGTTTCCCAGTTACATTTTAATCTGATTCAGACTCAAGAGTGTTGCTGGCCACATGCACAGATAGGTGGGAGACAGGATGCTCCCAGGTCTTTCTGGCTGGCTCTCAGTTCACTTTATGAAAGCTTGCCAGATTGTGTTGAGATGAATGTGCCCCTCCATATTTCTCTTGCCATCTTGGCAAGGAGGCAAAGGGAACGGGAGAAGTGACTGTGGTGATTCCTGTCACATTCACATTGGGGAGGGGGAGAGAACAGATATCCGTATAGCACCTACTATGTGCCAGACATTGGGCTGAGCGCTTTACAGATACGGTCTCTATTGATCTTTACAGCAGCCCTGCCCTATTTAGTGCTTTGAGGTTGACAAAACACTTTCCTCAAAACCACCTTAAGAAGTGGGTGAAGTAAATATTATGTAGGAAGAAATGTGGGCCCATGGGGGGAAGAGACTTGCCCAGGGTCACACAATCTAGAAGTGTGAGTGTGGAGGATGAACTGGGGTCCTTATGAGAAGAGAGACAGATATGAGGAAGCGCTGGGGAATCCTGATCTGTGTCAGAAGCTGGGGTGGGGGGTGGTAAAAGCATGTGGCTGCAAGGAGGAGGAGAAAGGCCACTGCACACTTGGAGCAATTCTGCATCTCAAGGAAGAAAGGAGGGAACTGAGCCCTTGGAGGAGAAAGCAGCTTATTGTCAGCCACAAGCATTTATTAGGCATCTACTGAGTACCTGGCCCTGTGTTAGGCTCTGGTAAGAATGAAAACCCCCTCTTGTATCTCAGCCGAGGACCTCAGGACACTCGCTTCACTGAGGACATGGAGGCTGTTTGGGAGCTTTCTTTTCATCCACCTCTTTCCTCCATCCCCCATGCCTCATTTTCCCCAGTCTGTGGCAATGAGGGGCCCCTTCTGGCCAAGTTCAGTCACTCCACAGGTGCTTGGGACCTCCCTCCCTTCCAGCTTCTTGGGCAGATTTCCTCCCCTGCCCCATTCTGTGCTTTACAGACCAATCATTTGCAGAACCCAGATTTCCTTTTCTGAGTCTATGTTTCTTCATCTGCAAAACAGGGACACTCCTACCTGTAATGGCTGCGTCACAGAGGTGTGAAATAGTGTGGTCTAAGAGGAGGGTCCAAGGAAGGGGAGCCCCCTGCTGGTCCACAAGTTTGGGTTTGGTCTTGGAGGTAGGAGCCAGGGGTGGCACGGTCAGACTTGAGTCTTGTTGGCTGATTGGAGAGAGAGGAAAGGCCGAAGACTGGGAAGGCCAGTGGGAGTCCACTGCCTGAGGGCCGGATGTCTGCAGGGGGTGGAGGGAAAAGGAACAGGCAAAGAAGAGGGGCCAGAAGAGGGGGGAGTTGGGGACCTGCTACCTGGATGGCTGACCTTCCACCCTCGATGCTGCCATTCTATAACCCTCACATTCTAGGGAACTTGAACCCAGGGTTTGGGGGCTGGGGGAAAAGGTGATGGAGGGCGTCCACTCGAGGCAGATTGGGGGCAGACCACGTCCACAGGCATGAGACATGAAGTCACAGGGGAAGAATGACAGTAATTCCTCTGTTGCCCTCCCTGGATCCTGGGTGTACACAGGGCTCTGGCAGAGGGCCCTGCCAAGCTCTAGAGCAGGCTCCCCACCTGGGCCTCTCTCCCTTCCCCCTTTACCTCCCTCCCTGCAGACAGGAGGAGGCTTTGTTCCTGTGGCTTGTCCAGGTGAGGAGATGGGGGGCTTGGAGCTCAAAGAGCCCATGGGGCCCAACGATGAGCAAACCCTGATGGGTCACACCCTGAGCCCCTCATTGTGGGCTCTAATGACATCCCTTCCACTGGGAGGCCCCACATGCCTCCCTGTGGCTGGCTTGGAAGAGCTTTGAAGCTGGGAGCCCCAAGAAATGGGCTCTACTAACTGCAGAGAGAGGGAGCTCTTTGGGGGACCAATGTTCAGGGCCTTGGGGCAGCAGCAGCAGCAGGAGCAGCGGCAGCAGGAGCAGTAGGAGCAGCAGCAGCAGGAGCAGCAGCAGCAGGAGCAGCATTGGGATCAGACCTTGGAGTCTGCACAGAGCTCAGACGGAGGCTTCCTGGCTGCTCTCCAGGATGAACGTTGGCTTTCCAGCCCAAGACCCTCGTGGGTCTTAATCGTCTCTCGGGGAGCTTTGAGGCTGGCAGGAGGTGTGGCTCCCAAGGATGGAGGGAGAGGGAGAAGGGAGCATAGGTGGGACTCCTCTCTCTGCAGATGAAAACACTGAGGCTCAGAGGTGACATGTCATCTGCCTAAGGTCCCCGAGCCAGGAGCATTGGAGCTGGGACTTTCCAACACCTGGCAGCAGCCAGCCCTTGTAGGTTTCAGAGGCAGGGGCTCTGTGTTCAAATCCTCTTGCTAGCTGTGTGGCCTTGGGCAAATGCTTTCACCTCTCTGAGCCTCAGTTTCCTCCCCTGTCAGATGAGGGGGGCCAGCAATGGGTGAATGAGGCCATTGATGAGTTGCAGAAGGCTTATTCCAGACCTTACTTGGGAGACTGGCCCCATGGGGTGGGGGTGGGGTTTATATGAAAAGAGACCCTCCCTACAGAGATCTAGCAAGGCTGCCTCTGCCGGGTATGGGAATGCCTCTCAGTTGGCCTTTCATTGGCACTCCTACTAGGACCCTGGCCCCTTAGAAGTTGCTCAGATTGGACCAGCGCCCCCCTGGGCATGGCAGGGCTAAAAGTTTGCTCTTCAACACCACAGGGGTCCAGTGCTGTGCCTCGCTCCTCTGCCAGTATTTCTAGGTCCTCTTCCTGGGGACACTGGCTAAGATGAAGAGTATTTAAGCTTTGAACACCCCACCAAATAGAATGAGCTCCTTTAAAAGCACCCCAAGGACCCCTGGAAGTCTGTTTTGGTCTGTTTCCCTTTTTGTTTTGGCCCGAGGAGAGGGCTCCTGCTGGGATGGGGCTTTGGGTCTTTCCCTAGCAACATCTGGCTTGGGGCTGGGCTCCAAGGCCCCTCTCAGTGTTGAGCAAAGGGCAGAGCTGGTGGAGCCTGGTTGAGAGAACCTTCAAAGCTCGACCCTCAGGCCTTTCTCTCTGAACCTGCCAGTATGGCACATGCTATTGAAACTTGTAAAGGGTTGGCCTGGGTGTGTCCACAACACACACTTTTAGAACCATCTCTGCCTGAGGAAATGGGCCAATGTGCCCTCAAGCCTCCCTTCCCAAGCTGCTTCCTGTGGACAGGGCAAGGTGGGGCAGGGGCTACTTGGCCTGAGGGCCAGGTCCATCACCACCCTATGGGGATACTTTCTGAGGGATCCATTTCCTTGGTGGGTTTGGGACCAGGTGAGAAATCCCCTCAGACCGGGAGCTTGGGTACGTTTGCATGTGCTTGCTCTGGGGCTTTGAAGGCAGCCTTGTCACTCTCAGGGCTGGTTAGGTTCCTGGCTCTCTCCTGGGAAGACTACTTAGTGTGTCTGCTTCAGAGCAGAGCAAATGTCCCCCCGGATTCGGGAAGTTGTTGGTCCTTCATTTTTTTTTATTTGTTCACTCATTTATTCATTCATTTTCAACTTTCCAGGCAAATACAAGGGCGGCTGGAGCACCAAGCCTAGAGTTAGGAAGACCTGAGTTCAAATGTGGCCTTGGTCCTTCATTTTCAAAGAGGACCAGTGACATCATGGGTGGGGTCTTGACGGGCACATGGGCTGAATTAAAGGGGGGCAGAGCTGCAGACTCTCTCTTCCAGTCATCCCAGTCCAGTGGCAGGACAGAAGTGGGGCTGACCGGGACAGCTGTGGCGTCTTCAGTGTCTGCCCAAGCTCCAAGCGCTCCGCAGCGCCTGCTTCCGGCCCTTCAAACAAACTGTTCTCACCTGCCCGTTCTACTGGCCGGTCTTCCCATGCTTGGGGTAGACACCCCCTGATTCTCCCCCAGCCTCTTCTAGCCCATGGGCTGAGGCTGCTCCTCATACTTCAGCTTCTTGGAGCCACAGGGAAGTTGGGGGACAAGCAGACACCAAAAGGGGAATGAGCAGCCATTTAGGGTTAGGCTGCTCATCCTCCCTTAATACACTCCAGACAAAATCCTTTTCTTTCTAAGCAATTGATAAAGCATGAAGTCAGAGATACAGGTACCTGGGGGGACTCTCCTGAGGACTCAGAGGGTAGAGGTGAAGGAACCAGAAACCCACTGTGGGCTTCATTTTGATTCAGTAAAGTCAGCAAATATTCATTCATTCATTTATTGTTTTTGGAGGCAAGGCAACTGGGGTTAAGTGACTTGCCCAAGGTCACACAGTGTCGAGTGTCTGAGGTCAGATTTGAACTGAAGTCCTACCGACTCTGGGATCAGTGCTCTATTCACTGCACCACCTAGCTGCCCCAATAAGCAAATATTTAGTACCTACTGTGTGCAAGATAAAGATCCAATGGTTCCTTCCCTCTCATTCTGCATTCTCTAAGTGGGTGTGGTGACCCACAAGTTTATTAGGTTCCAAAATGACCTTGGAGTGTTACACTTTTTTTTTGCATTTTAATTTTAAAATGGACTCTGGGCTATTTTGGTGAGTAGTGAATTTCTTATGACTGAAAGTGTCCTGGATGGGATCTGAGTACAGATCAAAGCAGACTTTCTCTCTTTCTTTTTCTTGTTTTGGTTTTTTGGGTTTGTGCTCTCATTCACAACGTGACTAATAGGGAAATATGATTTGCATGACTGCACATGTAAAATCTATATCAAATTGCTCACCTTCTCAAGGAGGGAGGAGGGGAGGGTGAGCAATTTACTATACTTACTATAATTAGTAAGAATAAAATATTAAAAACTGTATGAAATAAATGCATAATATTGCAAACGTTAGGGGGAAATGGCTAAGAATCTGGTCCTTCTGAGCTGGGCAGGTGCATCCAGAAAAGCCACAGCTCCATGTAACAGAAGCATGTTGGAGAGACCTTAGAGCAGGTGTAGACCTTCTCTAAGTGTTTCTGGCCTGCTGACCATCTGGTGGCCAGTAGCTGGCTGCTGCTTCGTAACCAATTTGAGGCTCCTGGAAGGGCTGTGAGCTTTCTCGGGATTAGACCTCTCTTGGGGTCTGGCTTCCCCTTGGCTGACTTTTTCCTGACACATGGAGTCTGGTGAGAGGCACCACTGGAAGGGGAGAGGCCCCAGACAATGGGGCTGCCAGGTGGCTTCCTCTTAAGTTTTAGGTGAAGGTATATTTCTCTGCAAGCAACCACCTTATTTCCCCAGGCCAGGAGAGTGAGCCTTCTGGGAGTCTGGAGCCTAAGAACTGAGTCTCTACTGTTTTGTAGCCAGCCTGGTATCCTCACCCTTTAGAGAGACCTTGGGGTCCAGGCCAGTAGTTGCTGACATGAGGACTCCTCCATCTGCATGGCCAGATTGGGAAATGAACTCAGTGGGCCAGTGCTCTGTTGAAATGGAATTAAGTCTGAGGCCAGAGACCAAGGAGATGGAAGGAAGGTTGTGCTCCCTAAGTGTGTATGCGGAGAAATGTTCCTACTTCTGTTCTCTATGTCCTTTGGTTAAAGCTAATGAGTATTAATTGATTAAACAGACCTGGGACACTAGTTCTTCTCCCCACCATATCTGAAAATAGGGGCTGAAGCTGCTGTCATTAGCAGAAATGCCCAAAGCTAGAGCCCGGGTGGAGAACTGTAGCTAAAGTCTCTCTGGAATGTTGAGCTCAAAGGATTCTCCCTTCCCAAAGGAAACCAATTCTATTGAAATGAAGTGATCAAAATGTTAAAGCAGGCAGGCCCTAGGGTAAGAAGGGGCTGGCAATGGGTCACTGAAACCCCTCAGAGTTAGAGTAGATATGAAGGACAACACTCACAATTCTGACTACATGAAACTAAAAGGTTTTTGCATGAATGAAGTCGTTGAAAGTAGAAATAATAAGAGAAACCTTTGGGTGGAAAAAAACCCTTTGCATTGTATATCCCTTGTAAAAGCCCAATATCCAGAGTCCACAGAGATGTGACACCAAGAGATAGTCCTTGCAGACACATGGTTAGAGGATAGAAATAAATCTTTTTTTTTTTTTTGCTTTTTGGAGGGCAATTGGGGTTAAGTAACTTGCCCAAGGTCACACGGCTAGGTTTTTGTTTGTGTGTTAAGTGTCTGAGGCCGGATCTGAACTCAGGTCCTTCTACTCACTGTGCCACCTAGCCTCCCCAGAAATAAATCATTTTTAAAAGAATTGTGAATTCTAAACGATCCCTTCCAATAAATGTTCCAAATCAAGAAATGTAAAACATAAAAATGGACAAAGATCAGTGAGTCACTTATTGATGTATCAGGCCCTGGGAATACAAACATAAAAGATAATCCTTGCCATCTAGTTGGGGAAACAACACCCCAAAGGAAGCTGAATAGGGAGTGGGGAGGGGATGGCTACTCAAGGAAGGATGAGGGAGGGTGGGGGCCCCCTCCTTCAGGGCAGGCTTCAGGAAGCTCTTTGCTTTGTCCTTGGTCAGAGGGATAGAGAACACTGACAGGTGAGCATCTAGACTGGCTTGATGTTACAGGATAATGAGATTCCTGAGGAGTCCCCAAATGGAAATGGTATTGGAGGGACTATGGAAAAGTCAGATCACTAATACATAGTGGAGATGTGAATTGGCCTGACCAAGAGACAGATGAGGAGGTCGGTGATGGGAGCAGCAGCGCCCTGAAGGGTCAGCCCAGAGCCCTCAGACCCTCTGAGAAAGCCACCCTGGGGAGATGTAGCCCGGGGCCTCACTGTTCCCACAGGGGCTGCAGCCACAGCTACTGGGGACCCAGAAAAGAAAATTCTTATCACCAGAGTCCTTGAGTCTGTCAAGTGGTTCAATACCAGAAAGTGACGGAATGACAGGAAGGAAGCAGACTGAGCATCTGCTTCGACACTACCCCAACCTTTGGCCTTTCTTTGTATCCCAGCACCCAGCACAGTCCCTTCCAGGGATGGGCAGGTGAGACTCAAGGCCCTCCACCTTGAACTCCCGACTCTCTCCAGGTCATCACTTTGTCCAAAGGTGTGGAATCCTGAATGGAGCCCAGTACTCCTGAGGGAGCCTGACCAGGGCCAGGCTGGCAGCTCCTTGTTACGGAATGTTCTTCCCAGTGATGCAGGCGAAAGGTACAGCCTCTCTTTTGTTTTGTTCGACAGAGCACACTCTGAAGACAGTTCTGTGGGGTTCAGGATCACAAAGCCCTCAGATCCTGTTGGGAAATCTGCTGCCAAGCCACGTCTCCTCCATTTTGTCTTTGTGACCCAAGTGTGAGACTTGTTAGTTAGCATTATTGAGTCAGTTTGTTCCAACGTTCCAGCCTCTCAAGAACATTGTGGAACTCAGCTCTGCCTTCCAGGATGTCAGGTCTCTCCTCACATTTTTGTTTCGCCAAGTGATGAGTACGGCTTCTACACTTTTATCTGAGTCATTGATGAAAACATGGGCACGCCCAAGGCCAGTTGCCCACGGGAGGCTCCTGCCATGGTGATGTTGAACTGCTCCTGACTACTCCTCAGTCTCCAATCCACAGAAGTCTGTTATTATCTGGCTCCAATCTCTTTATTTTCCACAAGAAGAACAAGAGAGACTTGAAATGTTTGCTGGACTTTCAGTAACCCACATCCATGGTGTTGCCTTGATCCCCCAGAGGTTGGTAACTGGAAAAAAAAATAGGAGTCAGGCACGACCTGACTTTTGGCTTTTAAAAAGTTTAGTTGATGCCTTTAAATTTTTTAACTTTACTTCTATTTCCAAATATATTCCCCCCTTGTGATAAAGACTTTTAAAAATGTATATTTTACTCCCCCTCAATTATATGTTAAAGCAATTTTTTAAATTTGCTTTTTTTTTTTTAAGTTTTGATTTCCAAATTCTATCCCTCCTTCCTTCCCCCTCCTGGAGATGATAAGTAATCAGATGTAGCTTATACATGTGCAATCATGTAAAACATTTCCATATTAGTCATTTTGTACAAGCAAACTCAAATAAAAAAAAGAATGAAAGAAAGAAAGTGACAAATAGCCTGCTTCAGTTTGTATTCAGACAAGACCAGTTCTTTCTCTGGAGGTGGATAGTAAGCTTCATCATTAATCCTTTGGGATTGTTTTGGATCATTGTATTACTGACAATGGCTGTCATTCACAATTCTTTATCAAACTATGGCTGTCACTATGTACAATGTTATCCTGGTTCTTCATTTCACTTTATATCAGTTCATGTATGTCTTGCCAGGTTTTTTTTTTAAATCATCCTACTTGTCATTTTTATAGCACAATAATATTCCATCACAATCATATACCACAGTTTGCTTAGCCATTCCCCAACTGATGGGCATCCCCTTGATTTCCAATTCTTAGCCACCATAAAAAGAGCTACTTTAAACATTTTTGTTCAAATGGGCCCTTTTCCTTTCTTTTTGATATCTTTGGGATATAGACCTGGTAGCAGTATTGCTGGATCAAAGGGTATACACAGTTTTATAGCCCTTTGGGCATAGTTCCAAATTGTTCTCCAGAATGGTTGAATCAGTTCACAACTCCACCAACAATGCATGAGGTGACAAAGATTTTTTAAAAGAAGCCATTAAAAAGTAGATCATGAAAACCAACCACCTCCTTAGCAGTCTCTGCCAGCATGTACAGTATTCCACATCCACAGTCCCCTACCTTTGCCATGAAGGTGAAGCATGGCCTTGCCTATCAGGCAGGGTTCAGTTTCGTTTTTTTGTGACCTGGTTTGTTCTTGATTGAAGCTTCTCTGACTCTATTGCATGATCACAGCTCCCTTTTGTGACCTAGGTCTCTCTGATCCCACTCTCTTAGGGCCAGGCTTGTGGCATTTTACCCTGACAGGGCTCTCCAGGACTCTGAAGGGATTGGAAGATCTTTTCTCTGCCATTGGCTTGGGCCCCACCAACTGTGTTTCCCTATTTTTAAAGGCTCAGTGACATTACTTCAAAGGCATAGCAAGAACAAAAAATAGAAACATTTTCCCCTTGGTGCATAATTCCACCATCCACACTACTTCAGTCTCCATGGTGGTGAAGATGACTTATGTCTTATCTCAGTCTCCACCAGATTCAGATTCAATGTTCACCCAGGATTACTACTGCTGGACCCTTGGTTCTCAGGGTGTTGTTGCTGGACTGGCTGTATCATCAGGCCTAAATTCCTGAACTCCTAGAACCCCACAACTCAAGCTTCCAGAGCCTCCAATTCCTGAACCTAGAACAGAAAAGAATGAAGGGAAAAGCCAACTGCTCAGGCCCATTTTGGGGGGCCACATGGCCTAAAGAATGTGAGGGAGTAGTGGTCACAGCCCTCAGGCTCATTCTCCTTACTACATGGTAGAAGTGGAGTCCTTCACCCTCAGACTCAAATCCCATAAAAGCCCCAACATTTCTGAGTCAGGCAGTTTCAAGGAAAGCCAGTTATGGGCCTCTCCCAACAACATGACTGGCCAATGCAGAATGTCCATGCTTGCTCCAGGCTCCCCAAAGCAAGGCCCCAGCCCCTTTCCCTTGGATACTGCCTTCTTTAGTGGTCTAAGCATGCACAACCCCTCTCCCCCAATTCATTAATCGTCTGTCTAATAATATGGAAGGCCAACCTTAATTGGCATGGGTAGGGGACAGAGTTTTGGACATCGACAGCTTGACTGATGAACAGAATCTGAAGAATTCTGGGAGAAGTCCCCAAGGGAGTTCACTGTCAGGGCTAGGGAGAGGCTGCTGGAGATTCAGAGAAGTTCTAAGAGAACTTTTTCCCCGAGAGACTGAGTGCCTGAAGTACCAAGAAGAAAGTGTCTGGAGACATTTCCTAAGACAGCTGAGCTGAAATCTCACCTTACATAGAGAATGCTTGTGAAGAGTTGCAGCAGTCCCCAGGAGAAGACCGCCTTAGACTCCGGTTTAGGGAGAGTGAACAGCTGAGGATTAAGGAAATTGTGGCTGGGAGCCTTCTGACTAAGCTACATTGTGGACATTCTTAAGTGTGTCTTCAGAGCGTTACATTGTTGTTTTTTTCAAATTGAATTTTATGTCTATTTTTATTTTACATCATTCATTTCCACAAAATTTTGAGTTATAAATTTTCTCCTCATCTTTTCCCCACCCCCACCCCCAAACAGCGATCCCACTGAATATCCCTCCTCCAATCTGCTCTCTCCTATATCCTCTCCCATTCCCCCTCTGACTTTTCAGTAGGGCAAGATGGATCTCTATGCCCCAGCCTGTATATCTTATTTCCCAGTTTACTTGTAAAAATAATAATTATGTATATTTTAAACATTTGATTTTAAAATTTTGAATTCCAGATTCTTTCCCTTCCTCCCTTACTAGGAGGATACCCAGTATCCCCACCCTTACTGGAAAGATAAGGAATTCAATACAGGTTGTGCGTGTGTAGCTATGCAAAACATTTCCAAGAGGTGCTGGGACATTTTTTAAGGTGTTATTTTCTTCAGTCAGGCTGTTGACTCTCTTTTCATGATTTTCTTGCATCCTTCTCATTTCTCTTCCCAATTTTCCCTCCACTTCTCTTATTTGGTTTTCAGAATCCTTCTTAAGCTCCTCTATGGCCTGTAACCAGTTCATATTTTTCTTGGGAGCTTTTGGTGCAGGAGTTCTGACTTCATTGTCTTCTTCCTGTTCCACACTTTGATCTCTTTTTCCCTAAAATAGGAATCTAAAGTCGAATTGCTGTGCTTGCTTTGCTTCCTTTGCTTGCTCATGCTTCCAGTCAATTAGTCAATTACTTGACTTTTGAGGATTTTTGCCACAGTAGATGTCTGCTTCCAGAGTGGAGAGCTTTGTCTCAAATCACTGGGGTTTTCTTAGCTGCTGGAGCTATTAACTGGGTTTGCTCTCTGAAGCCCCCACATGCTCTGGCTCACTGGTCATGCACCCTAGGACCTCCACCCTAGACAGTGATCCAGATCCAAGCATGTCAAAGCAAGAGCAATTACCCCTCAGACTGGTCACTTGGTTCCCCTACAATCTGTAGGCCAGGAGCTCTGAAGCAGCCATATGGCAGCGGCTGCACAGCCATGGCACCTCAGCCACTTCTCCCTCTGGGGGCAGAGGCCTGGACTGAATTCTTAGATTCCCTGTTCCCAAAGTTCACACTGACCTCTCACTTTGTCCTTGGCATCTATGGGCTGATAATTCTGGAAACTGCCACAGCAGCTGGTGATCCACTCTCCCAAAGTCCCTCCAGCACACTGCTGGTTGTGGCTGCCCTGGGGCAAAACCATGGGCTCATGGGGGGCTAGGCTCTGCTCCCAGGGCGCTGTACTGGCCCCTTCCTGCCAGCCTGATGGGCTGTCTTCAGTGGGAGGTTAGTTTCTCTCTGTCACTTTGTGGGTTCTGTAGCTCTAAGGTTTGTTTAGAATCATTTTAAACATATATTGGAGGAGGTGGAAGTGGGAGCCACTGAAGTCCAGTTTCTACTGTGCCATCTTGGCTCTTCCCTCTGTTGTTAACAAATTATATAGCCAGTTACTTTAATGTCTAGAGAAGCCTTTTCAATGAAGGGCTTTGATAGAGAAAACTGAGTGAAGCTTATGGTTTAACATTTTATTAAATATTGTTTAATAATTTATTTACTATCAAATAAATAAGGGTGGGGTCAGAGCCACCAAGATGAATTATCAGTTAATTATTGATTAATTAACCCAAAAGATTGTGCATTAGAGCAACCCCTTCATTTCTTTGGACCCAGGAATGAGCATTGATAAGGCAATGAGTTAAACACCAGGTTGAGGGTGGGGGCTGGCATGTACCCAACTCCCACAGAAACTCTCTGAGGCAAGCATCATTCCTAAAGCTGGTTACAAGAATTTTGACCCTGGCTTAGGCTCCAGGCTTATCATTGGTAGACTCCATTCTCTTGTTTGAGATGACATTTGCCCTTGTCCAGGTCAGCAGAACCTCTTGAGTTCTCTGTACCTGAGTACATCTGGGCCAAGTGATTTTAACTCATTGAGGGCAGGTGAGTATTATTGCCTTGTACTTATCTTGGGCAGTGACTCCCCATTAGCTGGCCTTGTTTGTCCTTTCCAGTTCAAAGATGATTTTCCTTGGCAGAGGAAAGGGAAGCAGAATAGAGACAGGGAAGCTTTCTCTTCTCTGTGATCTTCATCCTGCCTTCTTGCCAGTCTTGGGGTAACTACTTGCACAACTCCTTCATCTGATCAGATACTGAGGAGAATCGTTGCCCAGGTGCTTTTCCATGGACTCCCTTCTCTTGATTGTGGCTTTCCCCGCAGGTGGCTTTCCCTCACAACTAAATTGTCCCTTCTGAACATGTCTATATTCCATTTTCTAGACATGACTCCCATCCCAGAGTGTCAGAGGGACTCTTATGAGGTCTTGACCTCAAATTTGTCCTGTAATCCAGATCCTGCACCAGGATAGTGATGGCTAAGGCAGTACGTTTCATTCCTGCCCACATGGCAGGGGTTTCCTTCTGTTCACGTCTGGAAGCTCCTACCACCAACTCTTTATAGCACATCTGTTTTCTCTGGTTTCTGTTTTAATAGTTGTGCCAAAGACACACTGAAATCAAGAATGGTTTTTGTATGGGAGCTACAAAACGTTTACTACCAAAGTCCTCAATGCTTTGAAATCTATTCAAAGTATCCCTGGGCATCTGGGGGTCTGGTCATTGAAATGTGCCCCAGGAGCAGCTGAGCAGAGGCCTTGAGACCAACTAACAAGCATTTAGCAAGGACTTCTTATGGGACAGAAATGCACAAAGACAAAGGACAGACAAGGCCAGCTTCCCTCACGGAACTTTTATCTTACTGGGGTGGGGAGAATGTGCTACAGGCAAGTAAATACAGAACTCTGTCAATGTAGCCTGTACTTCTGTCCTGACTTTTCATCTTTGTGGAGACTTAAAGGGCCAGGATGTTTCCACAAGTGAAATGCATTGGAAGTGAGACTGCCTCAGACCTCAAGAGTTGTGTGCTGCCTGCACTCTGGAAAAAAAAAAAAAGTCATAGGAAGGGAGGAAAGGGATCCAGTCTATGCTGGTCCCTGCCCAGCTCGCCCACCACTGCTCAAATCTCTGGCCACAGCATCAATGGGCCCAGGGTCAGCCACTCCCATATACTTTGTGGAAGCCTGGAAGTCTAAATTTAAGGTCTGCAGAAAGAAAGGAGTGAGTCAGTTCTGGACAGGGGAGAACCAGATCCTGGGACAGAGCTGGAAAGAGAAGGCATGAGGAGAGAGGATCCTGAGTTGAGATTCCACTGGGGCTGGTGAACTTTCCTTTGTTTATAGTCCATGAACTGGAGGGCAAGGGGAGGCTTCCTTTCATTATTCCTTTACATTAAGCTAAAAGTCTTTGTGGTGTGAGAATTCCCCTATTTATACCCACAGATCTGGGAGGGCAAGTGGGAGGAGGTCTAAGAGATGACTGGAAGAAAAGCCTTGACTGATTTTCTTCTGCTTCATGCCCTATTTAGCCAACTATGAAATTATAGTTTATTAGTGGAAACAGTTAAGTGGTTTAGTGGCTAGAGCACTGGGCCTGGAGTCAGGAAGCCCTGAGTTCAAATGTGACCTCAGACACTCACTAGCTATGTGACCCTGAGTGAGTCACTCCACTTCTGCTTGCCTTAATCTCCTGGAGAAGAAAACAGCAAACCACTCCAGGATCTTTGGCTACAAAGCCTCAAAAAGGGTCATGAAGAATTGCATAAGGACTGAACAGCAAGTCCTTGAGTCCATGAGTGTGGGGGTTTGCAAACTGAGAGATGCCCAGGCTTGGACTCAGAGCTAATGGGCTGTTTATAGACAACAGGTTTTAATACATCTCATCTCCAGATCTGGCTTGTACTGGTTGAGTCCAAGGGCCTAGGGCCATGGAGGCATCCTCTGATTGTCTAAAGGTTGCGTTCCCTCTAGAGGCCAGCAGGGGCACTACAACCTTTTAGGTAGGCTACTATGAGACCACTGTGTTGGTCACTTAAGTAAAGTGCCATCTGGTGAGCGACTCAAATATTGCACTCCCTTGTTGAACAATACAGCAACATGCCGCGCTGTGTTCTTGTCAACTTCAGGAAGGCAATGGCTGGCATCAGGAGAATACATGATTTTGGTTCTAGAGCATATGATGTCTAGTACATAGCGTGTCTCATACACAATAGCTACAAAGTGATCGTGGCAGGGGAGGGGAGGGGGCTGACAACTGGGGAATGAGAAAAGACCTTGTGTCGGAGGGGGAGGGTCCAAGAGGCGGAAGAGAGGATGGAGAGTGTGGATTGCCTGAAGGGGAATTGTGTGTGCCAGCCTGGAAAGGTGGGCTAGAGACAGGCTGAGGAGCTTTCATGGTCAAAGAGACGAGTTTCTGTTTGATCCCACAGACAGAAAGCCCTGAAGCTCCCAGAGCAGGGAGTGACACAGCCAGACCAGCACTTTAGGAGGATCACTTTGGCAGCTGAGTGGAGTAAGGAGAGACCTCGGCTGAGAAGAACCCCTCCTCCTCCCCCAGCAGTTTCTGCAACAGTCCAGGGGTGAGATGGTCAGGGCCTGTGCTGGGGTGGGGCCTGCATGTGTGGGGAGAAGTGGTAAAGCCTGCGGGATGCTGGGAAGGGAGAATCGATGAGTTTTGGCAGCTGGTTGAATTTCTGGGGTGAGGGAGAGAGAGGAATTGAGGATGGCTCTTTGGTGGGAAACCTGAGTGCCTACAGTGAGAGGCTGGGAGTTTTGAAGCAGAGCTGGAAGAGAAGAGAAATGCAGAGAAAAGGGAAAGGAGGAGCAAGTGGCTCAGTCAGATGGAGGATGGAGCCAGATGCCACTGGGCCCAGAAAGTGTCTTCAGACATAGGCAGGAGGCACTGGGGCAGAGAGCTGACTGCAGATCCTACAGGGGGGTATGGAAGAGGGAGTCTGGGGTTCTGGGGGACTTAGTAGCTGCTGCCTGATTTTAATTCTCTGTGAATGACCCCAAGTCTTTTTACATTTCTGTATCTCTCTGTGTGTGCAAGAGCTTGCAAAAGGAAGCTGAATCCTAGCCATATTCCTTACTTGGCTTGGGTCTGTGATTGCATTGGTGTGTGGGAATTTCCAGTATGGCAAATGCCTTCACTGTTGCTGACCCATCCTTCTTCTGTAACTCAAGAATCTTAGAGAGCTGGATGAGTGCCTGAGAGATTAGAAAACTGCTTCAGGGCCTCAGTGTGGGTCTGGCAGGTCTGGTGTGGGGAACATTTCTGACTCCAAACCCTTCTGCCACTGCCTTCATTCCTTTGAATTACTCCCAGGAGCTCTCCCACTCCATCTTCTTGCCCCAATAATGATGTCTCAGCATGTCCCCTTCCAAATGAGTGGACGGGGGATGCAGAAAACCACCTCTTGCACCCATTTGTCCAGCACAAATTGCTATTTGACTGGTATGATGTTGTCCAAAGGTAGCCACATCTTTCAGCATAACAAATTTTTTCCCCCAAACATAATAAATTATTTTTTCAGAGGCCTTAAAAAAATAAGATCTAGAGCTGGGAGAGACCTCAGGGGCCACTAGGTCCAACCCCATTTATGGATAAGGAAACTGAGGCCCAGGGAGGAGAAGGTACTTGCTCAAAGCCACACATGGTGAGGGGGAAGAGGTGGGATCCCCTCCAAAAATGTGGGCATTTCATTCCATAGGGAAATTTCTGGCAACTTTAAATAAGTTAGAACTTTTTTTTTTAAAGAAAATAATTGAACAGAACTCACTAGGTCTGGTGTTTTCGCATTATTGAAAGATAGTAAGTCACTTGCTCCAGGCTGTACAGCGAGTCTGAGACAGTTTGGGAGGGAGGTCAGTCATTTCATAACCCATTTTCATATTCCACAAACTTCTTGGCTGTTAGGTCTGGAAGGGGCCTCAGGCCCAATGATGGCACCTGTGGGCATTGGTGGCCCGGGCAGGGCCACTTACTGGAGCCTTATTCTTTCATAATAATGTTTGTGCGGCTGAGCGGGTTTTTGTTGGGAACCAGAAGCTACAACAATGCACCAGAGTGCTCTGCAAACCCCAAGCCCTCCATTCCCTGGGAGCAGGTTACCTCCAGGCTCAGACACGGAGTCTCTTATTGGCGGAATGAGGCAGGGACCTTCAGTCTACCCTTTCCTTAAATTTCCTCCTGAAACAAAAAAAAAGTCTTTTTAAAATTGTGAACTTGAGAAACAGGAGCAGCGACCAAGAGCCAAGAAAGAGGGGTGCTTTGTGGTCAGCCTTCTCCAGCAGGACAGCCTAAACCCAACAGCTACAAAACAGCTCAGCTAGTTTGTGACTCCTTCTGGCCTGGCTTCTGTTCCTGTTTAAGTGACACATTGTCATTCTTTTCTTCTTGTCTCCCCAGATGTCTCTATCACTACCTCCTCCCATTCCCTCCATTTCTCCCTCCAATTCTCCCTCCTCCCACCTGTAACAAGGGTCGGGGTGTGTGTGTGGGTCAGGCTTCCTTTCAGAGGCCAGGCTGGTCATTTCATAGACTCAGTTTCAGAAGTCTTTCCCTGGGGTTTCCCAAAGTCTTTTTACCCTTACTGAAGTCACAGGGAATGGCACCTTGTTGGCTTTGCCATTTGTCCTATATTCTAGGTGAAGTGAGTTGAGTCCCTGACTTTGGCTGGGAGCCAGAGTCACAGGAATCTGGGATTCAGAGTGCATTATATTTGGCATATGTGGCAGCCAGTGCATCATTGACTTACCAAGGAGCAAGGAGAAATCTTGGGGAATGACCTCTGGCAGTGGTGCTGCCTCTGGACACAAACCTGGTGGGATCAAGGCTAGTAGGATAAAAGACTGTGGTGGGATGTGGGGGAGTAAACCCAGAGATAATGGTTGCACTATCTGTGAAGTAAATACTCCTTTTTAAAAAAAGGCTAATTGATGTTAAGCAATTAAATGGAATTGGGATTGCTCGTCCCTGGGCCCTAACAATTTGGGTGAACACAGCTGGTGGCAGAGAAAAGAGAGAGCTCACCACCACCTCGGGGTCTCCTGGATCCCTGCCGGGTAATTTGGCCCTGAAAGAATGGGGGCAGTGCATACACATTACGAGTGGGGTGGGGACAGCTGGGGTCTTGGGGGCCTCTCTCATGAGGGCATCAGGACAAAAGAGATTTGTTTCTCAGATACTCTTAGCCAAGATTTGTGAGTTACCACCAAGTTATCATCAAACACTAAGAAATGTGTGAGTGTCTGAAATCTGCTGTTGCTCTTATGTGTCTTGTAATAAAAAAAATGCCTCAATGTCTTGTTGGACTTAACCTGCATGTTCGAGTTTCTACCTTTGTGGCTCTGCTCCCCTCATTGGAAAGCAGAAGAGCTGATAGACCGAAATTAGAGGCATGTCTGGGCTGGTAGCCTGGAATTCCAGAATGGGGGGGGGGGGAGATGTATGAGGGACACCTGCATTACTCTCCCACACAGGTGCCCATGAGAAGCTACATTGGAAGAACAGGCTCTACTCAAGCCAAGTTATCCCCTCATGGCTTTCCACTTCTGACCTGGAATTCCCTGTCCCAAGTTCTAGACAGACCCAGGGCATGCTGAGTGGTGTTCATGGATAGAAAGCAGCCTCCTTCCCAGGCCATGGCCAAGGGTATGTAACTCCTTGTGACATGAGTCAGAGTTCCTCGGAGGTCCTTCCTCCATGGGTAAATGGGAGGAAGGTCAGGAATTTGGCCAGTGGGTCTGCCTAGGCTTTCTGCATGCTCAGGGGAAGAGAACCAGTAAACCAGGTGGTCATTGACCCAGGGTATCTTGACTCCCATCTTGCAGCTTGGGGATGTAGTCAAATTGAGTCAATAACTTTGATTACATGATCCCATCTAATGCACAGAAACTGTTCATGGAAAGATGAAATATTTAAAAGCTGCTTCATCAATACCATGGGGTCGGTGGTATAAAAATTACATGAATCTCTGCCTTTGAACTAGCCAGATAGAAATCTCTGGGAAACTGGGGGAATAGAGGTCAGCTTAGGTGGTCATTACAGGGAAGGCCTGTGCCAAGCTAGTGTCAAGGTGCCCTGGCTCCTGTTTCTTGGCTCTGGTCACAGACTAGGACTCACCTTCCCTTTGGATACCCCACTGAGTGGTAGTCTGTGCTCCAAAGAGATGGGGGATGAATGGAAGGGGCCCACCCACTGGTGAACAGGAGTCTCCTGGGTGGATATTGTCCCAGTAGCCTGGGCTAAGTGGAAATCTCAGTCACCAAGGTAACTAAACTGGGATTGAAGTCAGTGGTTGTTGGATGGGAACCCACGAAGCTCCTGATGGCAGGGTGCTCTTTGGGAAGCAGCTGGAGCTGGGACCTTGGAGTCAAGAGCTGTCCACTATAGCTAGTGCTTGGCAGCCAGACACCAAACCCACGTGTAAGATGGGAAAGTCTTTTCTCCTTGGGGATGGGGGGCTGAAACATGGGGGATAACTTTGGTCTCCTCTGGGTACTGGTTTATTTTTTTATTCTTTGTTCCCATGCTGTTGGACAGAAGGTTTCCCTCAAGGGTAGGACTGGCCTTTCGCCTGGTTCCGTGTGTCTTCAAGCCTAACAAAGAGTAGGCACTTCTCTCTCTGAATAGACTGTTCCTGCACACAGACGCTGGGGATGGCAATGAAGGCTAAGAGAGCCTTATTAAGAGAGGGGCCAAAGTCCGAGTCTCCCCAAATTGCTTTTGAAAGACTGGGGAAGGGGTGAGAGCTGAGCCTTGGGCGGCCAAGGTGGGCGGGGTGAGAGGCTGGAGGGGCCTTGAGGGAGCCGAGGCTCGGGCTGCCCAGTCAGGGCCCCGGCCCGGGCCCGGACCGCCCCGCACCACCTTCTCATCCTTCTGCATTCTCTTTGAGGGCTGACTTCACTGAAGAGGGAAATTCCTCCCCCTTCCCCCCTCCTGGAGGGCTGGGCAAAAAGATGAAACGATCCCTGAGGGCCCTGGACTCCACCTCCTTCTCCTCCCTGACAACTGACTTCTTCCTCATTTAAATGTCTGTCCCCCTTCCCCGCCCCCGCCCCCTGCCCGACTGCCGGGCGGGAGCTCCGAGCCCTCCCGGAGGATGAGCCGGAAGGTGGTTCCCAGGGGTGCTCGGAAGGACCGGGGAGCGGCCGCAGTCACCAGGCAGCCAGCCTGCCCTCAGGAGTCCTCAGCTCCGAGCTATTGCACCCTCCTTGCCTCCTCTGGGGGAGAGCAGCTGCGGAACCACACCCCCTCCCAGGCCCAAAGGCAGGGATGGTGAGAGGCCGGCTGTCTGGGTAGCTGTCATTTGGGAGGCAGGGAAAAGCCGGCTCAGGCAGACCGAGAGGGCAGGGGCTCGGCAGTGGGTGCTTAACAGGAGCCACCGAGAAGCGAGAGGAGGTGGAGGCGGAGGCGGAGGCGGAGGCAGCTGTGCTAGCCGGTAATGTGTGCCTCGAGGGTGCCCGGGGCCGGAGCTTGACGTCTCCTCCACCCCCCCCCCCCGCCGGGCAGGGCATGAGGAACTGCCCTCACCTGGCTACCAGACCTCCTGCCAGCTCCACCTGAGCCCGGGCAGAAGAGGGCAGGGGAGGCCACCCGCGGGGGCTGAGCTGCCTCGCTGTCTCCCTGATGGCTGCTGCCTCGTTGCTGCTGCTGCTGCTGCTGCTGCTGCTGAGGGCTGACCCCCTGCACTGCACCGCCCGAGGATGGAGGTCCTGGGAGCACTGCACAGGTAAGATGGGGTGAATGAGGAGGTAGGCAGTCACCTGGGCCGGGCAGGGCAGCACCTAAGGCGGTCACAGAATGCCACCTGGGGGAGAGGCAGAGAGACGAGGTGTCCTGAGAAGTCACGCGAGGGCCCCGACCCTCCGCAGGTGGCAGCGGCGCCGGGGGCAGAATGGAACTGGTCCCGAAAGAGACCGGGCTGCCCCACTTTCACAGGTCTAGGCTCCTCCGGTGAGACTCACTGAGGAGCCTGGATGCAGAGCCAGAACTGGGGCGGAGGAGCCTCGCGGAGTGCCCAGGGTCAGCCCTGGTCCCCAGAGTACCACCTGCCCCTCAGGAATGAGCAAGCCTTCCCTGCAAGCACACTGGGGAAATGGTGTATTTCCTCCCCTGGGTAGAAAGCACCACAGGTGGTCATTAATGCCAGACGCCGGGTGAAAGCCAGTCTGTAATTAGTGCAGCCGCAGGGAGCTGCTCCGCCTCCCCTCTCCTCTCCTTCCACTCACTCCCGGCCCTGGGTGCGGGTGAGCAGGGGAGGGACTGCGCAGCGCTCTGGCAAGCGCCGGGCGCTACTCCGACCTCGATAGCTGCTCCGGTGGACTGGAGCGGATTGGGACAAACCCTCCAATCACCAGAGGGCCGAAGGCCAGTCTTTTCCCACTGAAGCTCCTAGGTTAGGGGTGAGTGGAGACGAGAGAAGCCATAAACCGAAACCCCAAACCCAGCAACAGGAGAAGAGCTTTGCTCCCAGCTTTGGAGAATGTATTTAAAACAACAACAAAACTTAATTGCTAAGAGTTCTGCCTTCTTATTACCTTTCTATGACTGGTGCCAGGAGATTTTATTTATCAGACCTATAATTATGGAAAGAGAAAACCCCAAGCATTGGGCCTGGGAAGGGGGTGATGGGAAGAAAGACTCCATTGATGCTGAGAGAACCCTGGGTGACATTCAGGGTTCCCAGGTCAACACGCGCTGGATCTAAGAGCCACCTTGGGCTTCTGCTCAAGGCGCTGGTGATAAGCACTCATTAATTGATATGAAGAGGCTGCGCTTCTATAATGCTCTGTTCTGGGGGGAAAACCCAACAACCCAAACTTCGTAATGAGGAAACACACACATATAAATTCGTCACCCAAAGAGAAGCATGGATGCCCCAGTTTAGGTAGAATCTACCCAGAGTTTGACTTGTAGGAGCTGACCCGACATATCTGATCACTGTATCATGGGGGCCCAGGCAGGGGGAGGGGACAACAGGAGTCTTCTGCCCTTGCTTCCTGGACTCAAAACACACCTTTCTCATGAGTTTATAAGGTTTAGTGCTGAAGGGAAGCCTGGGGCCTGAGCTCCATCTTCTCATTGGATGGAGAGGAGCCTGAGGAGCGGCACAGTAGTCAATGGTCATGTCAGCACTTCAGGTTCCTCCCTGCCCGCCAACCTCTGAATCCGGGGGGGTGGGGGGGTGGGCACCTTGCTCCCTGAGGGAGGGGAGGATGAAGAGGAGACACCCCACAGCAGGGGCTCTGCATCCTGCTGGATCAGCTTCTGTCAATTTCTGGGAAGTCACTTGTTCTGCCAATGCCATAACCTTCTTTTATTCCAAAATTGTTTCATTGCAAAGTAAAAACCCGGATGTTCCACTTGTGACCTGGGCAGCTGCTGCGCCTCCCCTGGTGTTTCATCCTTACGTACCGTCCCTCTCAGCGGGGTGGATCACTGCTCAGTTATTCAATCTTTCAAAGCTGTTTGTCGTTACAATACTGTCGTTAGATAAATGTGTAGTCTTGTTCATGACAGCAAATGTTGGCGTTTCAGACATTAATCTGAACATCAAAAGAAAGGTTCTTTCAGCGAAGCCTGGTTTGTAATGTTGGAAATACCAACAAATAAAATGTATACTATATAGATCACTGTCACTTACTTTACATTAGTTCATACAAACCTCAGGTTTCTTTGAAATTGTCCCTTTCACCATTACTTATGTTACAATAACATTCCATTCCATCCAGATCCCATTCCCCATCCGATGGACACTTGTCTTTTCTAGTTAGTTCTTTGGCACCACAAAAAGGGACGATATCAAAGTTTTTTTTCCCACGAGTCCTCTCATTTCTTTGATCTCTTTGGGGCTACAGTCCTAGTAGTGGTGCTGCCAGGGGAGTGCATAATTGTTATTAAACTGTAACTTTTGGAATATATGGTTATCCCTTCTGCACCACGGGGTTAGGCCCACAGCACCCCCACCATCTGGAAAATCCACATAAAATTGTTTGGCCCTCCTTTCATACCAGAGAACAAGTCTGAATTATTATGGCATTAAAAGATAAAATAGGTTGAACTTATACACTACTATACATATGTTTTATCAATTTTCAGATTTCTAAATCTTTTCTGTGTTGTCTGCTGGTCTTCACATGTCAATGGTGGCTTCCACAAAATGCCCCCAAATTCCCATTTAATTTATTATGCTGACCTGTCACCTATGGAAACTGATATGGGGAAAGTATCAATGTGGAAGGGACGGTTGTAGTTCTCAGTTGCTTTCCCCAAAGACTGGTCCAGCTCCCGGCTCCATAAGTGGCATGCCCTCCTCCCACAGCCCCTCTAACTTTGGTCATTTCACTTTTTAGTTAACTTTGCCATTTTGATGGGTGGGAAGTGGTACCTCAGAGCTTCTTTAATCTGCATTTCTCAAATAAGCATCTCCCCCCCACCATAGGGCTATTGATAGCTAGGGCAGCTTAGTGGCTCATTAGATAGAGCACCAGGTATGGATTCAGGAAGACCTGAGTTCAAATCTAACCTCAGACACTTACTGGCTATGTGACCATGGGCATCTCACTTAATCTTGTTTGCCTCAGTTTCTTCATTTGTAAAATGAGCTGGAGAAGGAAATGGTCAGTCACTGCAGTATCTATGCCAAGAAAACCCCAAACGGGGTTAGGGAGAGTTAGACAACTTAATGAACTAATAAGTTGGATTGTTTTCTTAGAAAACTGCCCTTCTTATCTTTGACAACATTTGTCAATTTGAAGATGGCTCTTAGTGCTATAATTGGAATCAGTTCCTTATAAATATTGGAAATGAATTCTTTATCAAATAAACTCACTGCAAATATTTTTTTCCCAGTTACTTGCTTCCATTTTAGCTGCACTGGTTTTTTCTTTTTGTAAAAAATTTAATTTTATGTATTTGAAATTGTCCATTTTATGTGATCATCTCTATCCACTTTTTGTTTGTGAGCTTTTCCCCCATTCGTTGATCTGAAAGATCATTTCTTTCTTGCTCCTCTAACTTGTTTATGATGTCACCCTTTATCTCTAATTCATGTGCTCATTTGGAGTTTATTTTAATACAAGGTGTGAGACATTGGTCTATACCAGTAGCTAGGGGTGCAGAGGAGTTAGGAAGACCTGAGTTGAAATCCCAACTCAGATGCTTCCTAGGTGTATGACTTTGGGCAAGTCACTTACCCTTTCCTCATCTATACAATGAGTATAATAATAGCACCTGCCTCCCAGGGTGGTTGTGAGGACCAATTGAGATGATATTTGCAAAGTGCTTACTTAGCACAGTGCCTGGCACATAATCAGGTGCTCTGGAAATATTAACTATCAGTTGTTGTTATCACCAGAGTTGTTGCCCCTTGTTTCTGCCAGATAGTTTTTCTAACAGTTTTTGTTGAATACTGAGTTCTTACCTCAGTAGCTGAGATATTTGGGTTTATCAAGCAGGGAATCCTTTTCCCCTTTGGATTCTGTGCAGGACATTTTCTATGATACTTGCAAATTACCCTGGCAAGCCTATGTTTTCTTGTTTTATGCCAGGCTTAATGCCAATACCTAGGGAATCACTGAATACTGTGTCTCCTGGGGCTCACTTACTGAATAATCTTTTATGGTCTTAATATGCACATGGGGGACACCTTGATAGAGGAGAACTTGGAAATCTGGGGTTTGTTCTACTAAGGAAGTGTTTTTTTGGGAATCATTACAGTTGGACCTTGTATTTTCAGTCAGTCATGTGGCTGTGAAGGTGTGGTCAGCTCATCATTAATGAAAGTCCCTGCACTCTTCTTATATTTTCATCAAGGAAATCCTGGTGTGTATATAGAGTATTCTCAAAGATTTAGTTGAGAAAGACCCCCATGTTTGTGGGTTGATAGTTTCTGTTTTGCTGTCATTTAGATTTGATTGTAATTAGTATTTTTTTTTTTTTTTGTTCATTTGGTGTTTTCCCCTCATTGAGCTCTCTTGATCTCTTGGTACTTTCAAAATTGTACTGCCTCCAGTGTGGAATTCTTGTATGTGCTTGATCTGTTGTGGCTGCTCTTCCCACCTTCCTCTTCATCCTCTTAATTGACTCGGTTCATCAAGTGCGTTGGCTCCCAACCATTAGACTCCAGCGGATGCTGTGAAATGTGACAGATCACTCCAGTGGTACTGGAAGATCTGCTCCTTTTTCTGTCTGCATCGTGATGCTGCTTCCCATCTCCTCTCTCAGTGTCCTGGGGATGTTCTGCCTCATTTCCATGCACTTTGCTGTTCTGCAAGGTGATTCTGCTTGTAATCTGCTCTGCTCTTTCACAACGCTTTGAAATGAGTTTCCATCCTAAACCACTGTTACTCTTGGCTGCCAGATCTCTTCACTTCAGGGGTTTGCTGACTGATGTTTTTTCTGGGCTCTTTTAGCCTCCCCATTTTAGACACGGATTGACACTAGTTAGCCATCCTTAAGATCAGAAGTGATCAGAAGAGACAGTGACTTTACATTTATTTGTTTTCCATAGCTAACAGCTTGTTTGAAAAGGGGAGCACCTTCTCATTCTTTCTTTTTATTTGTCTTTATTCTAACTAGTCTATGGTCTGCATGCAACTAATTCACAGAAACGACTCCCTTATTGTTAACCAGTAGTTTTTGGTCTGTTAAGATAGTTTGCCTGAATGGTGTGTGAGTATAAGTGTGTATGTGAGTGTGTGTGAGTGTGTATGGTGTATGAGTGTGTCAGTGTGCATCTGTGTGTGTCTGTGTGTATTTTGGTACTTGTCATTCTCAGTTTCAAATGTTTTCTCCTGGAGTTTTCAGGACAGGTGGGCTTGAGGCCCCTGAATAGTCTGTGAGCCTCTAATGTCTTTCATTTCTTGTCCTCGACTTGTACTTTCTAGCATCTGATTCATTCCTCTTCAATGTCCATTTCCACATCAGTGTTACTTATCATCAGGATATATGTTAACTTAACTTACAAGATCTTGTCAAGATTTTCATAGATTTTCTCTACTCCTTGATTCTCTGCAAGAGATAGTAGCACACAAACTGTAATGATCTTGTGGGGAATTTCTTTATTATGTTCGTCAGGCCACCCACAATGAGCTTAGATGATCAAGGGTTACATGAACTTACTCCTTGGTAGCCTTTGGGTGTGTGTGGAGACCAGCTGTGCCAGATCATCTGTCTGCCCTTCCAAGGAGAGTCTGTGGACCATCCTTCCTCCCACCCAGCTTCTACTTGTGATATCTTCTAGCTTCATTTATACAGAGTATCGATCTTAATGTGGCTTAGTCTTCCCAGTAGTATCTCAACTCAGTGGTTATGGGATAAACATCTTGTGTTAGAAGCCCCAGTTGTCTGCATTCTCAGGATACACAGGTTCCTGCTATTCAGGTGATGCTGCAGGAAGTCTAAAAACTGGTGTGAATGGGACGATGAAACTGACAAAAGAAAGAAGCCACAGCTGCCCAGTTCTTGACTTGGCCTCTCTTCTGTTTGCCAAGGAAAACAACCTTTGCCTGAAGAGCACTGAGTAGAAATGGGGAATGGAAAGGTGATCTCCACGACAAGCAAGGAGACAGTAAGGGAACACCTTGTTGCCATTGATAGATTCCAGGCTCCTGGCCCAGATGCACGGTATCTTTGGGCACTGGGAAACAGTGACCACAATGATCGGCAAATGTGATTGCTGAGTCACTCAAGGTCAATAATATTTCTAAGAGCATGGAGACTGGAGAGGGGCCACAAGACTAGAGGAAGGCAAGTACTATTCTGAGTCTTATAAAAAGAAAGAATATAGAATCTGAAACCTATAGGCCAGTGAGCTTGACTTTAATTTCTAGAAACATTCTAGGGTGAGTCGTTAAAGAGATGGTTAGTGAATATCAATAAAGGGAAGCTGCGATAACCCAAAGCCAGTATAGCCAAACGCCTGATTCAGTCGGTCCCCAGAATGCCCCAGGGGCAAAAGTAGGCTCTTTGTAAAGAAAAGCACTGAGCCTTTAGAGCTGGACAAAAGTATAAGAAGGGGGTAGATTATTTTTCATTGGAAATCTTGAAGAACTTATGAGGTATGTCACAAATGAGGATTCCTTTCAGGTATCTTGGGCCAAATGGCCACTGGGGTCTTTTTCAATGTTCAAATCACGTGATTCTGTGAACTGTGGGGTTCTTAGCACCCTCTGGTCCCTTTTCTGTTGCCTAAGCATAGCCTGGGTGGAAGCTGAAGGGGCCCACAAAAGACCAAGCACCATTTTGCATTTTCCTTTGTTTTAACAGTGGTTGTGATGAAAGAATTCATTGGCCTGCAACCAGCCTTTTGGTGATAAGCCCTTTACTAAGCTAGCTAGACTGGCTATCTGAGAGCAGGGTCATCACTGAAGTCTTTCTAACATGGTAGAAACCAGCAATGCTTCTTATCTGCTGATGTAGCCATTAAAAACTGAGGGTCAAGGATTTTTGTGGAGCACAAATACATAGTTTAAGAAAGAGACTAAACACTTTTCTCAGTGGAAAAAGAAAAAAAAAGTACAAGCAGATCACCTCATGTCTTGCTAGATGTGGTCATCACAATAAGTATTGTTGGTTGTGGGTTTTTTTTTGGAGGGGGGAAGATAGGGCAATTGGAGTTAAGTGACTTGCCCAAGGTCACACGGCTAGTTTTTGTGTTAAGTGTCTGAGGTCAAATTTGAACTCAGGTCCTCCTGACTCCAGGGGTGGTGCTGTATTCACTACACTACGCCACCTAGCTGCCCCACAGTAAGTGTTTAATGATGATTTGAGCCCAAATATCAAGTGAGACATAAACTAGAGAGATGCTTGTTCACCAGAGGAGCTTGCAGGATATTACCCATGATTCTGGTGGAGTCCAAATGGAAAATGGATTTCCTCCAGTTATTCTTGTTTACAGATTGTGTTGTGCTCATTACAAAAAGCCCCAGAATCCTAGAGAGCCTCCGTGAGAACATAGTCATTCCAAAGTGACTAGTCTAACAATCCACACAGAAAAAAGGCAAAATGAATGAAGAATGCCTATTGTGTATAGGCAGTCCATTGATTTAGTCATCAACACACAATTTTTGGATAGTCATTCCAGATTGGATTTGATCTAGAACCAGCATTGAATAGGGAGAGAATAGACTGGGTTGCCTTTGGGACCTAGTTTATTCAGTTCTTTTGATGATCCCAAGCTGCTCTCTGACACACAACCTTCTTTATAAACATACTCCCTCCATGGTACTGTGTGACTGACTGCAACTCCTGGAACACTATGGTTGGAAGAATTGAAATTGTGGATGATCCTAGAGCAATCGGGAGAGACATGGTGGGTCAGAAGTTAAGACACAAGAGGATATGTCTGACTAGAAAAGGACTGAAGTGGCTTGGCCCCTTACTTAATCTCATTTTACAGGCAGAGTTCCATCAGTGAGGGAACCTCAGACTAGGAGATGGGCTGGGGTAAAGCATCTCGGGAAGTGGTCATGCAAAAGGCCGCCTGGAACAATATCTGGGACTTGGACCCAGGGAAGAAGCACCTGCATTGAAGAAATGATGGTCTACTGACCTAGAGCTTGAAGGGACATTACCAGTAGTTACACAGTTTGGAAGATGAAAGAAGCCCCAGAGAAGGCGAGGGGCTTGACCAAGGTCATATAACTAGGAAATGAGAGGTACATTGCTTGCAGGGTCAACATTCCTGAGAATCAGAAGAGTGTGACCTACCATGTTTCTAGACTTTTTGAACCATATGCTTTTGTAGAGCAAGCTTTATGAAAAGAAAATAAAAAAAAATTAATTGACTTATAGGGCATCAAATTATACTAAAAATGAAGGAAGTATTTTGAGCTACTTTTAGAAAGGGACACACCCATAGAGATATTTCAGGTACATAAGAAACCTCCTCCCCACCTTTTTACAGTCTTTCTTCAATGCCTCCTTGGAGTGTGCAGGGGACTCAGGATCAAGAAGGCTTGGATACATCCTACAAGGCTGTAAGGAGTTTGAGAATGGACCCCAAGTCAGTCAGGCAGTAATGCCTACTAGATGGTAGGCAGTGGCATTATGCTTTTTTTTTTTAGTTATATCTGAGTTATCTGACTCTTTGTGTGACTCCATGCTGGAGTGATTTGCAATTTCCTTCTCCAGCTCATTTTGCAGTTGAGGGACTGAGGCAAATAGGGTAAAGTGACTTGCCTAGGGTCACATAGCTAGTAAGTGTCTGAAGCCAGATTTGAACTCAGTCAGTCTTCCTGATTCCAAGTCCAGGGCTCTGTGCACTATGGTACCACCTATCGGCCTTAAGCTTGTGCTGTGGGGGGGGGGGTGTTAGCTTTAAGATTTGATCTGTTGTGTATTGCCAGAGCTAGCTCAGTGTCTGAGAGGCTCTGAAGGAAGGTGTGGGAGAGAGAGGTATTAGACTGACTACCAAACTGAAAGTCTACTAAGCCATTGAGCTGACCTCATTGTTGTATGCATGTGAAACCTGGACAGTCTACCAGCACCATGCCAAGAAACAATCACATCTGAATTGTCTTAGGAAGATTCTGAAGGTTACCTGGCAGGATCAAGTACCAGACCCTGAGGCCCTTTCTTGAACTAAACTGACAAGTATTCAAATCCTACTTCAGAGAGCACAACTCCAATGGGTTGGCCACGTTTTTCAAATGCAAAATGTACACTTGCCAAAAAGACTGAGAACTCACACAGAACAAGTGTTCACATGGAGGTCAGAAGAAGCGATACAAGGACACTCTCAAGGTCTCTTTTAAGAACTTTGGAACTGATTGTGTGACATGGAAGACACTAGCACAGGACCATTCAACATGGCGTGCACACATCAGAGAAGGTGCTGTTCTCTATAAGTAAAGCAGAATGGAGACAGCTCAAAGGACACACAGGATGTGCAAATTTAGGGAATCCACCCCAAGTGTCCACACAGACTATTTGTGTGGACCTGTGTAGAGCATTACAAGCTCCTATTGGTCTGACCCACTGCACCTTGACCCTAGCATAGTGATGTCATTTTGGTCCTCTTGGAGAATGAAGGACAATAACCAGCCAACCCTTTCTTGCTGGAAGGGCAGTCTAGCTTAATTCAGAGAGGACTGGTCAGTTGGTTGGGTAGAGGTGGTCATTTGACCGTAGTAGTTCATAAATCCTGTCAGTCAAATCAATGAAGGGCAGCCTTCTGTGCTGGTGGAGCACATGGTGGTCCCTTGAAGCCTTTGGTGCCTTTAGAGCTAAGCACCCAGCTGTGGAACCCTACTGTCCCTGTCCCCATGATATCAGGGAAGCAAGCCAAGTCCTCTTCTGTTGGGAGATGAGTCACAAACCTGTATTTTCATGTTTCTACTAGGGCTGGGAAGGGGACGAACCATTCATACAACAATAAAAAGTGTTATTTAAAAAGTCTGTCCCCCTTCCCCAGGGCACTTAGCAAATCATGAAATGAGGACCCAGCTGCAAAGACACAAGGCGAGTGATACTGAGCTGCTGCTGCTCCCACTTCCATCTGGAAAGTTGCCAAGGAGATTTCATCATCCCGCTCTGTCAGGGCCGGCGGGCTTCGTTTGTTCTGAGTATATTGGGAAAACACATCTTGGCTCCATGCCCTGCAGGGCTCCACTGTTTAGCCTTAGACCTTACAGGGCACAGCATAGCCTTACCTTGGCCCTGTCCCAGTGTCTTTGTTCTCATATCTTGTATGAAAGTACATAGTTTGGCAGGGTTCAGTCTCCCTGTGGCTGATTCTGACTAGGTCCTTTGGATATGGAGCCCTAGACAAACAGTGAAGACTGTCAAACTTTTCTGTAAATGGCCATGACCATGACCATGGCTGAGTTGAGCTGACCCTTGGGGTCTGGTAATGGTAACAATGATGTTTATGAGCATATGAATGCACTTTGAGATTCATGAGGTGCTTCCTTGACAAGTGCTCTCCTTGAAGGAAATGAGTACTTGATTTAGACATAAGGGATGATAGCATAAGCGTATCAGGAGAGCAAAGAATAGTTTACCTGTCAGATCTGTGAAGAAAGGAAGAAATTTATGAGCAAACAAGAGATAGAGAACATTATCAAATGCAAAATGAATAATTTTGATTACATTAAATTAAAACATTTTTGCAAAAACAAAGCCAATGCAACCAAGATTAGAAGGAAAGCAGAAAGCTGGGAAACAATCTTTACAGCAAGTGTTCCTGATAAAGGCTAATTTCTAAAATATATAGGGAACTTAATCAAATTTATAAGAATACAAATTACTCCCAATTGAAAAATAGTCAAAGAATATAAACAGGCGATTTTCAGATGAAGAAACTAAAGCTATCTATAGCAGTATGAAAAAAAATGCTCAGGGGCGGCTAGGTGGCGCAGTGAGTAAGAGTGCCGGCCTCGGAGTTGGGATGACCTGAGATCAAATTCGACCTCAGAAAATGAGCCCCCACACATAAATAATGACTAGCCGTGTAACCTTGAGCAAGTTACTTAACCCCAATTGCTTAAAAAAAATGCTCTAAATCACTATTGATTAGAGAAAGGCAAATTAAAACAATTTTGAGGTACCACCTCACAGTTACCAGATTGGCTAACATGACAGAAAAGGAAAATGATAAATGTTGGAGAAGATGTGGGAAAACTGGAACTCTAAAGCATTGTTGGTGGAGTTGTGAACTGATCCAATAATTCTGGGGGGCAATTTGGGAACTATGCACAAAGGGTGATCAAACTGTGTATACCTTTTGATCTGGCAATATTTCTCACTACAGATACTAGTCTGTATCCCAAAGAGATCATAAAAAAAAGGGAAAAGGAGCCACACATACAAAAATATAGCAGTTCTTTTTGTGGTGGCAAAGAATTGGAAATTGAGGTGATACCCATTAATTGGAGAATGGTTGAACAAGTTGTGGCATATGAATGTAATGGAATACCATGGTGCTATAATAAATGATGAGCAGGCAGATTTCAGAAAAACCTGGAAAGACTTACATGATCTGATGTTGAGTGAAGTGAGCAGAACCAGAAGAACATTGTACATAGCAACAGCAACATTATGTGATGATTAACTGTGATAGACCTAGCTCTTTTCAGCAATACAATGATCCAAGACTATTCTAAAAGAATCATGATGGAAAATACTAACCACATCCAGAGAAAGAACTATGGAATCTGGATGCAGATCACTTGTTTTTTTGTTTTTTCTTTCTTGTGGCTTTTCCTTTTTGTTTTGATTTTTCTTTCAGAACATGACTAATGTGGAAATATGTTTAACATGATTGTACATGTAAAGCCTATATCAGATTGCTTGCTATCTTGGGGAGGGAGAAAAATTTTAAACTCAAAATTTTACAAAAATGAATGTTGAAAATCATCTTTACATGTAATTGGAAAAAAATAATATTAAGGAAAAGAAATCTCATGAGGAAAACACTTTAGAGCTATGGAAACAGAAGCTCTGAGCACTGAGCTGCCCATGGCTACGTGGCTGGTCAGTGTCTGAGGTGGGATTCAAACCCAAGTCCTCCTCCACTGGTGGAACCCCCAGCCTCTTAGCCCTTGTTTGCACTATACTGGATAGCTTTACATGCACAAGTTTTGGGATGACAGTGGAGAGGTCAGACCTAAGGCCACAATCTGGACAAGGTTTTAGGCAGAAGCTGTGAGGTCTCAGTGCCTCTGGGACCAAGATGCCCTCCATTTTCTCATCTATACAGAATGCCTGTTGTAAGAATGCCCCCACTTGGGGATGGCTGTCATTAGCGACAGTAACAATGACAGCAGTAAACCTTGGTTTCCATACTCTCTTGTGTCCATCCTCAAAGCCCAATGGAGCCCACAGTAGCAGTGAAGGATGGGCAAGATGTGGGTTACAGGAGTAGAGATTTAGAGCCAGAATCAGTAAATGCCCATGCACTTCCTGAACACCTAAGCTCTCTAGTTGGCAGGGCCATCTGAGGCCCCAGGAGGGGAAGGAATGCTTTGAGGAAGTGAGGGGAGGAGACCCTAGATTCCTCATCCCGTTCTCTCACCACCCTGCCATCTCATCTCCAACCAGAGTAATTCTAAGAGCAGTAGAATAGTCAGGGAATCATTGCCCAAGTAAACATCCAGATGGAGGACCTTGCCCAGGGTCCAACATGATAATATCTGGCATTTACACAGACCTTTGAGGTTTGTGAAACACTATACATAATGTCAACTCATCAGATCCTCACAAGAACCTTGGGAGGAGGGAGGTGCTATTACGACCCCCATGTTACAAATGAGGTCACTGAAGCAGACAGAAGTCCAATGATTTGCTCAGAGTCACACAGCTAGAAAGTGTCTGAGGTATGGTTCTAACTGAAAGGGCTGGGGCTCTCTCCACTGTGGTGCTGGCCGACTGCCAGTGTGCCAGGGCAGACCAGAACTAGAACTTGTCTTTTCTGTCCTTCTCTGTAGATGAATGGTAAAAGACCACACTTCTTGTCCAGGTGGCTGTTAGGTGATCCGTCCAGTCTTCAGCCTGGCCATTAGCGAGCCCTGACCCTAGGCAAGTCACTGCCCTTTCTAGGCCTCAGTTTCTTTACCTGTAGAATGCAGGAGTTGAGTTAGGTGATCTCTGTGAATGTATTTTCACACTAGGTCTGTGATTTCATCATGGATGGAGTCTGGGGGAGTTCCTTGGGGCCAGAAAAACAGGTGATTTTCCAGGGCCATAGAACCAACTTGTGTCCAAGGTGCAACCTGAACCCAGGTCTTCCTGCCTTCAAGGCCAGGTCTTGATCACTCAGACTATCTGTCTCTTCTGAGAACAACAAATAATTCCCCTGCCATTCCAGGACTCCTTCCAGGGACCATGGCTACCTTTCTCCCAGCTCAAGTCACAACTCAGTGACTGAGAGAGACACTCTTTAGAGTAGTAGATGGAGCATCAAGGGGAGTCCTTCTTAGTCAGGGATCCTTGAAGTTGAGGAGGTCAGGGAGCCCTAGGTTGGGTTTCCTGGAGGATCTGTCATCAGCTCAGGGGAAGGAGGTATTGAGGGGAGTCACCTATTTCCGGATTCTTAGTGGTGAGATGACATCTATCTGGTTTTAACAAGACACTGCTGAGAAATCTTTGTTCTCACAGTGCTGGGTTGTGGCATAAGGAGTAAACCCAACTCCTTAGTGCAGTACCAGACCAGCCTTGTCTTCAGTGTGTGTAAGCTTCCCTTGGACAGTTGGAGCCCAACTCTCCCTACATAGACCATGACCAAGTCCCTGGCACTTTGTCTAAAGGCCATGGCCTGTTCCTCCTTAATATCCAGGTCCATAGGCTACCTCCAAGATGTTGGGTTGGCTGGGATTCAGAAGGATGGACTCATGTGCCAGAGTTGTGCCTAGGACAGAAGGCAGCAGATGAGTCTTGGCCTCACTTTGGCTACCTCTTCCCTCTTTTATTTCCTGTCTTTCTTTTGGAGGACCTCTGGGGTTGGGGGGAAGGGTTTTGCCCTCTCCTCCCTTCAGGATTTATTGATGATGACTCAGATCGGAAGCTCATCGTGGAGGGTGATCATAGAAGTCACACAGGTAGCTGGAAGACAGCATGCCCAAGAGGGAGATGGTGACCTGAGCTCTGGGGCCCCCAAGGAGATATCATGGAGCAAATTGGCCCTCCCTGACCGAATCCTGCCTTTTGGCCAAGGAAGACTCCCTGGATAGCTCCAGCCTTGGAGACAGGGAGAGTTCAGAGACCTGGGCTTCTCCTGGGCCATTTTCTGAGCAGTGTGTTTCTGGGCACAGAAGGCCAGGCAGGGAGCTCCCATGGCTAGAAAAGCACTGAAGGGTACCCAGGCCATGGGGAAGGAAGGGGCTGGACCCTGGCACACCCCACTCCTGGGAGGCCCCACTACTTATTACAACCTCTTGTGAGTTTCCTAGGTTTCTGTGATGGAATTCTAGCTTACTCCCTGCTCTACAGCTCAGCGGCACAACAGATAAAGGGCTGAACTCAGGAAAACCCAAGTTCAAAAATGTCCTCGAGACACTGACTAGCTGTGTGACCCTGAACGAGTCACTAAAATTCAATCAGCTTCCCAGTCTTCTCATAAGTCAAATGGGGACAATATAGACCCTGACCTCCCAGAGGCTGTTGTGAGGGTTAAAGAAGATCCTCTTCTACATGGGTGGTGTCCTGTTTACTATCCTAACTACTTATATGGAGCCTGGAGGCCTTGTGACCCACATCTAGTGACATGAGCTACACATTAAGATGTGGTCCCAGACTAAATTCTGGGTAGGAACCCAATGAGTCAATCAATCAATCAATAAAGAGAGAGCTAGCCTCTAGGAAAGATGTGGTCTGTGAAAGACTGATGCTGAGAGATCTCTGCAGATCCACCCCCCCCAAAAAAAATTGGCACAAGTTATATCTGTAGAGAAATGCACAGCAGAGACAAGTAGAGAGTCAGAACCAGAAAGTCACAGAGCTGGAGCCAACGATGCCTGAGTTCTGTCCTGGGACTGGGAGGAAAAAGCAGAGGGATCACCAGACTGACCTCTTCCATTCAGGCACTCTTGCGGTTGGGTGAGGGGGCATGGGAATGAGAGATGGAACACTGCTGCCCCCTGGTGGCAGCCTAGGCAAACAAGAGGCTCTTTCTTCCTTGACCCTGACTCCTACTCTTCCACCCACCCCCAGGACTCAGACCCTAGAGTCCTAGAGAGCAGAACTCGTCTGCTTCAAGCCTTCACTTCATAGATGAGAAAATGAGGCCCAGAAAGGGGAAGGAGCATTTCCCAGGCCTTCATGGAGCATGAGCTGCTTGCGGCTGCTTTGGGGATTTTCTTTGGACCATGGAAACTATAGGCGCCTACTAATTACTTGTGGGCCTCAATGGAACAGAAATGTCTCTCAGCCCCTTGGAAGCACTTACATTGAGGGATGGAATGAAGCCGGTCTAGGCAGGAATAAAAAAAAAAAAAGCGACTATTGAGTGCTTCCTGTGTGCTAGGCGCCAGCCAGGGACCCACCAAATGGTGACGAATGGAGTGCCTGGGATCCAGCAGCACCAGGTGAGCTGTCTCCACTCTCTTGGGGCCTCTCTTCAGTGAGGGTGAATGACGCATAGAGTCTGCTCGTTAATTCCTCTCTGGGCCGACCTCCAAACAGTCCAGACTTGCTTCTACCCTCTGGTCTCTAATAGCCTCTTCCTCACCCTGGAAAGTCTCTACACTCCTGGGTTCGGATCTTTCACAGATTGGTCAGTTGTTTCTGGAAATTCCACTTGGAGAAAGGGCCTAGGCCAACTATGTCCACTACATTCCTCTCGGGGCTCCACTACTGATTCCTTTCTCCCCATGGTAATGGGGGCACATTCCTCATCCCCTAGTTGGCTTGGTCTGTTGCTTTCTCCCATCTGAATGAAAGCCCCCTGCGGGCAGCCCCAGTCTTTCTGCACTTGTAGTTCCAAGACATAGCAGACTGCCTGGTAAAGAAAAAGCCACTAGTAAAGATGTTCTGCATTCACTTGAAATAGTGAGGATGGTAGCCAGCATGGGGACTGACGCTGGGAAAGTTCCTGAATGAAGCCAGAAGGGGGTAGACCAACGCAGCTCTTCATAGGAAAAATGGGGAAATGATTGGATTAGGAGAGAGCAGGACTGAGAGGCGAAACAGGCACACAACAGGACTAGAAGAAGAATGAAGGGGAGTGGGGTTAGAGGAGCCAGAATGATACAGAGATACCCGAGGCTGTGGGGAACTCCTTGCTTATGATCTGGATGGAACACGGCATGAAGGAAGGCAGGAGATACAGGACATGGTCAGCGAACCATCGCTGCTCCAGAGTATTAAAACACAAGGTTATCAGACTATCAGTTTCAACAAGGGAAGAGACCTGAAATATGAGAACAAATTCGTTGTTAAATTCACTAACCTTGAACAGGATGTCCAGAGGGCATTTTAAATTCAACAGTTCATCAATTCAAAACTGAATCCATGTTTCCACGTAAAACTTCCCTCCCTCCTATCTTCCCTGTTATTATAGAGGATAACACCATCCTCTTAGTACCTCACTCTCCCCATGACCTAAGAGTCATCCTGGGCTCCTTACTCCCTCTCATTCCACAAATCCAATACCGTGCCAAGTCTGTCAATTTCTCCTTTGCCCCATCTCTCCAATATGCCATCTTGTCTCCTCTGATATTGCCCTTACTGTGGTCTGGAGACACATCACCTCATGCCTTGAGGATTGCACATACCTGCTGATGGGTCTGCCTACCTTATGTCTCTTCCCACCTCAATCCATTCAGACCCTAAAGTGAGTTTCTCAAGTGTGGGTCCAACCATGTCACTTCTGATTCAATAAATTCCAGGGGCTTCATAATGGCTCCAATATAAAATACAAAATATTCTGGCCTTCAAAGTCCCTTGTAACCTTAGCCCTATCTGTCCTCCCAGCTTTGTTAAACCTTATTAAAATGTGTTCTTCTGGCTTGTCTGGAGACTAGAAACTACATGGTTCAGGTCTGGGCATTTCTCACAGTGGTTCCCTCTTCATCTCTAGTGCCTGGGTCTTGGGCTCCCTTTAGACCAAAATTAAAACCAAATCTTCTCCAAGAAGCCTTTCCAAAAATCTCTTAATTCTAGTGATTTTGCTCTATTCATTATTTCCTATTTATCCACTACATAGATAACTATGTACATTCCTTTGGAGAGAAGAAGGAGAAGGAGGAGAGGAAGAGGAAGAGGAGGAGGGAGAGGACAAGCTGAGTTACCCAACTAGCCAGGCTCCTATTCAGGCAACTCGATCTACTCACAGGTTGTGTTTGTCCTTCATTTTCGAAGGGGACTGTGGTATCAGGGAGATGATGATATGACTTGCAGTTGACTTTGATTTTAGTGAGTGAGGGCTGTGCAAGGTCACTAGCCTCACTTTCTCCTCCAGAGCCATCTGAGTCCAGTGGCCAGATAACTTGGGGTTTAGTGGCTAGATTTCCTTCCTTCCTTCCCCATCTTTCCCCTACCCCACCCCAAAACAGTGAGTCTACTGAATACCCCTTCCCCAAATCTGTTTTCTCTTATATCCTCCCTCATCTCCCCCCCCCACACTTTCTAGTAGAGCAAGAAGGATTTCTATACCCCAGTGCCTGTATATCTTATTTCCCAGTAGCATGTAAAAATCAATTTTTAAAACATTTGTTTTTAAAACTTTGAGTTCCAGATTTTTTCCCTTCTTCTCTCCTCACCTACCCCCACTGGGAAGATAAACAATTTAATATAGGTTGTATATGTGTAGTTATGAAAAAACATTTCCATAGTAGTTATATTGTAAATGACTAACTATAATTCCCTCCATCCTATCCTGCCCCTCACTTATTCTATTTTCTCCTTTGACCCTGTCCCTTTTCAAAAGTGTTTGCTTCTAACTACCCTCTCCCCCAATCTGCCCTGCCCCTATTTTCCTGTAGGGTAAGATACCCAGTTGAATGTGCATGTTATTCCTTCCTTAAGCCAAATTCAATGAGAGTAAGGTTGACCCATTTCCTTTCACCTTCCTGCCCTTCTCCTCCACCGTAACAGCTTTCTCTTGCCTCTTTTATATGAAATAATTTATGCTAATCTATCCCTCCCTTTCTCCTTCTCCCAATATTCCTCTCTCACCTCTTAATTTTACTTTTTTAGATATCATCCTTTCATATTAAACTCATCCTGTGACTTTTATGTGTACATGTACGTACATATGCACTTACTCACATATATATTTATGCACACATACCCCACTATACACACATATATATGTACACACACACACACACACACACACACACACACTTTAACTCTCCTCAAACTGAGAAAAGTCTCATGACTTACCATGATCATTTTTCCATGTAGGAATGTAAACAGCTCAACTTTAATAAGCTCCTTATGATTTCTTTTTCCTGTTTACCTTCTCATGCTTCTTGTATTTGAAAATCAAATTTTATCCAGCACCTCTAAAGGAGGGTGCCCTATTTCACCAATTCATAGAGTCAGAAGTAGGGGCTTATAAGCAGGAGGAGCCGTCTTCACCATGAGATTTCTATGAAGAAGTGATATCATGATACACATCTGCATCTCCAAGCATAAGAGCAGTTTTCATTACTTCTTTCAACTCTCTCACCCAGTCTCTAAGTGAATAACAGAGTCTGTCTCCACTAGGCCACATAGAATCTATTGCATTCATCGGCAGCTAAAGCAAACAGAATGGTCGTATTGTTACCTCTTGCCACTCGGAAATCTCTAAAAGTTTGCTGGACAAAAGGATTCTGACAAACACCTACAAATTTCAAGTAGTTCATGCAGTCTACCAATATTCCTCCAGCTCCTTTGTCAGGGATTCTCACTATCCAAGACACTAAGGATTGTCCTATCCTTTGAGTGAATCTGATTAATATATCAGTAATCTTCTGCTGAGTGAAATCCTCAATTATCTCCCTGAACACTGTTTGATCTCCTTGATGCTCCTGCTTTTGTCTCAGTATGGGGTGAACTTCTGTCCTTGGGAAAGCTTCATCGTGAAACATTGTATCCTCTGTTACAGTGTATCACTCAGTTACATGGTATCACTCTGTACAACACATACACTCTCCTGGGAGTGGTCTTTGCAGTTGCTTAGTTAGGCTCTCTTGAACTTTCCTCCTGTTACTTTTCTGCTTCTTTTTTTCTGAGCCAAATTCACAACAGCCCTCTCTTCTACCACCTGAGACCCTCCAATTTTCTCTTTTAAAGGAGGGCTCAAATGCAAATGCTGCAACATAGCCAACTTTTGTAACAGCTATTTTTGTAACCCAGCCCCTTCTACACACTGTCTCCAGCTCTATCCTAGGTTTTATTGGTATTCTTTGCAAAACATGTTTCCAAATCTCTCCGTTCTCCCTGCTGTAGTCTCTGTTCCCAATTTTCCACACAGCCCTGTACTTTTAGACCACTCCCTTGCTAGGGAGGCATAAGGTAAATCTTCCCATCCTGGGAAAGCCATTTCTTTTTCTAAATCCCTTCTGCCTCCAAATTGAATTCTGATACTTTTCGATCCCATCCTCACTGCCAAATATAGTGCCAATGCAATATTCACAGTGCCCACAATTACTATAAATATACTTGCATGGTGCTCAATCACAAAATATAACAGACTCTTCATATAGAAAACAGAACCAAAACATTTCTGATACCAGAAAACTAAGTCCCCAAACCAGTAAGCTGATTCCATCATCGTAGCTATGAAGTTAATAAGCCACAATAGCACAGAGAGCTACAACATCCTTTAGCCTTCCCACAAACCAATACAAGACCAATATTTACTCGTGAGCCTATCTCCTTGCCTAAGCTTGCTCTCCTCCCAATTGTCTATCTGGCTCTGACTCCCAGCTTCCTGTGGACTGGGCTCCACCCTTTAGCAAACTCCGCCCGACACAGGCTCCATGTGATTACATTCAGCCTATTAGGGGGCAGAGTATATTTTCAAAGCAGGGAAAGTCTTTAAATTTTCTTAGACTTATTAAGGGACAGGGAAGAGCTTCAACTTCCCATTACCATTACATCATGGCACAGTGCGGGTTGGGGATGGAGTATGCATGACCATGGTGAAGTGTGAGCATGGCATGGTGGTTGGTCTGCGCTCTGTTTCCTGTGACCTAGTATGCTCCTCAGGCTTCTTTGGTAAGGACTTTTGCTTCCCCTTTCTCCAGTCAGCCAAGGATAAAGGAAAAAGGGAGAGTAAGAGGCAGGAAGGTGAGTTGGTGCAGTTTATTGCCAGGTGGGAGCATGGACAGGGCCATCCCTGCACTGTGACCCTAGAGAGAGCCTGAGAGCTGCAGGCAGTGCCTGGATGATGGACACTGAGCTAGGTGCATGGCAAAGCAGGAGTTATGGCTGGGGTCAGCACTGGTTTGGAGGGTTCAGCAAGGGCCCGACGGGGGTCAGGTACTTGGTGCATCGGGTTGTCTGTGGCCTGGTGGTCTCAGTGCCTTTGGGGGTGATTGGGGATGATGCCGGCCAGTTGTTCAGGGTTATGTTTGGTTGGCGATGGATCCAGGAGGCTGGCAGAAGTTGGGCAGGGGTGGAGAGTCAGGGAGAGAGGGAGAGAGAGAGGGAGAGAGAGAGAGAGGGAGGGAGGGAGAGAGAGAGAGAGAGAGAGAGAGAGAGAGAGAGAGAGAGAGAGAGAGAGAGAGAGAGAGGATGGTGGGCAGGGGAGAGAGAGGGAGAGAGAGAACCCTGTGTTCAACAGCAAGCTAGCAAGCTTTTTGTCCACAGGTGGTGGTGCAGCAGGCAGGTTTGCAGCAGGTGGGCTGGCAGATGAGGGACACAGAGGAGGAAGGCTGGCAGCAGGTGGTGGCTGGACAGCAGGAGGGTGCACAGCAGCAGGAGGAGGAGGATGTGGTGGTGCAGCAGGAGGGTCTGCAGAAGAGAGGCACACAGCAGGTGGCTGGTCTGCACACAGGGCGGCAGATGAAGGACACACAGGAGGCAGGGCAGCAGCAGCGGCTGGGCTGGCAGCAGGAGGAGGCTGTGGTTACACAGCAGCTGGGCTTGCAGCACAGAGGCAGGGCAATGCAGCAGGTGGGCTTGCAGCAGACTGGGTGGCACAGCAGGGTCAGGCAGGTGGCTGGTGTGCAGCATGGGGCTGGGCAGCAGCAGGGACTGCAGCAGCTGGGCTCACAACAGCTCCCTGGACAGTCATCCAGCTGCCAGGAGGAGCCCGTGCAGGAACTGGGCAAGCAGACATTGCTGCCACAGCTCATGTCACTGGAGCAGACAGAGCTGGCCAAGGCTGTGGGAACACAGGACCCAGAGAAACAGGTGTCTGCCATGGTGGGAGCAGCTGTGTTGGGAGCCTTGGGCAGCAGAGAGTGGAAATGGCTGAGGGGTGATGGAGGGACGAGCCTGATCCTCACTGGGCCTGTGCTTGTGGGTCTGTGCAGCTGTGGGGCTGGGTGTGAAGGTTCCAGAGCCTGGAGGGTTTTTATATCCCTGCTGCAGGAGGATGTGCCAAGGGGAGCCAGAGCCTTCTTCCCTGTTGTTGTTTATGGCTGGCTGCTTCCCTCAGAGCCCATCATTAACTGATTTTGACATGGTCCAGGAGATGGCCAGTGACTCATCAACATCTCTAGCAATGTGCTTGTGTGTGTGTATGTGTGTGTGTGTGTGTGTGTGTGTGTGTGTGTGTGTGTGTTTGTGAGTGCACACATGTATGGGCGTTCTGGTGCTGTGAGGTGATGGTATCAGGTCACCTGGGTTCTATTGGATGCCTGCAGCCAAAACTGATGCTGACAAGTAAGTGAGTGGGTTTGGCTTCCTTTGAGTGGAAGGAAGGGCCAGCAGGCAGAATGAATGAAGAGGTTTGGCCGCTTACCTGAAAGTGCCCTCCATGGTGATCACCCGGGCATGTGGCATGAGGCAGCAGAATCTGTGGCCAAGGTGCTCGCCCATGCATGATTGGGTGCTCTTGCCTGAATGAGCTGGTGCCCGTGGCAGGGAGTCCTTGTGGGTGTTTTCAGAGAATGTGGAGGTGCGACATGGCTTGGCCCAGTATAGGACTGGTGGGAGTGTCTCTGGGATGGGTATTACCAGGCACATGTCTCAGGATAAACCTGGCAGAGGAAGTGCAGCAGTGTTGATGGGAGAGGAGACAGGAGGGCAGGTCTTCTGCCTGGACTTTTTGGAGCAAGTATCTGTGGCTCACATGAATATGTGCTGGGCTGTCTGTGAACACTGGGACATAAGTTTTTGCCGTGTGGGTTGTAGTTGGGCCAGTGATGGAACGCCCAGCACTGCTCATTGAAGGGAAGGCAAACCCTCAGGGAGACAGGTAGTGAAGGGGAGCCAAGGATGGTGTAGAGAATGGGCCTCACATCTCAGGCAAAGGGCAATGCTAAGGCGCCTTCCTGGAAGATCCCAAGGGACCAGGCAGGAAGAATGTTTTGGACTTTCAGGAAGTGGATAGGCTTGTCTCTGTGGCTCAGGGTCCTCTGAAGCAAACCTTCCAACAGTCCTGATTCACAGCCATTCTGCTGAGAGGTCCTTACATGTCGGTGGGGATGGCTGGGGTCCAGGAAGGCTGTGGAAAGGGGTGTTCTTCCCATTAAGGATCTGATGCCTCCTCAGGCATGTTCTAGCAGGAGAGAATCAGTCATTCAAAGTGGAGAGGTCAGTGTGTGTGTGTGGGGGGGCGGCAGGGCTTGGATTTCATGGCAGGTTCTGGCCTCCATGCTGGATGGCACCAGGAGGCACAGAGGGACCTGCAAAAGTCCATACCCCAAGCCAGTAGATGAATGTAGTCGATGAGGGATGGAAGACAGGCTTTCTGTGTGTCAGTACTGTTGTCACTGGCCAGGTAGTCTCTCTTGGCCTGCCATAGACTGCCGGCTGGAGGATTTTCTGACCCTGAGCCTTCCCAGGGGTCTGCTATGACAGCATGGCCCCTAGTCAGGGTTCAGGGGGAGCTCCTGGTCAGACAGTGATTCCTCTCCCTGCCTTGGTGAATGTCAGCTGAGATCTTCCACTTCAGTCCCTTTCCATTGTGGCTGATGTGGCTTTCTGACAGTGGGAATCCAAGGGTCTTCTGGGGAGGCCTTTGCCTCCCCTCCCTCAGGCCTCAGGTCAGTCATGCCCAGAGGCTGCACTGGGCTATCTGTGTCATTGGTGCCACATGCTCGTTCCTTCAGGAACGTGCTGGCTGGTCCAGAGGTGACATTTGATATCCTCACTGGTTTTCTTGATAGTCTATTCAATCCAGAGTAATGTTGGAAATACTGCCTCATTTGCTTCTACTCTCTGTGTTCCTATGGCTGATGCCGATTCTCTGAGGGTTTAATACAGTCATGAACTTGCTTCTGACCAGGACTCTTCCTTCCCCTTTAGCCTCTGTCTTTATAATCCTTTCATGGCCATGATCACATCCACTCACAGAAGTTGGTCTGTGAACTGGGGAGGCTTATTTGTTGACATCTTTGATGGCCAAGTGTTTTAGTGGATGAATCACAAGGCCCATGGTCAGGAAGCCTTCCGTTTAAACTTCACTCCAGACATTCTAGGACTCTTGAAGCTTCCCTTTACCTGTTTTTTTCCATTTCAGACTGTGGATTACTCTTGAAACTACCCCTAGTGTGGTTTTCAGGATCAAAGAAGATGATGATGGTCAATGCTTAGCCAGTGCCCAGCACACAACAAGCACTATGGACATGTTGGCCATTCTCATGTTCTTAGGGTTTTCTAGGCCTGCCAATCCCTGAAGATGTCTCTTATTTTACTTCTGACATCAAAGCAATTGTTCAGATTCATGTGGCCTGCGGCATTCTCTAAACATGTGTGAGAGGTGCTGGAGCGTTTCTGGCACCTGCAGGCGGGCATTCCTGTGTGGCTGGTGCTAATGCCACTTCAGCATCTTTCAGGTCATTTGTCTCACACATACAGACACACACGCACACCTCTCCTCAAGGCCACAGAGTAGTTGAATCCTTTTGTGTTCCCAACAAATATTCAATCACTTAAACTTTCTTAAGTAAACTATTTCATGATAGAGAAATGGAAGAAATGGAATAAGATTTAATACATGATAAGACAATTTGACTTTTATGACAAAGTATATTTCCAAGGTGCTGCCCTGAACAAGATGGGCTGTGTGTGTGTGGACTGCATGGGGGACAAGAATCTTGGGCCCCAGGGGATGTTACTCCACAGAGGTCATGAGGAGGGAGTTACTGAAACACTGAAGAAGCTGAACAGTACAGCTCTGAGTGCCCAGGAATGGCCCCTTCCAGTGTGTGAGCAAGGCTGTGAACACGGTGATCTCAGAAATGGGCGCTCCGGCTCCTCTCCTCCGAGCAGAGACAACATAAGCTCAGCAGCAGGAGGGGCTGCAGGAGGTGGGCTGGCAGCAGGAGCCTTGGTAAGAGGGGACTGCACAGACCACAGGTTTGCAACACACAGTAACACACAGAACTGGTTTGCAGCAGACAGGCATGCAGCAGGCAGACTGGCAGGGGCTGGGCACACAGCAGGTGGACTGGCAGAGGCTAGGCACATGGCAGGTGGAGCTGCAAGAACCAGCCTGGCAGCAGGTGGATTGGCAGGGGCTGCCTCCACAGTATGAGGGGGAGCAGCAGTCAGTTCCATAGGCTGCCAGGCAACTGGTCACCACGGGGCATGCTGGGCGGCACAGTAGGGCCACACAGGAGGCCGGGCGGCAGCAGGGATGGACATAGGTGGGCTTGCAGCAGACAGGCATGGAGCAAGTCGACTGGCAGCCAGGGGAGTAGCTGGTGTGGCACATGGTGTGTGGGGTGGGTGGGACTTTTGGGAGAGAAGAAGAGGGGGAGGGAAGGGTTTGGACAGCTCCTTCCTCCTCACCAAGGTTTTTATATCCCTCTGCCGTGTGTGTGTGTGTGTGTGTGTGTGTGTGTGTGTGTGTGTGTGTGTGCGCGCGCGCGCGTGCGCGCTTGCAAGCATGCGTGCCTATGCACATGTGACATAGCACCAAAACAGTCACTGCCCTTGTTTTCACTCCTAGCATCTCGTTACATGTTTTTGGGTTTCCTACTCTGAGCAACAAAATTCTCTCTTGGGTCTGAGGCTCATCTGTGTCCTTTCAGAGGCCCATTTCCTCTGGAAAAAGGATGTTTTATTCTAGCTCCATCTCCCTTTTGCCTGGCCCCTTCAAGAGTCAGCTGAGTCTACAGCACTCACAATGCGGCCAAAGAAACTTTCAAAATCCAGAGCCCCAAAGATCTGAGATCATCCCTCCCACACCCATTGTACAGATGAGAAGAATGTGGCCTCCCCCTCCTCTTCTCCCTCCCTCTCTCCCTCTTCCCTCCTCCCTCTTCTGCCTACTACCCCTCTCCTTCTCCCTTCCCCCCTCCTTTCCCCTTCCCTCTCCTCTGTCTTCCTCTGTCTCCACTCTCTCCACCATTCTCCACCTCTTTCCCTCCCTCCAGGCTTCCTTTCCTATAATCAGACTTGCAGGTAAAGGTGCATTTACCATTCTAGGTTTATCTTGCCTTTGCACTGCTCTGCAGTCCAGCCAAATGTCAATCTTGATCAGTCAGCAAGCATGCATTGGCCACCGACTGGCACTGGGCAAGATCCTGCCAGCATGAGAACGAGACTCAAGCAGTCTCTCTCTGCACGTAGCTTATTCTATAGTGGAAGAGACAATAAATGTATGGATTTAAGGAGGAGTGTAGAGGTACCAGCTCAAACCACATTTCTTAGCTTTCAGTGTGAGCATTTTCACCTTGGAAATTGGCAGCTGCTACCAATCTGGGTGGATAGGTGGCACCATAGGGTCAGGAAGTTTGGTGAGAGATGTTGCGAAAGTAGAAAGTAGAAAAGTTTCTTGAGTGTTTGGATCTTTGGGGTGAGGGAGAGAGGTGGGATTATAAACCTGGGATGCTGGAAGGAAGGTGGTGCCTTTGACAGAAATAGGGGCGAGTTTGGGGAGAGATAACAAGTGACACACTGAGTTTGAGATGTCTTTGGGACATCTAGTTTGAAACCTCCAACAAGCCATTGGGGAATGAGGAGAAAGTGGGGTGGATATGTTTTTCAGGGAGCTTGCCAAGAGAGCTAGTGTAAAGGGACAGAAGAGGGCCCAGGACAGGATCCTGAGGAGCACCTACAGTTAGACAGTGTAATGTCAATGATGAACCAGCAAAGGAGACTGAGGAGTGGTCAGACAGGTAGAAGGAGAAAAAGGAGTGTCATAAAAATCAGAGATGAGAGTATTAAGAGGAAAGGGTGGCCACTGGGGTCAGATGGAGCCAACAGGCCAAGGAGAATGAGGACTGACCAAATACCTCAGATTTGGCATTTAAAAGGTCATTAGTAACTTTGGAGAGAACAGCTTCAGCTGAATGATGATGAGGCTGGAAGACAAACTGCAAAGGGCTGGCAAGTGAGTGAGAGGAAAGAGAGTAGGAAGTGAGTGTAGATGGCCTATTCAAGGAATTTGACTAAGAAAGGAAGGAGAGTAACTTAGGGCGGGGTGGTGACTAGTGAAGGTTTTTTTTTTTGAGGGATGGGAAGAGTTAGACATGTGTGAAATCAGTCAGAAAGATCCCACTAAATACACAGAGAAGCTGAAGATCAGAGGTGGTCCAATATGCTAAAGTAAACTGGAAGGGATGGCAAATAGATTGGTCATGGAAAGGAAATCACCTCTTAGTCAGAGTTGGAGGGATGACATACAGAGGTTTTGAGATGAAGAATGAGTTCAATATTCTCAGTAAAGTAAGAGAGAAAGTCCTCAAGTGATAGAGGTAGGAGGGAGAGACATGAGACACTTGAGGAGAAAAGAGGTTTGGAATAATAGTTTTTGTGAAAAGTGAGAAAGGACTCAATTACCCTTTAGAAAGGCTATTTATCCTCCATGCCAAGAGTGGGCTTCCTCTTTTCTCCTCTTAGAATCCCAGATTTCTTTTTTAAAAAACTATTTTGGGAATTTATTATTTATTTGTTTTTATAATTCTTTTAAAAAAATTGAGTTTCAAATTTTCCTTCCTCCCCACCCTTTCCCCCCCCACTAGTAGTGATATCAGTGCATCAGAGGGTATGCCCAGTTTTATAGCCCTTTGGGCCTAGTTCCAAATTGTCCTCTAGTATCACGGGGCCAGTTCACTACCTCACTAACATTTTATTAGTGTCCCTATTTTCCCCTCCTCCTCTCCAGCATTTATCATTTCTGATAGGTATAAGGTAATACCTCAGAATTGCTTTAATTTGCCTTTTTCTAACCAATAATATTTAGAGCATTTTTATATGATTATAAATAGCTTTGATTTCTTCTTCTGAAAACTACCTAATTTTGTCCTTTGACCATTTGTCAGTTGAGGCGTGGTTCTTATTTTTTATAAATTTGACTCAGTTTTATACTTAGTATATAGTAGAGAAACCTGCAGTGATTTTAAAATATTGCTTCATTGTCTATGGTATCTTTTAGCCAAATGTAGTTTCCCTGATAATCTCTTTTAATTAGGTCCATTTTTGCTTTGAGCAATTAGGTGGTGCAGTGGAGAGAGTGCTGGACCTAGAGTCAGGAGAACTCCTCTCCCTGAGTTTAAATCTGACTTCAGAAACTAATTTCTTCCTTTTTCTTTGATTTCTTTGGGGGTATAGACCTAGAAGTGGTATTGCTAGGTCAAAGGATGTGCACAGTTTTATAGCTTTTTGGGCATAGTTCCAAATTGCTCTACAGAATGGTTGGATCTGTTCATAACTCCACCAACAGTGTATTAGAGGACCTATTTTCCCTCACCCCCTTCAGCATTTGTTATTTCTTGAATGTGTGAGGTGGCATCTCAAAGTTGTTTTAATTTGGATTTCTTTAATCAATGATGATTTAGAATATTTTTTCATATAACTATGTATTTTTAAATCTCCTAACTTATTAATTTATTTTTTTAACATTTTGAGTTCCAAATTCTTCCCCTTCCTCCTACCCCTTCCTCTATCCAATGAGAAGGCAACAATATTATATCAATATATGTGAAATCATGGAAAACATTTCCATATTAGCCACATTTCCAAAAAAGTTAGAAAAATAAAGAAAGTGAAAAAAAATTTGCTTCAGTTTGCACTCATAATTCATTAGTTCTGTCTCTGGGAGTGGTCATAATTTTTCCTCATGGGTCCTTTGGAACTATCTTTGATCACTGTATTAATCAGAATAATCAAGTCTTTCACAGTTCGTCATCATTACAACATTGATGTTACTGTGTGCAATGATCTGGTTTTGCTCACTTCCCTTTGAATATAGGTTCATATAGGTCTTGCCATTTTTAAAAATCACTCCCCTCATCACTTCTTATAGCATAACACTATTCCATCACAATCACATGCCACATCTTGTTCAGTCATTCCGAAATTGATGAGCATCTCCTCAATTTCCAATTCTTTGCCACCACAAAAAGAGTTGTTATAAATATTTTTGTACAAGTAGGTCCTTTGCCATGTATTGTCTTCCCGTATAGGAATGCAAACATCTCAACTTTATTGAGTCCCTTATGATTTTTTTTCACGTTTAACTTTTCAAGCTTCTCTTGAGTCTTATGGCAACTAGGTGGTTTAGTGGATAGAGCTCTGGGCTTAAAGTTAGAAAGACTCCTCTTCCTGAGTTCAGATCTGACCTCAGACACTTACTAACTGTGTGACCTTGGGCAAGTCACTTAGCTTTATTTGCTTCAGTTTCTTCATCTGTAAAATGAGCTAGAGAAGGAAATGCAAACCACTGCAGTATCATTGCCAAGATAACTCCAAATGGGGTCATGAAGAGTTGGACATAATGGAAAAATAAATGGCAATTGAGTCTTGTGCTTGGATGTAAATTTTTCTGTTCAACTGCATTTCTTTTCATCAAGAATACTTGTACAGTCCTCTCATTAAATATATATATCCCCCCTCTCCTGAAGGATTATTCTGTTCTAAGTAGATTATTCTTGGTTGTAATCCTTGCTCCTTTGACTTCTGGAATATCATATTCCAAGCCCTCCACTTGTGTGATCCTGACTGTCACTCTACAGTTATCTGAGTTGTCTGTTTCTGGCCTCTTGCAACATCTTCTCCTTGACCTGGAAGCTCTGAAATTTGGCTATAATATATGTGGAAGTTTTCATTTGGAGATCTCTTGCAGGAGATGATTGATGGATTATTTCAATTTCTATTTTGTCCTTGGATCTAAATATTGGAGAATATTTTCTTGAAAATATCTTGAAATATGATGTCTAGGCATTGTTTTTGTCATGGCTTTCAGGTAGTCCAATAATCCTTAAATTATTTCTCTTTGATTTATTTTCCAGGTCAGTTGTTTTTCTGATGAGATAGTTCACATTTTCCTCTCTTTTTTCATTCTTTTGACTTTGTTTTCTTGTTTCTCATTGCCTCGTGGAGTCATTAGCTTCCACTTGCCAAATTCTAATTTTTACAGAATTATTTTCTTCTTTGAGATTTTGTACCTCTTTTTACATTTGGCCAATTTTGCTTTCAAAGGCACTCTTTTCTTCAGTGAATTTTTGTGCTTCTTTTGCCATTAGGCCATTTCTGTTTTTAAAGGTGTTATTCTCTTCAGTATTTTTTGTCACTCTTTTACCAAGATGTTAATCCTCTTTCCATAATTTTCTTGCATCACTCTCATTGTTCTTCCAATTTTTCCTCTACCATTCTTATCTTTTTCTTTTAAATCTTCCAGGAATTCTTGTCTACCATTCTTATCTTTTTCTTTTAAATCTTCCAGGAATTCTTGTCAAGCTTGGCAAGCATTTTTCTTGGAGGCTTTGCTTGTAGCTATTTTCATGTTGCCTTTTGTGTTTGTGTTTTGGTTTTCCCTGCCAAGTTCTTTTTTTGCTCATTTTTTCAAGCCTATTTCTTGACTTTGAACTTTATGTTAAAGGTGGGCTCTACTCAGCTGTGGGTGGGGAGACACTGTCCCAACTGTCAAGATTTTTCATGTTGCTGCTTTCAAAATTAGTTCTTGGGAGTCTGCAAATTTTTGGTGCTTCCAAAGCCATCTTGGCTCCACCTCCCCTGATTTCTTGTAAAATGTAACTCCTCCCACTTGCCAGCACTAAACTCTACCTTGTATTAATTTTGTGTCTACTTACATGTGTTGTTTCCCTTGATAAAATGCATGCTCCTTAACTGCAGGATCTGTTGAACCATTTTGGTTTTTGCAAAACTTGTGACTAGCAGAGGATCTGGCCCATAGTAGGGGCTTAATAAATGTTTCTGTATTGACTACATTATTACTTCCTTGCCATGGGGTGGTATAAGCATTTTTGTGAAAAGAAGTTTAGGACATTCCAATGAAAGAAAAAATGAGGAGACATTTTACAACCATCAGGTAACATGCATTTCTTAGTAAGTTGATATCAACTTTTGTATCCCACCTTAGTCAAAGTAAAGCTTTCTGTGAGGGAGGAGAGCTTTTTTTTTCCTTTTTGGAGGGGGGAAGGGAGGGCAATTGGGGTTAAATGACTTGCCCAAGGTCACACGGCTAGTTTTGTGTTAAGTGTCTGAGGCCAGATTTGAATTCAGGTCCTCCTTGACTCCAGGGTGGGTGCTCTATTCACTGCGCCACCTAGCTGCCCAAGGAGAGCTGTTCTTGAGGGGAGAATGATGAGAACGGAAGCTTTTAACAGTGAGGGTTGTCTCCCTATAAGTTTCAAGGAAGTGATTTGTGGAAATCCCCCACTAGAGTGATATATCTCTTTTTCTTTGTCCAGAAAAAGCCTCACAGTTGGATTGGCAAAGACGACCCAGTGGCCCACGGATGGTAGAACTGAGAAAGGATGGTTTAGACTCTAAACTTTAGAGGAAGCGTACTCAGTAGTTCCTTCCACCCACCTCCTGCCCTACTCAACCCTGAAAGTAAGCAAGGAACTCTTGGAGCGAACATAGGACGTCCTGCTTCCACCTTGTGGTTTCTAACCCCCTGGGATCCCTGAAGTTCCCAGCATGTGAAAAAAGAAATTGAGAGGTATTATAGCTCTTAAAGGAAGAGTTTTAGAACTCACAGAAGTGAAAGAAAAGAATAAGAAATAGATGTATATATGGAAGATCACATGGATTTATTAATTTGATGTTGCTTCTTGCCAAGGCAGACTCCAACAGCCAATGTACAATGAGACCAACCCCTGAGAGAGGAGATCTGCCCTCAGGTGAAGTGGACAAGGAGCAGAGCCAAGGGGGCTGCCCATGAGGGCCTTTGCTCCCTGGGTTTCAGGGAGGGGGTGGGGGAAATAGAAGTTCCTGTGGATTTGATTAGTGGCCCTGCTTCTGTGACCAGTGAAAGCATCCAGGGCTCCAGGGGATCAGCAGAGCTGTGGCCACAATGGCCTGAGTCAGGCTGTTTCCCATCTCATCTTGTTAAACTATGAGTGGATGGCCTGTTCAACAGCAGCAAGAGGGGGCACAGGTGGGTCTGCAGACCAAGGTTGTGTAGGAGGTTGGCTTACAGCAGGAGACCTGGCAGGAGGGGACCTCATAGGCCACAGGCTTGCAGCACACAGGAACACATACATCGGGTTTGCAACTGACAGGCACACAGCAGGCAGACTGGCAGGGGCTGGACACACAGCAGGTGGACTGGCAGGGGCTGCCTCCACAGCATGAGGAGGAGCAGTTGCCAGCTCCACAAGCTCTCTGGCAGTTGGTTACCAAAGGGCAGGCTGGGTGGCACAGCAGGGCTACAGAAGAGGCTGGCGGGCAGTAGGTGCGGACACAGATAGGCTTGCAGCAGACGGGAACAGAGCAGGTGGGTTGGCAGCCAGAGGAGCAGCTGGTGTGGCACATGGTGTCTGGGGTGGGTGGGATGTTTGGGAGAGGAGCAGAGGAGGAGAGATGGGTTTGGACAGCTCCTTCCTCCCTCACCAAGGCTTTTATACCCTGCAGAGTTTCACAGCCTCATAGTGGCCTTTCTTCTTTCTTGTTTTCTCCATATTCCCTCCAAACTCCTTATTACCCTGATGAATGATTTCCTGTGAGAGTTGACTCAGATCACCAAAATGGCTTTTGAGGGTAATTGGTGCCTCTGTTTGTCAGTCTTAATTTCCTGGGGAAAAGGATATCCTGGTTCAAGTACCTCTGACATATTTGTACACTGCTGGTAAGAACTGGGTGAATGATTTTTTTTAAAACGAAGTCTCCACAATCTAAAAGAATCCCAAAACAAATACCTGGCCAGACCAAATGACCATGGTTTTAACATGTTACCTATCCACTCTCATGCTTCTCCTAGTCCTCTTTTTTTGAAATGAACCCACTCTTTCATTTTGTTTGTTTTTTCAATGATCAGATGTTTATTTTTTCTCCTTCCCTCCTACCTCCCTCTTGCCCATGAGAAAAAGAAAAGAAGGAAGGAGGGAAGGAAGAGAGAAAAAGGCAAGCAGCTAGGAAGAACCCCTCTGTCATACAATTAGAATCAAACAAAACAAATTCCCATGTTGGTCAAGCCTGAAAATATGTTTCTCATGCTGTATTTTAGTCAATTCTCTCTCTCTCTCATTGTTCCTCATAAGCCCTCTGGGACGATGTTTGTTCATTTAGTTTATCAGAGTTCTTAAATGTTTTTATTTACAATATTGATACCACACTATAAACTGTGCTCCTGGTCTTGCTCTCCTCCCTCTTTATCACTTCAAAGTCTTCCTGGGTCTCTTGAAACTGCCTTTTTCTTTATTCCTTACAGCACAAATAGTATTCAGCCACATCATATGGCACAGCAAATGTTCAGCCATTCCCCAAGTGAAGGTACCCCTTCTTTAATTCCTGATCTTTGCTGCCACAAAAAAGGAACTACTATAAATGTTTTTATATACATAGGACCATTTCCTCTTTTTTTGATTTCTTTGGGGTAGAGGCCTAGCAATGATATCACTAGGTCAGAGGGCATGCACAGTTTGGTAACTTTGGGGACATTGTTCCAAATTGCTTCCCAGAATGCTTGTATCTATTCACAGCTCCACCAAACCTGGCATCAGTGTGCCTGTTTTCCCACAGCCCCACCAGCTCTTTTAATTTTCCATTTTTTTGTCATCTCTGCCAAAACTGACCAGTGTGAGGTGGGATGTCAGATTTACTTTAATTATCTATTCTCTAATAATTACTGATTTGGAGCATTTTTTAAAAAATGTGGTTACAGATAGCCTGGGTTTCTTCCCTTGAGAGCCACCTAGAAAGCAAAAAGAGAAAGGGGTTGTTGCCATAGACTAGAGATGTTTGAGGAGTGGCATACTAACATGTCTACCTTAATACCCTTCTGGAGAGAGGAGAGTTATCCAAACTTCAGAAGTCCTTTATCCTGCCTGCCCCTGCCCTTCCCTACTAGGTAAGGCATGCTAAAATGGCCCTCTTCCTGCTTTGCAAAGATGGGACAGATCCCAGATCCTCCTCTCCAGGCCACTCCTTACCTGGATATTTTTTATATTATATACAAAACACATATGTCTCTCTCTGTGGTGAAAATGATTTTTAAAATTTCTTTTTTACAGTATTTTTTTTCCCCAAGACAATTTTTAGTATCCATTTTTATGGGATTTTGAGTTCCAATTTTTTCTCCCTGCCTCCCCTCCACCTCTTGCAGAAATGGTAGGCAATATGATATAGGTTATATATGTGCAATTATGTAAAACATATTTCTATATCAGTAACAGTTGTGAAATAAGAAGCTCATCAAAAGGAAAAAAAAACCCTGAAAAATAAAGTAAGTGAGAAAAAGTCTGCTTCCACCTGCATTCAGTCTGTCAGTTCTCTCTCTGGATGTGGCTAGCATTTCCCACCAGGAGGCTTCTGGAATTTTTTTGGATCATTGTACTGCTGAGAAGAGCTAATTCATTCCTAGTTCATCATCCCACAGTACTGCTGATACTGTGTATGATGTTTTCTTGGTTCCACTCATTTCACATTACATCAGTTTGTGCACATCTTTCCAGGATTTTCTGAAATCTGTCAGCATTTCTTATTGCACAAGTGTTTTATTACATAATATACTACAACTTGTTCAGCAGTTCCCCAATTGATGGGCATCCCCTCAATTTCCAATATTTTGCCACCATGAGAAAGGTTATTATAAATATTATGCACATGTAGGTCCTTTACCCTTTTCTTTGGTCTCTTTGGGATAGAATCTAGTAGTGGTATTGCTTTATTAGAGGTTATGCACAGTTTGGTTGCTCTTTGGGCATAAAAACACATATATCTTATAGCCGAGATGGAATTTGAGCCCAGGTCTTATGAGATATAGTCTTCTTCCCATTAAATGGTTCAGCTTTCTTCTATTTAGATATACAAAAAGTAACTAGGCTTTCCCTCTGGAAATGAGATAAGAACTCAGCTCAAACAAGGAGTTAGACAGAATCTGCTCTGAACATTCTCTAAGGGTGTAGGCAGTGACAGTCAAGGGACCTGAGGGTCTGGCTTCCTACATGTGAATGCAGCTGTGGTACCACAGCCTACCATCCAAAATCCTTCCAAAAGTGAGTGATCTTTCCCTCCTATGGAAACCCATAGGATCTATGATGTGTATCGGTCTTGAGAACTAAATCTTGGGGAGTGGGGCTGTTGGGAAGAAAAGAACAAAATCTATTTGTTGTATGAATACAAAATCTGATTTCCATGATGGAAGACTCAGAAAGGTGCAAAATTAGCGTGAACTCAGGAAACTTCTGTAATCAGTTGATCAGAGAAAACATTACCAGAAAGTGTTATCGAGAAACATAGAGCAAGGCTTTGGAAGGAGAACTGGTAAAAATAAAAACAGCAGGAAGATGGCTGAAGTATTTGTGTTTCACTTTTATCCATATGGATCAAGGCTTACAGCAGCCTCAGAATGGAAGGAGCTATCCAAAATCGCAGAGCTACCTCAGCTCTGCTCCTAAAAGTCCTGCCCACCATGGATACTGTGTGCCCCACCAGGCGTCCCACAACCTGCTCCATGCCTGTCTGTGGTGCCTGTCCCTGGCCTCCTGTGTGGCGCTGCTGTGCCTCCCAGCGTGCCCCGTGGTGACCAGCTGCCACGCAGCCTGTGGAGCTGGCAGCTGCTCCCCCTCCTGCTGTGGGGGCAGCCCCTGCCAATCCACCTGCTTCCAGGCTGGTTCCCACCTGCTACTTCCCTGTTGCTGTAAACCTGGGCTAGGCAAAAGAAATGTGTCCAGTCAGATACATGACAGCCTTTCTATGAGCATGTGAGGTCACTCCTCGCTGGGAGCTGGCCTCCTAGCCAGTGCTGAGTTGGTGGGGGCAGGGGAAGGGTTTAAGCTAAGAGGATAGTGGCCTAGTGGGCAGGTGATGGGAGTGCATGTGGCACAGTATGTATTGGGGAGGGATCTATTAGGACATGACTCTCCATGACCACAGTGAAGTGTGAGCATGGCACTCTGGTCAGTCTATGCACTACCTCCTGACACCTGGTGGGCTCCTCAGGCTGCCTTGTGCAGGACGTGTGCCTCCCCTACCCCAGTCAGCTGAGGATGAGGAAAAAAGGGAGAGTAAGAGGCAGGAAGGTGAGTTGGTGCAGTTTATTGCCAGGTGGGAGCATGGACAGGGCCATCCCTGCATACTGTGAGCCTAGGGAGAGCCTGAGAGCTGCAGGCAGTGCCTGGATGATGGACACTGAGCTAGGTGCATGGCAAAGCAGGAGTTATGGCTGGGGTCAGCCCTGGTTGGGAGGGGCCAGCTGGGGCCTGGCAGGGGTCAGGTACTTGGTGCAGCTGGTTGTCTATGACCTGGTGGTCTCAGTGCTTTAGGGGGTGGTGCTGGTCAGGTGTTCGAGCTGATGTCTGGTTGGGGATGGATCCAGGAGGCCAGCAGAAGTCGGGAAGGAGTAAAGAGTGAGAGGGAGAGAGAGAGAGAGGGAGAGAAGGAGAGAGAGAGAGGAGGGGTAAGGAAACAGAGGGACAGGGAGAGAGAGGGAGAGGGAGAGAAAGGGAGAGAGTGAGCCCTCTGTGGTCAACAGCAAGCTTTTTGTCCACAGGTGGTGGTGCAGCAGGCAGGCTTGCAGCAGCTGGGCCGGCAGATGAGGGACACAGAGGAGGAAGGCTGGCAGCAGGTGGTGGTTGGACAGCAGGAGGGTGCACAGCAGCAGGAGGAGGAGGAGGATGTGGTGGCGCAGCAGGAGGGTCTGCAGGAGAGAGGCACACAGCAGGTGGCTGGTCTGCACACGGGGCGGCAGATGAGGGACACACAGGAGGCAGGGCGGCAGCAGCAGCTGGGCTGGCAGCAGGAGGAGGCTGTGGTCACACAGCAGCTGGGCTTGCAGCACAGAGGCAGGGCAATGCAGCAGCTGGGCTTGCAGCAGACTGGGACACAGCAGCAGGACTGCACCACACAGGGAGGGCCAGAGCAGCCAGGGTCTTGGCAGCAGGACTGCTGGCAGCAGGATGACGAGCAGGGGGCGGGGCAGACAGACTGGCAGGGGCTGGGTTCACAGGCTGGCTGGCAGGTGGCGGGCACGCAGCAGACTGGGCGGCACAGCAGGGTCAGGCAGGAGGCTGGTGTGCAGCATGGGGCTGGGCGGCAGCAGGGACCGCAGCAGCTGGGCTCACAACAGCTCTCTGGGCAGTCGTCCAGCTGCCAGGAGGAGCCCGTGCAGGAACTGGGCAAGCAGACATTGCTGCCACAGCTCATGTCACTGGAGCAGACAGAGATGGCCGAGGCTGTGGGAACACGGGGCCCAGAGAAACAGGTGTCTGCCATGGTGGGAGCAGCTGTGTTGGGAGCCTTGGGCAGCAGAGAGTGGAAAGGGCTGAGGGGTGATGGAGGGAGGAGCCTGATCCTCACTGGGACTGTGCTTGTGGGTCTGTGTGTGTGTGTGTGTGTGTGTGTGTGTGTGTGTGTATGTATGTGTGGGTGCAGCTGTGGGGCTGGGTGTGAAGGTTCCAGAGCCTGGAAGGCTTTTATATCCCTGCTGCAGGAGGATGTACCAAGGGGAGCCAGAGCCTTCTTCCCTGTTGTTGTTTATGGCTGGCTGCTTCCCTCAGAGCCATCATTAGGTGATGGTGACATTGTTTAGGAGATGGCCAGTGACCCCCAAACACCCTCCGTTTGGTTTTCATTTCCACCCTTTAGTGAATATCCTGCTCCTTGACTGACACTGGGCTATTTCCTGAGCATCCAGTGACAACAAGGAAAGCTGGTGGGCAGAGGGTGCCCTGAGCAGAGACAAGCACCTGGGGGCTAAGTCAGGAGGGGAGAGCATTGACAGGCAGGATCAGGGAGCCTTCTCGTACAAGGTCTAAGCTGGGCTTTCCTGGAAGTGGATGAAAAGATGAGGGTGAATCGTCAGCAGTGTAGTTGTTTATATTCTGTTTGGTGGCTGGTATTGAGGCATAAAGTGATATGATCAGACATCAGTGGGGCAGCTTCAGAAATGTGGAGGCATCAGAAATGTGTCCCCAACAGTGTCAAGGGCAGCAGAATCACATTAAAATGCAGTGGGGGACGTATTGAGCAAAATTAAGTAAAACACGGGAAGATATTGATAAAGTCCAGTTTCAAACCTAGTTGCTATTCAATGCACAGAGACCCTTATGTGCCTGTTAGTGAAATCCCTGGTCTGGAGGATGAATTGGAAAGAGAAAAGCCTGGAGACAACTTAGCAGGACCACTTAGTGATTCCAGATGATGGTGATGAAGTCATCACTATGGGCTTGTGGAGGCATAGAAATGGAAACTGGAGAGAGAGAGACACACAGAAGAGAGATAGAAAGAGAGAGAAACAGGAAGAGTGATAGAGATAGATGAAGACAGAAGGAGAAAGGGAGAGGGAGGTTGGAAGGGAGAGGAGAGAGAGAGAGAAGGCAGAGACAGAGAGACAGAGGGCAATGAGAGAGACAGAGACACAGAGAGAGAGCGAGTAAGAGACAGAATTAGCAGGGAACCTCCTAGAAAAAGCAAGAGATGAAGGGATCCCAACCACAACTAGAACAATTGCCCCAAGCAATAAGAACCTTCTTGGTCTCACTAGACCCAGAGAGGAGAGAAGGGATGGTGTGTAGTGGGTGATTGGGGTTCAGTAGAGGAGGGCAAGAGGGAGCCCCAAGGCACTGCCTCTGTTTTCTCTGTCAAAGGGGAGACAAGGTCTCCTCAATGCTAAGACCTGGGGCTGCTGGAGGATGTTGGTGAGAGGAGAAGACTTAGGTGGGAGAAAGGCAAGTGGTCAGAGCTGTCACAACATTGCCTCCCATCAGGGAGCTCCTAGCCGAGATCAAAGAGGATAGGTTGCTCAGCCTGACCAGGTGATGGTCTCCAGGGTCATTCTGAAGCACAACATGGGAGCAGAGAGGAATGATGGTTAGGGATTCTACTGGTTGGTCTAGAATTTTCTTCAAGCCATGAAGTAGCCTTAGGTTCTGGAGGGGGGTGGTTGGGGCTTTGCTTGCAAGGCTGAGGGGTCACTGGGGATGAATTAGCAGTGGGGGGGTAGGGGGGCTGCCTGGAAGGGAGAGATGTCCAGATCCAGCCATCAGGTGTGGTGTGTGGGAATCCCTTGGCAGCTGGTGGTCCCTGGCACAACACACACAGACACACAAGCATGTGCACACATACACACACACACACACACACACACACACACACACACACACACACAGGCACCCAGCTGCCCAGGGCTTCTCACTGTTGTCCTATTCATGATCTACAGGATTTCACGACACTTCTCTTGCCTCTGGGCAATACTGCACCAACATGTTGCTCCAAGAAGCTGCATGAGAAATGACCTGGATTCTCTCCCACAAACCACAGGAGGGCTGGAAACTTTCCCCCAGTAAAAGCTGTTTATATTTTCTAATGAACTGGAGCACAAGGCAGTGTCCAGTGAGAGGAGTTTTCTTCCCATCCAGTCCATATTTATTAATTACCTACTATGTGCCAATCACTGTGCTAAGAACTAGGGAAATAACTAACAAAAAAGACAGTCCCTGCCCTCAAGGAATTTACATCTAATGGGAGGAGGATAAAGGATTCAGGAAGAGAAGGGTGAAAACTGGGGGTTCTTGATATTGTGGGATCTTGTTCTGTGGAGACAAAACCTGTCAGAGCAGCAGGTGTAAAGTGGGCGAGACTGGGAGCCCAGTCTCTGCTGTCTTCAAAAGATGGCTTTGGAAGGAGTCTGACTCTCTGCCTCCTGCCCTGCAGTAAGAGTGGAGGGGGTACTGAGGGAGGTAATGCAGACTTAAATTAGCAGCACAAGGATGAAATCAGAGGTGATGAGCTGGTCCTGGGAGCCCACAAATGCATAATGGGGGGAGCTGGGATCCCAATCTCTGCCCTCTCCAAAGGAAGGCTCTGGGAGGAGTCTGCCTCTCTGCTTCTTGCCCTCCAATAAGAGAAGAGGCTGTAAGTTATGGAATCCGCCTGCCTGGGGAACTCTCTGCCTTCCCCATAACCATGGGGTATTCTTTTGATACCAAAGGAAGAGATCAATGAACTTAAGAGTGATTACAGGGAGTAGTTTAATCAATTGTTATGAATACTTACAGACAGGGGCAATCTACAGTCCAGGGCATCAGCCAGAGGGTTTGGTAAATCCCCACAGAAGAGCCCCCCAAATCCCAGTGGTAATTATAGAAAACAGACAAAGGGAGGAGGAGCTAGAGAGTGCATCACTGCTGATTGGTGGATAGTTTTCTGCTTTGTAATGAGCTCAGATGTTAAGCCAATGTTATGCCCATATCTAGTTTGTGTATCAATCATGTCCTGGTCACATATAGGTCACAATATTCTTGGTTTGGCTTTCAAAGGTCTTATTATCTTAAGTTATTACTCAGTGTCTAAAATATAGTGTGGTATCTAAGTTATAATTTTAAACAGGTCCCCATGGTTGAGTTTACATCTTTCATAGAGTTTAAGTTTTTATGATTTTTCATTTATTATTGTATTTTATGGCTTTTCCCCAGTAGGAACCCTACAAAACACCTCTGAAAAGCCACCCATACATTCTTTCTGTGTATCTTCCACAGTGTCCATGGAGTGGCTCTATATTAGGTTGTTTAGGGCCTTTTTGTATCTAGCCAGGATGGTCTTATTTTTAAGCATAAACCACAAAAACAATACAAGCATAGATAGGAAAAGAACATGACCAATGAGGAAATGTTACAATTTTCTACCATCCCACCCATGGGGAGATGAAAGAAGAACAAATGGTATTTGGGGATTAATGAGTGAGCTGAATTTATGAACTTGGTCCAGGCCAGTTGAGTTTCTGAACTGTGTTCAGAGACATATAAACATGACTTGGGCAGTTTTACAACATAATGGGGGTGACAGAATAGAATCAATTACAAAATGAGATCAAAACCAAATTTCCCCCCTTTTTGTGAAGGGGAGACTTATACAATGATGATCATCAACCCACCTCCAATGTCTATTTATTTATTTATTCACTCATTTATTTATTTATTTATCTACCCACCTATTTATCTATCTATCTATCTATCTATCTATCTATCTATCTATCTATCTATCTATTTATTTATTTACTCATTCATTCATTTATCTATCTATTCATTCATTTGTTCATTCACTCATTCATTTATTTACTCATTCATTCATCTATCTATTCATTCATTCATTCATTCATTTATTCATCTATCTATCTATCTATCTATCTATTTATTTTGGAGGGCAGGGGAAGGCAGGACAACTGGGGTTAAGTGACTTGCCCAAAGTAACACGACTAGTAAGTGTTAAGTGTCTGAGGCTGGATTTGAACTCAAGTCTTCCCGGGTCCAGGGCTGGTGCTCTGTTCACTGAACAACCTAGGCACCCTCGATGTCCATTTAATTAACAAATTTTATCTTTGAATCCAGATGGCCCCCATAGGTGTTTGGTCTCTGGAGCCTATTTTCTTGGGGCTATCTTGTCCTCAGAAGTGGTCCTTCAGTAGCATTGTTTTTCTAGTTCTGGGTTGCTTGTGGAGAACCTTTATATGCTCCTGCTAAAATCCTTTATAAATCAGATCTCAATACAAGTTAGTATAGCCTTTCAAATTTTACTTCTCTGATAACTAGTTCATATTGTGAAAGCCAGCTGCAGTCTTAGAGTTCTGGTCTTGACAGCAGAGTTATAAGGGACATCAAAATAGGAACCCAGAGTTAGCTTAAAGCTTCGGAAAACGTAGGTATTGTTTTAACATGCTCCATTAAAAGAATTTACATTAGACACATAGGATTGTCTGACCTTGTTACTTTCTCTAAGTTTTCCACTATGATTTCAATTCTGTTAGGCAGATCAGATGTCATTGAGAATTCAGTTCTGTATATGAAAACATAAGCGGCAACATTGTTGCTGGTAGAAGCTTTCTACCCCTGCGTTCAATAGTTATGCAAATGAATTTACTTATAAAAAGACTCACTTTGCTCCAATTATAATAAAAGACTTGGGAGGATGCTTAAATAATTAATTCCAAAACAGTGCAAATCAGTAAGTGGTTTATAATAAAAGTGTTTGTATTACAGGAAACATAGTACAAACAGGTGTTATTTCCACATTAGTAATAAACTTGAGTGAAATTGACTTTTCCATTAATTTAAAAATATTCCATAAGTTACCTCCCTCTAAGAAAATTGATTCTACAGTAATTCTCTTCCCCAAACGAGTTTCTGATTTTCTTTCAGTAATTAACAGAACAATACTAGATTCCTCCATCAGTTATACCAGTACCCAATTATTCTTTTTTTAAAAATACCCAATTATTCTTAACTAATTTTGAAATATTTAAGGACCTTGTTCTCTCATTTCCTAATTATTTCCATATTATTCTTAAAGAATGAGTTATTTCGCGGATTTAATCTTTCATATGACTATGCAGGTAGGCAGACGACAGTCACGAACACTAATTTACCTAGATTTTTGGAATATGGAATAACTACACACGCTTCCATTGTGCTCATATATCTTACCACTCGCTCTGATTATAGAAACTTGCTATAAGAGGAAAAGTAACATCAAGCTGGCCCATCAGGCTTAAGCATAAGGGTATATACATGACAGGACAAACTGTCCTTAGCCCTCTTTGGTTTTTGGTAAGAGTCACAGTTTGGTATCGAATCATGCAGTAAAAATTCCACCTCATAGCAGACTTGGGAATAGCTATGGGAGAAACATTCCTTTTCAGAGGAACACAATGGGGAAACAGCCATGAAGATCTCACTTTAGGTTGATGCCAAGATAGTCCTCTTGGCTTTTCACAAATGCAAGCCTCCACCTGTAATAGTTCAGGATCACATTCCCTCTGAGTGGCTTGTGGCATTTCTCCCAAATGGTGCATTACTGACTCTGATCCATCAGATAACTATACCTGAGTTCAAACCTCAAAACAAAATCTGTTACAGCCCCAAGAGCTTTTACCTCAAAAGACAAGTTTCAATAATCTCAGTTTAGGGCTATATACAATTATTTTTACTCTCATAGAGTTGCAATAAGCAATAAAACATTACCAGGACTCACATACATAAGAGATTTCACTTAACTTTTTAAAGTTGCTTTTCTTTGCTTCTCAAATTTAAATTTATCATGGTGTGAAGACCAATTATTAGAAATAATTTCCAAGTTATAGATAAACTTGCAAATTCTAAGCAAGTCAAGTTCATTGGTTGGTAACTCCATAATCCAGACACGCTCTTTTCTCAGGGCTGATGACCTTGCCCATACTGTTGGTTTCCAAGGACCTGGCAATTTATAAAATATGGAGAATCAACAGCGACCCCAGAGCAGGGGCTGATCCTGATGCCCTCCCCCGCCACCTGCCCACCACATGCTATATTGTTCCTCTGGACTTATGTAAACCACATGGCAAGTCCCCTACTTTCAGTCATAATTTAATTTGTTTTGCCCTGACTGAATTTCCCCCATTTCATTTCATGGCTTTCCACTTACCAATATGTCTTTTGGAGTTCCCATATCATATTGTATCATGCATTCTGTATAGGTATCTACCAAAACAGACATGGTTGGTTCATTTCTAGGACTCCAGAATATGGTTACTGGCACATGGGGCTTCTGGTCATTCACTATAGCTCCATATCAGAGGTAACCTTGGCCATCTTCCTAAGGGTGGGGACCTGAGGGTACCCACCCCATCTACCCTTAGGATTGCAATGGACTGTGCTCTTTGAAACCCCCACCCCACCCCCAACATGGAAGAGGCAAACCTTTTGGTACATCCTCATACCCCAAGGAGTACTGTTCTGAATAGATAGAACCAATATGGATAAGGCTTTCACCCCATCTCGTTTCCGCACATAATCTAAGACAGGATTAATCAGGTGATAAAATAGCATAAGGATTTTAAACAAAATTTCCACCATCTTTTAGTTTCTTTCAGTTTGTACTTTAATAACATCCAAGTTATGAAAAGTGTCTTGATGTGACTGATACAAGTTTATCCATTTGAAGCTTGGAACAAACCCATTCCTGATCAGATGACTTCAGGTCTGTGGAATGCATTTCCAAATTACCTTACATAAAAAATCAAGCATTGGGGCGGCTAGGTGGCGCAGTGAGTAGAGCGTTGGCCCTGGAGTCAGAAGGACCTGAGTTCGGATCCGGCCTCAGACACTTAATGCACACACAAACAAAAACCTAGCCGTGTGACCTTGGGCAAGTTACTTAACCCCAACTGCCCTCCAAAAAAAAGCAAAAAAAAAAAAATCAAGCATCTCCTCACCATTGTCATTGTATACTGGTCACATCTAATTAAGGAGCTTTGCTGCTGGAGTTTTAAAATGATAATAAACTTTATGTCTTTTTAAACATTTCCTAAACCATTTACTCTCAAACTCTCTGTTCACACTGTTTGTGCAAACAGATTGCAGCTTTCTTACTGCCCACAGTCCTACCATTCCTACACCCTTAAACTTTCTTGTCTTTCCTTCTATCTACTTACCCCTCTGGTGGGGTAACCCCCTTTTAAAACTGTACGTCTTATTTTTTTCTTATTCTGCTGTGACTCTTCTCTCACCCTCCTCTACTCGTCTTGACCAATCATAACCTGAAAATACTTTTTTTCTTGCTCCCTCATACTCCCCCCCCCCCAAGGCTGTTGCAGTCAGGGAGTGAGAGACAGGGGGAGAGAAAGAGAAAGAACCTTGGTGGTGGTTCCATTTAATGGCATGGGCAAGGGTTGTCCCATGTCAGTCACTAGCCTTGTTCCCTTCCTAGCTAGTCCCAAGTCCCCTTGGCTTTCCATTGGTCTCCTGCTGGATTATGCCAATTGTAATGTATGGAATTTCCCTGGCAGGGGAACCCTGTACCTCCCCCATAACCATGGGGTACTCTTTTGATGCCAAAGGAGGAGGCCAAGGAACTCAAGATTGATTATATGTAGCCATTTAATCAATTTAGTTTACTTACTTTTGGGTATGTTATGCTCAAACATAAGTTTGTGCATCATCCTGATCACATATGGATCACCATATTATTATTTTGGCTTTATAGTATCTTAAGTTTTGCCTAAGTGTCAAGAATATAATTCAGTATCTAAGTTTTGATTGTATACAGTTAATATGGCTCATCCTTCCACTTTTTACATAGCTCAAATTTTTATGTTTTTTTCATTTATTGCTATACTTTATGGCTTTTTCCCAATCAGAAACTCACAGATTTCTTCCTAAAAGGTCATAGGGAGGTTTAAAAACTGCTGAGTTAGGGTTAGGGTTAGGGTTATGTGCATGTTCATGTGCATGCATATTGTCCTGGGCTAAAAGAATATATTGGTCACTTGTTTTGCTCCTGGTACCAGTGCTTTGGAAGGAAGAGCTAGCATTACTGCTGAGGTTTTATGCTTTTCCTGGTATTAAAATAGAAAGAAACATTTCGAGGCTTGGGGACCTGAAAGTAAATGGAACACTGACCCCTGAGATCAGTAGGCTTCAGTCACCTCAGAAAGAAAATGCATTGGAAAAGTTTCCCAAATGGCCCCCTTCCTCTTTTCCAGTCTTGTTCCATGTTACTTTCTTATTCCTACTCTTTTTCAGCCAGACTGTCCTGCTTAATGTGTCTTATACACAACATATCATCTCCCACCTTAGTGCCTTTGCCCACACTGTTCCCCATGCCTGGAATGCTCTCCCTCCACCCCTCTGCCTCTCAGAGACTCCAGGTTCCTCTGAGGCTAAACTCCTGTGTCACCTCCTACATGAAACCCCTCCTGATCCCTAAAGACTCCAGTGCTGTCTGTCCCTCTGAAATGACCTGGCATGTACTTGTCGATCTTCATCCTGTGTCCTCTGGTAGGATGCAGTCATCCTGAGGGCAGTCACTATTTCACTTTTGTCCTTAGCTCCTGAACCTGTAATGGACAATTGAGGCAGATACAGAACGGCATAGCCAATTAGTATTTTTTTTTGGAGTGCTTTTATTAATTAAGCCGACGACTGTCTCCCAAAAGGGAAGGCAGCCCTGAGCAGTCTGTCCAGCAAGCTTTTATACAGTAAAAAGTACTTCCTGAAACAAACAGTGGTCAGCAAGGTAACTGTTGCTACATAGGGGGCATATCTTTGTTTTAGCTACATCTTGGTTACAAGGCAGGTGCAAGGTGAGATTTCACAAGGGTCATACCTTTACTCTAGATTCCTGGGGCCCCCTGAGGGGCCTTGTGAGAGGCCTTGTGTAGGAGCTAGCACTATGGGAACCTAACTGCCACTTCAAACCCTGGCACAAAATAGGGTCTACATGGAGGGTCATCTCCAAGTGCCCATGGGCTTCATGGACTGTGGACTTCCCAGATGTTCTTCAGGTCTTCTGGGGCTACAGGGGTTCCCATGTCCCAATGGAGGAAGACTGGTAACTGTGTCAGGATTTCCTCAAATACACCCAGGCGTCTATATCTCTCCCATTTGTCTTTCTTCTTATTCTGCTCTTGGTGAAGATCAACAAGCCTCCTCTTTGTCCTGTCTAATATCCCTTCACATTCCTGGGTACAGTTGTTAACTTCTCCCTAAGAACTGTCTTTCTCTCCCCTGTAGGGGACAGACAGCTTGTCAGCTTCATTAAAATGTGGCCCTGAACAAAGACATTGGCTGTCCTCTCCCTGGGTCAGGTGACAGGAGCACCGTCTGTGTCCTTGTTGGGGACACTAAAGACAGAGTCCGAACAGTGGGAGTCACCATGAAGAGAGAGATGGTGTAGGGCAAGTCTATGCCTATGAGTGTACACGTGTGTGCATGTGGAGCTGTCCTTGGTCTTGTAGACTGCATCCACGGGACCTGTCCTGATGGAACATGGGGCCTCTTCCCCCTTCTGCCTTCCTTCTCTGTTTCTGCACACAGAGGGTTCCTTGGGAACTTGTCACTGTCCTGGTCTAAATCAGCCCAGTGCGGTTTGTGGCTCAATTGTCCTGGTGATGCTGACAGTGAGCTGTCTGGGCTTTGTCTGAGTAGAGGGTCACAGGGGCTGCTTGGACTCTGGGCACAAGGAGCCTGCCTACAAGGGGCATCTCTCTGGGTGTGTTCCCATGTGCCATTATTGCTCTGGTGTGAGTCAGGCCCTCCATCATAGACCTCCTTGCATGTGCCCGGTGGGTGCCCTGGAGCCACCAGGAGGAGTGAGGAGGCATCCAAAGCAAGAAAACATTTCTGGCTGTGCTCATCATCCCAGGTACCTGGTGCACTGATTGCACTCAGACTGAGGCTGCAGAGGAGAGGCTGGGGCAGAGTGTATTGGGCATCACGCCCTTGAACTAGACAGGATGAGATCAGGTTTGTGAGGAAGGGGAAGAGGTCTATGGCAAGAGAATAGCAGCCAGGTGTTCAGGCTGAGGGGGTGTGAGCATTGCACTGTGTGTGATGGAGAGGGAGGGGTCAGGGCATGGCTTGGCACGACCATGGAGACATGTGTGCATGAAACGTTGGGCACTTGGTGGCTATCTTGTGTGGCCTTCTGGTCTCGCAGGCAGTCTTGTGTGGTGTTTGTGCCTTCCCCCTCTGGGGGGCCCAGAATAAGGAAAGAGGACAAGGGAGGGGCCAGGAAGGTGGGTTGATGCAGTTTATTGCCAGATGGGTCCCAGCATGTGGTTGTCCTCTTCAGGCTTTGAGCCTAGAAAGGGTGTGAGATCTGCAGGCAGGACTGGGGTGATGCGTGCTGAGCTAGGTGCATGGCGAAGCAGGTGCAATGATGGGGGTCAGCCAGGGGTGCGAAGAGATGTGTGGGAGACCCTGGCTGCACATAGAGTGGGCGAGGGGCTCAGGAGTAGCTTGGTAGACTGAATGCCTTTGGGGCAGTTGGTGGCCAGATGTTTAAGCTGATGTTCAGGGCTGGAGTGAGGAGGCCAATAGACGTTGCGTTGGGGTAGAGAGGAATGAGTGCCCTGTGGTCAACAGCAAGAGTTTTGTCCACAGGTGGTGGTGCAGCAGGCAGGCTTGCAGCAGCTGGGCCGGCAGATGAGGGACACAGAGGAGGAAGGCTGGCAGCAGGTGGTGGTTGGACAGCAGGAGGGTGCACAGCAGCAGGAGGAGGAGGATGTGGTGGCGCAGCAGGAGGGTCTGCAGGAGAGAGGCACACAGCAGGTGGCTGGTCTGCACACGGGGCGGCAGATGAAGGACACACAGGAGGCAGGGCGGCAGGAAATGGTGACTGGACAGCAGGAAGGTGTAAAACAGCAGCAGTGAGAGGAGGAAGAGGAGGAGGAGGAGAATGAAGAAGAGGAAGATGAAGAGGAGGAGGATGTGGTGGTGCAGCAGGAGGGTCTGCAGGAGAGAGGCACACAGCAGGTGGCTGGTCTGCACACGGGGCGGCAGATGAGGGACACACAGGAGGCAGGGCGGCAGCAGCAGCTGGGCTGGCAGCAGGAGGAGGCTGTGGTCACACAGCAGCTGGGCTTGCAGCACAGAGGCTGGGCAATGCAGCAGCTAGGCTTGCAGCAGACTGGGACACAGCAGCAAGACTGCACCACACAGGGAGGGCCAGAGCAGCCAGGGTCTTGGCAGCAGGACTGCTGGCAGCAGGATGATGAGCAGGGGGCGGGGCAGACAGACTGGCAGGGGCTGGGTTCACAGGCTGGCTGGCAGGTGGCGGGCACACAGCAGACTGGGTGGCACAGCAGGGTCAGGCAGGAGGCTGGTGTGCAGCATGGGGCTGGGCGGCAGCAGGGACCACAGCAGCTGGGCTCACAACAGCTCTCTGGGCAGTCGTCCAGCTGCCAGGAGGAGCCCGTGCAGGAACTGGGCAAGCAGACATTGCTGCCACAGCTCACGTCACTGGAGCAGACAGAGATGGCCGAGGCTGTGGGAACACGGGGCCCAGAGAAACAGGTGTCTGCCATGGTGGGAGCAGCTGTGTTGGGAGCCTTGGGCAGCAGAGAGTGGAAAGGGCTGAGGGGTGATGGAGGGAGGAGCCTGATCCTCACTGGGTCTGTGCTTGTGGGTCTCTGTTTATTTGTGTGTGTGTGTGTGTGGGTGTGGGTGCAGTTGTAGGGCTGGGTGTGAAGGTTCCAGAGCCTGGAGGGCTTTTATATCCCTGCTGCAGGACGATGTACCAAGGGAGCCAGAGCCTTCTTCCCTGTTGTTGTTTATGGCTGGCTACTTCTCTCAGAGCCATCATTAACTGATGGTGACATTGTTCAGGAGATGGCCAGTGGCCCATCAACATCTCTACCAATGTGCTTGTGTGTGTGTGTGTGTGTGTGTGTGTGTGTGTGTGTGTGTGTATGTTTGTGAGTGCACACATGTATGGGAGTTCTGGTGCTATGAGGTTATGGTATCAGGTGACCTGGCTTCTGTTGGGTCCCTGTGGCTAAAGCCCATGCTGAAAGTAAGTCAGTGGGTTTGGCTTCCTTTGAGTAGAAGGAAGGGCCAGTCAGCAATGACCATCATGACCAGGCTTGTCAGGTGCTAAGACTTCTGTTTTCTGAATTTGGTTCTTTGTTGTAGAGTCTGTGCCTGATTATTTTACCTTATTTTCCCTTCTTTAGGCCACATCCTTAATTGTGAGCACTGACTTTAGGGAGGAAAATGGATTGGCTAGAGACTCGCTCAGGATGTCAGCAATGACTGTTACATTGTCATGTATCATGGCCATCCTGGCCCCTGTCTCAGGGCTCAGCTGCCCCATATCCCCTTCAGCGTTTGTGCGATCTCTCTTTGCTCTGCCATCAGCTGTGTTCCCCCAGTATTAGGGACCCAGTACCCAGTCCCAGTACTTCACTTCCATTAACCACTAAATATTAGTTACCTTTTTAAAAAGTGATGTTTGCTTTAAGGATATGGCAAGAGGAATCCCACCGACATTCCCCCAACACCTCAGGGGCATAGATCCCCTTTATACCACAGTTGATCCCACCATGATCCCATCCGTAGGAAGCAACTTGGTGGAATGGATCATCCTTCTCTGCTGGCCTCCTGTAGTTCCCCCCCCAAAGCTTGATGCTGGGAGCCTGGACACTGGGACTGGCTCCAGCAGCCAGCCTGGATTTCAACCTCTGGATTCCTGTAATTTGTGTTGTGACCTAGACTGAGTCTCTGCTCCTTGGTGCTAGAACAGAAAAGAAAGAGTCAAGAGTCCCAGGAGGCCCCACTTATCAGGGGCCATAGAGTCTTGGAGTAGGAAGGAGAGAGGTCCCACAACCCTTTCCGTATGGTTCTCTCATCAGATGCTTTCATAACTTCAGAGCTGAGCTAAAGACAAGAAAGCAAGCTCGAAACAGCAGAGAGACAAAAGAGAAAACGGTCAATGCAACAGCCACTTTGAATGCCTCCCAAAGAATCCAAGATCCTTCCCTTCGCCATTTGGGGTTTTACACTGTAACCAGTAACAGGATGGTCCCATAGGTTCTAGTGTCCCCAAGGCACACCCCTTCCACACAGTCACACTTCTGAACTTCTCCATGTGTAAGGACAGTGCTCACCACCCCACTAAAGGGACTGAGAGCAAGCATGGAAGAAGGGTTGGATTTTGGGGAGGAGGGCTGAAAGCAAGGTCTGTTTTGGACACAAGATGACGCCGTTTGAATCATCAGCCCAAGGCCTTGGTGACAAGGACTTTCCCTTCTGGGTCTTCAGTCTCTGCAGCTCCTACAGGGGCCATCAGCCCCCAGCTGTGTCTCCCCAGGGGCTGCCTCCCAGGAGGATGCTGAGGGTCCTGACCTGGAAGCCCTGCTCTTCCCCAGGCCTGGGGACCTGGACTATCTATTAGGCTCTGAGGAGAGACAGTGGTCAAGGAGGTAGTGCTGGCCTGACCTGCCAGTCCCCTGTTGCCTCCTGTCTCTTCTGTCCTAAGCCTTGCCATTTCAGGTTGGCTAGCTCTGGAGTCTGTGAGGACGGCCAGTCTGGAAGCAGGACCGGTGGTACAGCACTGGCTTCTACTCCTGGACTCTAGCTCCCCGTGAGGAAAGTTCTGTCCTCGTGTTCCTAGTGCCTGGCACACGGATGCTTTACAAAAGTTTTTTGTTTGATTAATTGACTGTGTGTTCCCATAACAGACTTAAAGCAGACATTCTTTCTCATGGAATACCTCTTTTATTAGTGACAGTTACTGTCAAAGAGAGTCTAATGATTGCCTGAATGTGGGGTAGACTCATCCCCCCCATACCAGCTATGCCCGGGGGCTGCTGAAGGACCAGTGCTAGTCCTGCTAAGGTCAGCATACAAAGGAAGTCAGAAGCCATCCTACCCTCAAGGATATCCTGATGTCATGGAGACACAAACCTGGGGAGAGCTAGGTATAGATGAGCTGTGCCCACAGTCTGTGGAAGGGCATTCTTCGACCTGACCCATTTGCAGCCCTGGTTTTCATCATTAACCTGCCTACCCACTGCTCTCAGCTGGTCTCCAGGTTGCCCCTCAGCATGCCTTCCATGGCTTTGGCTTCTCTCCCCCACTGCCTGTGGGATCTCCACAGCGTCCACGGGCTCAAATGGGCGAATCACACATCCAATCCAGCCTCTCTCCTGAGCTACAGTCATACGTTGCCAATGGCCCACTGGACATCTCTAACTGATTGGCCCATAAGCATTTCAAACTTAAAATGTCCAAAATAAAAAAGGAGCCCATTCTCTTTGCCCCCAAACCATTCCTTCTTCCCCATTTTTCTATTCCCTTGGAGGGCACCAGCATCCTCCCAGTCACCCAGGCTTGAAATCCAGGTGCCATCCTCAGTGCCTCAGTCTGACTCACCCACATGCTGTATCTTGTAATTTTTTCCTTCACAGAGTCTTTCCCACAGTAATCTTCACTCTTATAGCCACAGTACAGTTCTGACCCTCCTCACCTCTTCCTTGCACTAGCTCCCCATCTCTCCCCACTCCAAGCCACCCACTTCTCAACTGCCAAAGGGATTTCCCTGAAGCAGAGGTCTGACCATATCACTCCCCTGTTCAGTAAACTCCAGGGGCTACCTATTACCTCCTGGATCAAATAGAAATCTCTGTTGTTGTTAACCTGAAAGTTTGGTGAAAGGAGACAAACAGGCTAGGCTATCTACATTTCTATCATTTATTCCCTTAAAGTTAGCAGATGCATATACATGGAGCCAGAACCCAAGTTCTGATTGCCTGAACAAAGGAATGAGAAGGCTTACATGTATGTTATCGCCATCCCAATTCAGGGGGTGTGTCACCCCAAATTATAGTCTCTGTATGTTTACTATCCATACCACGAGAAAGGAAGTTTCTTGGTTGTAAATACAATTTGGCAAGAAGAATGATGGAGCAGGGTCTGTTTGGAATTTAGGGTCTCAGGACATCTGCTTTCCTCCCATATGGAGCAAGTCCCAAGATAAGAGAAGCCCCACCATTCAGCCTTGTCTGGTCTCTGGAGTTGTTGATGCAGCAAAACTCATTTTTAAAGCAAAGCAAAGCAGTCTGTTTGATTAGTTCAGGCTCTTGTTCTTATTGAGATCCAGAAATGATATTTAATTATTAAGAATGATATTTATTTATTATCAGCACTGAAAACCCTTCTCCATCTGGCCCCCTTCCTGCTTTCCCACCTTCCCCAGGCCCTCCTCATGGTCTGCAGACTCACTTCTCCGGAAGGCTTGCATCTTCTGTCTCTGTCTTTGCTCTGGTTGCCCCCGCCCTGACCACTTGAGACCTCTCTCCTTGCCTCTGCTTTCTAGTTTGTCAGGCTTCCTGTGAGACTCAGCTTGAGCCCCACCTTCTGACAGGGACCTTTCCCCACTGCTAGTGCCTTTTCTCAGAGAAACCCCTTCATTTATACTGATAGCTCTTGTATGTACATGCTTGGCATCTCTCCCTTAGAATATAAAAGTCTTGAGGGCAGGGACAGTCTTTTTGTATCCCCCAGCTTAGCTCAGGGCCTGTCACATAGCCCTCAACAGACCTTGGACCCAGTTTCCCAGCATGCTGAGAGAGCTAATTGAGAGCTGCCAGAGGGGTGGCCTGAGGGCACACATGGAAGCCAAGGAATGAAAGAGAAAGAACTGTATAAACGGCAGATCACATGGATTTATTAACTTGATGTTGCTTCTTGTCTAGGCAGACTCCAACAGCCAATGTACAATGAGACCAACCCCTGAGAGAGGAGATCTGCCCTCAGGTGAAGTGGACAAGGAGCAGAGCCAAGGGGGCTGCCCATGAGGGCCTTTGCCCCCTGGGTTTCAGGGAGGGGGTGGGGGAAATGGAAGCTCCTGTGGACTGGATCAGTGGCCTTGCTTCTGTGACCAGTGAAGGCGTCCAGGGTTCCAGGGCATCAGCAGAACTGTGGCCACAATGGCCTGAGTCAGGCTGTTTCCCATCTCATCTTGTTAAACTATGAGTGGATGGCCTGTTCAGCAGCAGCAAGAGGGGGCACAGGTGGGTTTGCAGACCAAGGTTGTGTAGGAGGTTGGCTTGCAGCAGGAGACCTGGCAGGAAGGGACCCCACAGGCCACAGGCTTGCAGCATACGGGCACACACACAGCAGGTTTGCAACTGACAGGCGCGCAGCAGGTAGACTGGCAGGGGCTTCCTCCACAGCATGAGGGAGAGCAGCTGCCAGCTCCACAGGCTGCCAGGCAGCTGGTCACCACAGGGCAGGCTGGGCAGCACAGCAGGGCCACACAGGAGGCTGGGCAGCAGCAAGGATGGACACAGATGGGCTTGCAGTAGACAGGCACAGAGCAGGCAGCCTGGCAGGGTCTGGGCACGCAGCAGGTGGACTGGCAGGGGCTGCCTCCACAGCATGAAGGGGAGCAGCTGCCAGCTCCACAGGCTGCCAGGCAGCTGGTCACCACGGGGCAGGCTGGGCGGCAGCAGGGTTGGACATAGACGGACTTGCAGCAGACAGGCATGGAGCAGGTGGATTGGCAGCCAGGGAAGCAGCTGGTGTGGCACATGGTGTCTGGGGTGGGTGGGACTTTTGGGAGAGGAGCAGAGGAGGAGGGAAGGGTGTGGACAGCTCCTTTCCCCTTCCCAAGGCTTTTATACCCTGCAGAGTGTCCCAGCCTCACAGTGGTTTTTCTTTCTTCTTGTTTTCTTCATGTTCCTTCCCAACCCCTTATTACCCTGAGGTATAGCTTACTGTGAGAGTTGGCTCAGATCCCCAAACCAGCTTCTGAGGGTGATTGGGGCCTATGTTTATCAGCCTTTATTTCCTGGGGAAAGGGTATCTTGGTTCCAGTACCTTCAGATAAAGCCCTATTTCTACAGGGCCAGTGGCTTACCCTTCAGCTCTCCCAGCAAAGCAACCTCCCTCCTTCCTGCCGGATGGCCAAGTCCCTGCCAATCCAAAGCTCTTTCAATGGCGCTATCCTGATGCCCGTTCCCTCCACATGCGTGAACTGAGACCCATCCAGGGCTTCTCATCCCATGCCCTTTCTGTTCATGTTCTCCCACAGAGCCTCCAGGTTGGTGCCCACTCTGCTCATCTCCCTCTATCCCGGGTGCTGGGGGTCCCTGGGGGTCATACCCCATCTGCCCCTCTTGGATTAGTCACCCACCAGAGTGCTGTCACCACCTCCACTTCCCGAATTTAGACCATCACTGGCAGGTACACAACCCATGTGCATGCCTCTGTGTTCCTGACAGATTCCTTTAGGTCCCAGGATATTACAACCTGGATATAGGTTGTACAACATATATACGTTATACAGATAGGATATACAACCCTAATTCTTTGGTTGATGTCCTGTTGTAGGGTGTGGGACTTCACAAGGAAGACACAGATGAAAAAGACGAGGTTTGCAGTGAGAGGGTAAACCCCAACAAAACCACCCAAACCGCTGCATAACTGAAGGGTGGCACCCTTCATCAAGAGGGGGAGGTGCCAGCCGGGCTTCCCAAATCCAACAGTAAGCCATTGCTCAAGGTCTCACTCCTGATTCAGTGGGGCAGAGAGCAAAGGGCACCCCCTGCTTTGGGCTCGATCACAAACTAAGCATTTGACTTTGCGAAGCAGCGCCCTCCTCTCTGCGTCAAGCCTGGCATAAACCACAGTGTATGGTGCACCGGCATCCAAGTGGTGCCAGGCCCAGCCCCCAAGCATGTCCTGGGAAGACCCCAAGTGGAAGAGGGCCTCTCTTGGTATAGAAGTGGGGCAGGTCTCTGAACATGACAGAGGTCCCTCAGTGAGGTCCGTGATTATTCCAAAGAGTGTGTCAACCTTTAGAAAAATTTTGGTTAAAGGAGACAAACAAATAGTAATATAAAAATGATATTATTTATTCCTTATTACCTTAAGGTTAGTAGTGCTTGCTCAAGGAGTGCAGGGCTAAAGTCCTGACTGAAAAACAGAGGAGTCACCCACTTTATACATTTCAGAACCATCCCAATTCAGGATGACCATGTCACAAAACTTTATGACTTCTATTAGTTACCATCTATATGTGAAAGAGTTCCTTGGTAGTAAATGCAAATTGACAATGACCAGAGCAGGGTCTATTTACATTTTATGGTCTCAGGATGTCTGTTTTGCTCTCATGTGGAGTAAGTCCCAAGATAAGGGGAATCTCACTTCTGGTCTTTGAAGTTGCTAACAGGAAAGGCATTTTTAAATCAACCAAAGCAGTTCTGTTTGTTCTGGATCAATCCATTGACCCAGACACCTGCCTGAGGTGAGCACAGTTAGTGCTGGAGGCAGATGAAGAACTCCCAGATGTAGCCTGGCTCTCTGGGGCACAATGGCCAGCGGGGGAGGGAGCCCTCATTCTTCAAGATGGCACCTGGCAGTGCCCCATGTGTGGTATGGGGGAGCAGATGAGCTTGGGGCTCAGAGGAGGGGGGGTTCCTTCGGGGCTGGAGTATCCAGGCAATGTTCCATGCAAGGGAAGCTCTAAGTAGTGTAGAACGGGGTGGGGTGGGGAGAGGCTTGGTGTCCAGACCAGTCCAAGAACCCGAGCAGTGGCCAGTGGAAGGTTTTCTGTGGCTCTCCAGTGCTTGCTGTTCAATAAAGGCCCCTTGGCTAGCTTGCTGACTCCATGCAAGCTGCCCAAACCATCCAGAGCCTCAGGGTCCTCTGCACTGTCCACTGCCCAGTGAGGAGAGAGTGTCCTGCTACCCTCAAGGCAGTGCATAGTGTAAGCTGTTATTGTGGGGGGAAGGGGCTGAATGAAGATGGAGAGAGGCAGAGGAAGTCCGTGAACAGCCAGGAAGGACCCTCCCCACACCAGGTTAATGAACACCATATGCACCTGGAAGGGCAACTGTACAAGAAGGAAAGCTCTCGGAGGGCAGGAATGGGTTCATTTTTATGTCTCTGATGCCTAGTGCGGCACCTGGCACCTAGGAGATGTTAAAAAAATGCCTATTCGACTAATTTCAAGAAGTCCCAAGAGGGCAGACTATGGGTTGCCTGGTTCCCCTTGGCAGAAAACAACTTCCTGCTAGCCTTTGTTCCTGCACTGTGGACACAGCCTTTCTCCCTCCAGGACAGCCCTCAGGCTGTCGCTGAGACCCAGGAGCTGCCCAGACCAGCCTGTCAAAGTCACTTCCCATGAGGTCTGACAAGTCTCACATCAGTTAGTGGCTCTGACACGCTTGTCAGTCAGCGAGCCTTTCAAACCCTCCAGACTTAGGAGGCATTGAGCACCTTGCAAGAATGAGCATGTCTCCCGAGGATATTTGTAACCCCAGCTCTCCCAGGGTTGTGAAGCTGAGATGAGAGCTGCTGGAGGGCAGGGCCTGTGTCTTTGGCTCCTACAGCCCTAGGCAGTAATCACTTAATGTGGTTGAGGAACTGAAAAGAAGAAACACTGCACTTACTGAAGACCTAAGCAGAGAGACTGACCCTGAGCTGGACCCAGTCTCTCCTCCCCCACCCTCAACTGGGAGCCTTGTACCACCCCACCTGCTCCCGGCTGCAGGGTGAGCCAGGAAGGAAGCATGTGCAGGGACGCATGCATGCAAACGCAGAAGCCGCTGACCAGCAAGGCTTCTAGTGGGGCAATCAGCCCATGACCGGAGATCCCAATGGAAGCTAAAAGCTCCATTAAGACTTGGAGCCTCAGGTAAGGCCCCTACATAACCTGCCCAAAGCACCGCTGGTGGTTCACACATGTGCCCCCCAATCACATCCCGGGAACACATAGCTTCACTGAAGTTCAGTTAGGCTGGGAATGTAAGAAACCTCAGTCCCACCACCTGGGCAGCAGGAAGCCAGAGCTAGAGAGGTGCAGGGAGGAAAACAGCTCCTGTTGGTTGTTGCTTCATATACATTCCCGAATGTGTGTACGTGCTCACACACACGCGCACACACACATTTACACACTGCAGAGGTCTACAAAAGCCTTGATGAAGGGGGGAAGGAGCTGTCCACACCCTTCCCTCCTCCTCTGCTCCTCTCCCAAAGGTCCCACCCACCCCAGACACCATGTGCCACACCAGCTGCTCCTCTGGCTGCCAACCCACTTGCTCCTTGCTGATCTGCTGCAAGCCCATCTGTGGTCGTCCCTGCTGCTGCCCGGCCTCCTGTGTGGCCCTGCTGTGCCGCCCAGCCTGCCCCGTGGTGACCAGCTGCCCGGCAGCCTGTGGAGCTGGCAGCTGCTCCCCCTCATGCTGTGGAGGCAGCCCCTGCCAATTCACCTGCTGCCAGGCTGGACCCTGCAGCCCCGCCTGCTGTGTGCCTGTCTGCTGCAAACCTGTTGTGTGTGTGCCCATGTGCTGCAAGCCTGTGGTCTGTGCAGTCCCCTCCTGCCAGGCCTCCTGCACCTCCCAGCTCTGTGGATCCTCCTGCGCCCCCTCCTGCTGCTGAGCTCCTGTTGCCCCAGTTCACTTGAGAGGAGCCTGGAGCATTTGCTTCTCAGATGATTTCGGTCTTAGCCTGTGATCCACAATAAGGGGCCTTCCCTGGGTCAAAGCTGAGCTGCTGACCCGAGACTTCCAATAGTTCAATAACTGACTTTTCATGACCTCTGTGGAATGAAGATCCTTTGGGTCCAAAGAGTTTGATATTCTCCTTGTCCAGTCCAAGCTCATTATAACACTTCTTCAGGGACTCTACTTTGAAATTATGTATATGGGTTCAACTTCTACTGAATAAACTCACATCGAGCTTTGTCTCACCCTTTTCTCTCCTAATGTTCCTATATGTTCCTATAATGTTCCTATAAAGTTCCTAATGACACTTTCTGTTTCTTACATCATCGTAGTTATCCCAAGTGTCCCTCCTCCTCCTACAGAGCTATCCCATATGACAAACAGTATTTTTTAGAAAGGAAAACTGATCAAGACATGGGGAAAGCCTTGAAACACATGTGATGGGCCACACCTGCGGACTCCTCCCTTCCCAGAGGGGTGGGCTGGCAGTGTCCTCACTCCTGTCTTCATTAGAGACTCTGTTTCGGACATTTACTTTTGATTTTTTGGTTTGGTGGTGTCCTTTCTTTCTTGGCTCTGTTGATTTCACTCCATATCAGTTCAGATAGTTCTTCCCATGATTCTCTGTATTCACTACACACATTGTTTCTTACAGCACAGTAAAATTCCCTTGCATTCACACACTACAATTTCCCTAGCTGTTCCCCACTTTATGGACTTCTACTTTGATTTCAATTCTCAAGGATCATAAAAAGTGTTACTATAAATATTCTGGGCTATAAGCCCAGTAAGGGAGTCTCTGGTTCAAGGGCAATGGATCTTTTATTCACTTTATTTGTATGATTCCAAATTGCTTTTCAAAATGGCTATGCCATTTCACAGCTCCACCAACAATGTATCAGTACGCTTATCATTCCACAACCCCGCCAACATTGACTGTTGTTATTTTTGTCTATTTTCAGGGTGTGGGGTGAAATCTCTGAGTTGTTTTGATTTGCATCTCTCTTAGTATTAGTGATTTGGAACATTCTTTCATGTGGTTGTGAATGCTTTGCAATTCTTCTTTTAAGAACTTTGCTCATATGTTTTGACCACTAATCTATTGAGGAATGGCTCTTAGTCTTACATATATTTATTTGTTTATATATCTTAGATACTAAACCATTATCAGAGAAATTTGATACCAGGAGTTTTTCCCATTTGACCCCTTCCTTCAGGGGTGGGGAAGCTGCAGCCTTAAGGCCACATGTGGCCCTCTAGGTCCTCAAGTGTGGCCCCAAAGGGCTGCTCATGTTTGGCCTCAAGGTCGAAGGTTCCCCACCCCTGGGAGATGCATTAGTGCCATCTATGCAGACGCTTCTCAGTTTTAAGCAATCAAAAATCAGCTACCTTATCTTTTGTAATTCTCTTTCTCTGTTATTGGGTTGTCTCCTACTCACACCTGTAGGAGGCATGTGGGCTATTTCTTTTAAAAATTATTTATTGATGCTGTTTATTGTTCAGTCATGCCTGTCTCTTTGTGACCCCCATGTGGTATTTTCTTGGCAAAGATACTGAAATTTGCCATTTCCTTTTTCAACTCATTTTATAGATGAGAAAACTGAGGCAAAGAGGATTAAGTGACTTGCCCACGGTCACATAACTAATGAATGTCTGAGCCCAGATATGAACTCAGGGAGATGAATCTTCTTGACTCAGGGCCTGGTGTTCTATCCGCTGTGCCTCCTGGCTCTCCACCCGCTGCGTTACCTGGCCCCTCAGTTTGTTTAGAGTATGATCGTTAATGCTAATGTAGCATATCCATTTAGAATGTATTGTGGAATATGGTGTAAGGTGCTGGTCTAAGCCTAATTTCTGCCAGACTGCTTCCCAGTCTTCCCAGCAGTATTTTCCCCCAAGTATTTCCACTTTATCAACAATTATTGGGTTATTAAGTCCTATTGCTTCTGCCTTTCCCTTGGCTAGTCTGATCTATTGATTTAGCTCTCTGTTCTTTAACCAATACAAAATGGTTTTGGATACTAATGCTTTAGAATACAGTCTGAGGTCTGGAATCCATGTTTTCTAAAGCTCTGCTTCCATGAGAAGGCATCAGATCAGTGAGCATTCACATAGCCCCCGAGATGCACTTTTGTATGTTGTGAAGAGAATAAGAGTGAGATGAGGCCTGGGTTTCAGATAAATTTAGGTGTGGATTTATTGATCGAGTATGTGACTGCCTGGAGTATACACTCAAATCAGGCAGTCCCGAATTGGGGTACAGGCAATGCTTATAAAATAAAAAACCAGAAAAACCACAATTGGGGAAGGGAGCTAGTGTAAGCAATGACATACAGAAGCCAAGAACAGCCATTGGTTGGATCTATAGCTCAGGGCTAATTTGGGAATCATGGCACAACATGTGACAGCAGTCCCTCCTAGAACAGAGTGGAGGGCACAGGGGCGGTGGAGTTCCCAGAACAGGCTGGAGTCATGGAACAGGTTAGGGTCATGTTCTGGGGGACCCTGCTTGGTCAGCGTTCTGGGTGGAGGACCTTGCTGGGTCAGCATCCCAGAACAGGGTAGTCTCTAGCGTGGGATAGACTTGCCCCATGATCTCTATACAGACTTGCACCATAATCCTTATACAAAATGCTGCTTCAAGGCTTACTGATTTAGGGAAGTACTAACTTAGGGGAAAGATAAGGGAGCAGGGGACTATGCCTTGGGTGATTCACTTTTACCCAGGACTACGCCTTTGCCTTTAAACTGTTACAAGCAATGACAGGGTTTAGGATAGAGACAAAGACAAATAGAAAGGGGCGCAAGGGTGGCTTAATGGTGGGCTCCAAATCAGGTGGCATGGGGCCCGAGGGGCTCTGGAAAGTGTGGATTTTAGATCTCAGCCCAAGAGCTCCCTTGGCATCAGTACCCAGGAGAAGGAAATTCAGAGGTGCCACCTGGTGTATCTGCATCCCTCTGCCAACTCTTCTCTTCCCCCTTCTCCTACTCTTTGGCCTTAACATCCTCTTCACATAAAATGAACTCACTGACTCTATTCCCAACTTTAAGAATCAGGGGTGGGACGTCAGAGACTGAGATCCCTGTGTCCCAAAGCAGAAGCTTTGTAACCTGTACACTGAAGATAGCAGATTGAGGAAACAGGCCACCAAATGCTGGGCTCTGATAGCCTGAAACCCTCAGCCCCCAGCCAGACCTAGTGCCTCTCCATGCTCTGAGATGGTACAGTCATTTCTCTCTTTGGGACTATCCAACACAAACCCTCCAAAGGTCCAGGACCCAGATTTCTGGCTGGGAGCCCCTCCCCTCTGCTGCTCCCCATCTTTCCCCAGCCAGGGAGCCCACTGGGGGAAGCTACTCTGTTCATCTGGCTTCTCAAGAGGAAACTGAAGGGAGAGTGGCTCAGCTCTATTCCCCATCACTCCCTCACATTCACGTTCTTTCTGCTTCCAGTTCTGCCCCTTCATGCCCAGTGAGCCAAGGCTTCCATGTGGACTGTGAGTGGACCCTGGATCTGATGGGAAGACTGTCTTAGCAGAGTGCCCTTGCAGTCCCCATGAGAGCACTGTTATCCTAAGTGCCAGCTCAGAGGTCAGGAGACAAGGCTGAAAGTGAGCAGTTTTGGTTCAGAGATAACACCCCTGTCAAGGGGGCCGAGTCTGTGTGCCTATACTGGGTCCAGATCTCCCAATGCTGGAAAGCCTGGTTACAGCTCTACCCCACCTTCCTCTGCAGGGTGAATCCTCTCCATGGGCACCAGCTGCCCTGACCATCCCGAGGCTGACTTGACCCCTACAGGTGATTTTCTTTGCCCTTGAAACACAAATATTTGGGGTGTTACACTTGCCTCTGCCTTTACCTTCAGAGTGGCTGCCCACCCTCACCCCTAATGCACGTCTTGAATGTCTCCACCCTGTGAGAAATGTCCTGCTGACTAGACCAGTACTCATGGAATGATTCAGTAGGCTCTCTGCCAAACCCCAGCTGCAGTCAGGAAGGGCCTACACTCCACGCTGTGGATGGGGGCGAGAGGCAGATCTAGGATCTCAGGGCTACACTGAACTCCACAGCAAGGAATAATCAGCACAGACCTGAGTCTGCTCAGCACTTTTCAGTGCTAAGAGAGTTCAAGGGACCTAGGAGATGAAATGACTGGACCAATGTCTCCCAGACAGGCAGGGGCAGAGACAGAACTGGGCCTAGGCTACAGTGAGGGTCACACAGTTAGTCATTGTCTAAGGCAGGATTCAAACCCAAGTATCCCTGACTCCAAGGATGATAGGCCATGCCCTGTGCCATCAGCTGCCTCAACAAACCCCATCCCTGCCTTTGGGTATTTGTTAATATATGTGTACATGTGAAATGTGCACCCAGGTTATGACAGCTACCCACGAGGGATGCAGACAGTTGTTCTGTTGTGAGGAGGGTCTCCCTGGGCTAAGGCAGGGATTCTGAGGGAGCCTGTGGGTCTGGACCCCATCTCACAACCTTGGTTTTGAATGCCTAAAATAAAATACATGGAAACCCAATACTTAGTAAAAATCAAGGTGTCATTTTTCCCATCCAAGTTCAGACCCCAGGAAAAATCGGGTCCGTGGAGTCCAAGTTAGGAAGCCTGGGGCCAGGAAGATCAGAAGAGGTTTGATGAGAGCCTCAGCTGACCTGATTCCTGTCGCAGCCCTGCTTCTTGTAGGCCAGCTTGGAGCCCAGGTGCTGCCAGCTTAGTCCTGATGCCCTCAGGGGGGTTTGAGTGGTCTCTGAAGTTCTGTGAGGGGTTCTGTGATTGTGCCAAAAAACCTGGAGCAAGGTCCTGAGAAGAGCAGTGAGGAGATGGGGGACCAGAGGCAGAAGTGTACAAGAGAGGCCTATGTCCCCAGACTTCAGCTGCTGGCAAAACCAGCCTGAGGAACGGGAACTTTATCCTATGAGGAAAGCACAGTGGGTGCAGGTCTGAATGCATAGCACTGACCCAGGGCACAGAGCCAGTGGCTCTGTGTGGCCCGAGAGCTGTGGTTTCATTGCTAGAGAAATGAGTGCCAGGAGAGAAAACCTTCTTGTTCCTCCCCAAAGGACTGTGCCCAGTGAACAACAAGACCGTGACCACATGCACAGAAGAGTTGAGGGGGAGACTGGGGAAAGGCACTGAAGATGGGCTGTGGTGGGGACCCTCCCCCATCCCCATTCCTCATGGGGGTCTCCTTGTCTCACTGGGAGCCAGATGGTCTCAGAGGTGGGGGCTGACACCAACCTGATGGGACCAAAAACTTGTCACCATCACATGAACCCTTGGAAGCTCCGGGAAAATGCTGGAAATGGTGCCCAGGCCAGGAACCAAGACACACAATGAGAAGGCAGTGGTGAGAGAAGGAAAGTTGTCTGGATAAAGGTGCAGGGAGCTTAGAATGCAGCCTACTTCCATGACAACCTATGGAGCCCAGCCTCCCTCAGCACTAACAGCCTGGCAGTGTGAATCACACAGAAGGCAGGGTGTGCTTGGCTTATGATGTGACCAGCTGTCACGGTGACTGTCTGGAAAGGGCAAAGCAGAGTCCCCAGAGAAACAAGTTGTTTCCATGGAAGGAAGGACGGAAGGTTGAGGACTGACCTCAGGTCATGATCTGGGGGAAGTCACTGTACCTTCCTGGGACTCAGCTTCCTCTTCTGTAAATTTAAAGGATAAGACTAGATGGTTTATAAGGGTCCCTTCTAAGTAGGTGTGAGATCCCATGATCCATCCTTGGGAAACACCACAGCAGTCTAATAAGTAAGGTGCTGGGAGAGGAAACAAGGAAGGCATCTGCTGTGTTTGTTACTGTGGTATGTGCACACACACACACTCACACATGCAAGCACACACACGGCAGAGGGGTATAAAAGCCTGGGGGGGGAGAAGGAGCTGTCCAAAGCCTTCCCTCCTTCTCTGCTCCTCTCCCAAAGTTCCCCTCCACCCCACACACCATGTGCCACACCAGCTGCTCCCCTAGCTGCCAGCCAACCTGCTCCATGCCCGTCTGCTGCAAGCCCATCTGTTTCCGTCCCTGCTGCCGCCCAGCCTCCTGTGTGGCCCTGCTGTGCCACCCAGCCTGCCCTGTGGTGACCAGCTGCCTGGCGGCCTATGGAGCTGGCAGTTGCTCCCCTTCCTCCTGTGTGCCCAGCCCCTGCCAATCTGCCTTCTGTGTATCCAGCCCCTGCCAGTCTGCCTGCTGCAAGCCTGTCTGCTGCAAGCCTGTCTGCTGCAAACCAGCTCTGTGTGTGCCTGTGTGCTGCAAGCCTGTGGCCTGTGGGGGCCCCTCTTGCCAGGTGTCCTGCTGCCAGCCGGCCTCCTGCACCTCCCTGCTCTGTAGACCCTCCTGCTGCTGAGCACGAGTCTTTGAAGGATCACTGTAGGCACAGCTTGGCTGTTTGCTGGAGCAGGTATTTCCTGGTCCCATCCCATCCCAGGTGAGGAGAAGTGACCAGTTTCTCCACAAAGGTCCTCCCTGAACCTCCAGCTGGATTAAAGGGGTCTGTGCCAGGGATTTGCAGTTGGAGAGCTAAGCTGGCTTTGACTCACTGGGTAACCCTTCAGGTTTTGCCACCTCCCTCTCCTCAGTTTACACGTCTGTAAGGTGAAGATATTCATAACGAGGATCTGCCCGCCTGGAAGCGTTGCATCAGCGCCAAAGATGAAGGAAGTCAGCTTGTTTCTGATGTGCATTGGACCCTCTGGGAGGTCCCCGGCTCCTCTGGGCTTCACTTCCCTCCCCTGTGACATCAGGTCTGGGCACTGTCCACAGCCAAGGAAGCTGCCTTTTCATTGCACCGATTCCCTCCTATTCACCAACTGAATAAACCTGCAAGACCTTCCATATGTGCTCAGGTTTCTTCTTCTGTTGGATGGCTTTTAAAACCCCAGGGCCTCAGGGAGAGTGAGAGCAAGTGTAATTCTGCCCAATTCTGTCCAAACCACCCACATGGACTCGGTTCCCTCTATCCTCCTTGTGTTAGGGCCACCTGGAGAAAGGCAGAGTGAGTGAGGATGTCTGGAGATCTGGCTGGGACTCAGGGATGCCCCAGATAGCCCTGGGAGTCCTCTCATGGTGTCTAAGGACAAGAGGGTCCCTGGGGCCACCTGCTCAGCTTTTGTTAAGAATGGGAAAGAGAATCATCTCCAACCTCCATTGGTTCTTGGACCTGAAGTGGGAGGAGCTAAGGAGGGGAGGAGAGAGGAACAGAGGAGGTGCTGGGAGGCAGGGCGGGAAGTCAGAGGAAGGAGACCGTGGGGACATGACTCCAAAGCAGCTGCTATGCCCAAAAGGACTATTTTCTGAGTGTCCAAATAACATTTGGGACTGCATTGGGGGATGCCCACAGGGCAAAGGAAAGAAGCTTGGGAGGGTCTTCAGGCTGGTGTGTGACCAGCAGTAACCTGCAAGGGAAGGGTGGACTCAGCAGGGTTGTCAAGGTGCATCCCAGCAGAAGAGGTGGTGGGGCCAGCCATGTGGTATGAGGAAGCCTACTGGACATCCAGTGTGAGTGCTGTGCCAGACCCCCAAATGCTAGAACGCTGCTATTCCTGTGCTGCTGCTGCTAGTAGTGCTTGTACTACGACTGCTACCCCTACTGCTACCAGCTCTCATTTCCATAGTACTTTAAGGCTGACAAAGTATTTCATGAATATAATTTCATTTGTTCTTCACAACAACCCTATTCTTATTCCTATTTTTCATATGAGGAAACTGATGCTGAGCGGCTACTTGACTTGCCAGGTTTGCACAGCCAGTCAATGTCTGAGGCAGGATTTGAAACCAGGCCTTCCTGACTCCAAAGGAATCACCCCAGCACTCTAACCACTACTTCATAGTACTTCTAGAAAACCGAGGAAGGCCCTTAGCATATTGGGATGGCCCTCTATGTTATATTTGTGGGAGGATAAGAACACAAAGGACCAGGAGGAGAGGAAGGGGAAGGTTGGGGAAGGTTGGGGAAGGGCGGGAGTACCCACAGCCATGAGACCATGAGGGCATTGACATTTGGCTCTAACCCTCATGCTCATGGCACCTCTCTGGGCTTCTAGCTGCTCTATGGTGGGTGGTGCAGATGGCAGACCTAACAGTGCCTTGTGTTCAGTGTGTGGGCTTTCAAGATGAAACAAAACACAGCTTTGGCCCTCAAGGAATTAGTGGTCTAGTAGATGGAATAAGAAAAGCTACAAAACAAGTCAATGCATCAACTCTCAGGTCACAGAGGGCCCAGGTACCTGGCAGAGGATTTTCTACTTTAAAGCTGTCTTCCTCACCATCCAATGGTGCTATCAGGCTGCCCAGCTGCTTGCTGGGATTTTCTCACTTTCTTGGCTTGTCAAGGTTACCCAAGAATCCTAGAGAATGGGAGAGGAGAAGGCATGCTGAGGCTTGGTGGTCCAGACCAAGACAGGCTATGCCACCTCCTTAGGGATGCAGAGGTTTTCCCCAGGAGCTGAGGGTTTTTCTGCTTTAATGCTATCAGCTTGAGCCCCCATTGGTTGTGCTCCCTCCAGTTTCAGCCACAGCTGAGTGACCAGCACTCAGTCCCATTTAACCATGTCAACATCATGATTTTTACAAAGGGATGTTTACTTTGAAGATGTAGCCACAATAAAGGAACAAACGTTTTCCCCAACATTTTGTGGTGTACTCTACCCTATCCCACCTCCCATTGAGCTTAGGCTCAATGCAGTTTCTACAGAACATTGGTCTCACCAAGCTCCCCTCCAAATGTGGCGTTGCTGCCAAATGGATCTTTGCCTCAGCCCCCTGGGCTCCTTCCCAAAGGTCCCTCTGGAAGGCTACTCCTTGCTCCTCAGGGCATCAGTGCTGAGTTAGCTACAAAACCCAGGATAGATTCAAACTCTGGGACTTCCAGAAGCTTGTTCTCCAAACTTTTCAAAATTCCGAAGGTCAGAGCTCTAGATTAATCTTCTTCACCTAAAACAAAAAGAAACAAATGGATTGAATGGCTGGAAAGAACAGAAGGATTGAGGCCTGTTTTCCCTACTGAGCCACGCATCCGTTTCAGGGATGAGAAGAGCCAAGGGCTCTCCCTTTATTACATTGTCTCTCACTAGCTGCCACCCATGATTGGGTCAAAGCATGAGAAAACAGCTATGCCCGAGGCTCTCATCTCCTGGCACCCAGGTCCAGCTGTGCCACTAGCCAAGGAGGCTTCTCAGACACCAGGTGGACAGGACACACCAAGTCTCTCTGGGTATGCTCCACAGTCTTCCGAGGTGCGGAATTCTATACAAGTCTCCTGGAATCAGACCTCCCAGCTTCTTCAATATGGGGAGATTACTCTGCAGGTACCGGTCACCTGTAAGGGAGCATGCTCCTCCTTCACTCCCCACCGAGAGCTTTGTAGTTCATAGCACTCTGGACAAAAGTAGAAACAAAATAAAAGTCAGACACTAAGTGGGGTGTGTCATGAGGCTGTAGAGCCCCTCTCAGTGGGCTGAGGAGGACTGAGCAGGGCCCTTGGTTCTAGTGAAGAGGTCCCAGAATGTAATCATAGTTAGCTGTCCTTCCATTCTTGAAGATGACCCAAATGACATCACTGTGTTGGGGTTGAGGTCCGGTGTGTCTGACCGTGGTGGATCAGACCGATATGAGCTTGGCTCTGCCACAGGTTGGCACAAACAGTCTGTGTGAACATTTGGGGTGAATTCTCCAAATTTGCACATCCTGTATTTCCTCTGTTTTGCTCACAGAGCACAGCACCTTCTCTGATATGGGCACCCCATGCAGGGCGGTCCTGGGCCAGTGTCTCCTGGGTCACATAATCAGTTCCAAAATTCCTCAGAGAGACCTTAAGAGTGTCCTTGTCTCCCTTCTTCTGGCCACCATGTGGGTACCTTCCTTGTGGGAGTTCTCCATAAAAGTGTCTTTTAAGTCAATGTATGTTTGACATTCAAACAATGTGGCCAGCCCAGTGGGTTTGCACTCTCTGAAGGGGAGTATGAATGCTTGGCACTTTAGTTTGAGAAAGGTCCTCAGTGCCTGGTCCCTTATCCTGCCAGATGATCCTCAGAATTTTCCCAAGACAATTCAGATGGAAGTGATTCAGTTTCCTGGCATGGAGCTGGTACACTGTTCAGGTTTCACAGGCACGGGACAGTGTGGTCAGCACCAGGGCTCTGCAGCCCTTCAGTTTGGGAGTTCTCTCCCCCACTTTAAGTGGGAGCCTCCCAAACACTGAACTAGCTCTAGGTCAACTAGGTCAACCTCATTATCAATGTGTGCACCCCTGGAAAGTACACTACCAAGGTAAATGAACTTGTCCACAGCATTCAGAACTTCTCCATTTACTGTACCTGATGGTTCCAAGTATGGACAGTGTGGTGGGGGATGATGGAGCACTTGGGTTTTCTTGGTGTTAATTGTTCGGCCAAAGTTAACATTAGCCACACAGCTTTGTTGCGTCTCAGTTTCAGAGGTTGCATTTAGTGTACAATCATTTGCAAACAGAACATCATGCATCAAAATTCCTTCTGCTTTGGTCTTGGCCTGTAGCTTTTTCAAGTTGAAGAATTTACCATCCGTGAGGGAGCTGACCTACATGCTGTGTTTGTCCTCACTGAAGGCGTTTGACAACATGGCTGAAAACATCATGCTAAAAAGAATTTAAAGTTATCCTAACACATTAATGAAATGGAAAGAGTTGCACTTTAAATAGACAAACTCTATGGAAAAAACTACAAGAGTTTGTGGAGGGGATTTCAGCATGGGGGGATAGAAAGGTATTTCTCTCTCCTCCCTTCGTTGGTCACTCTGTCTAGCAGCAGATGAGGAGGCACTCCATCCATTATTTTGAGAAGTCACTGGTTCAGGAGAGTCCAGGTGATTGAGAGCAAACACACACACACACTCTAGACAGATACGGATGCAGAAAAGCCTTCATTCAAAGGAAGAAGACGTTTCAAGGAGCAGAGATGAGAGCCCTCTGTGGAGAGGGGCAAACCCCAGGAAGGGCAGCTATGAAAAGAGAAAGAATTCTGAGGCCCTGCAGTGCTGGGGGTGGGGGTTTGCCTTGGCCCCCACTATTGCATCCTCAGCTCGAGCACACTCTCCCCATCGATGCTATACATGTTTGTGGGAGAATGTCTCCAGGAGGTATGGGCTGTGAGGGGGGGAGAATGTACTACAGCCCTGTTTTTATGATATCATCTTAGTAAATGCCTTTTCAAAGAGCGAATTATGTCTAGTGGCTGATTGTTGATGGGGTATCCTCCAATGGGAGCTGATGAGGTATGGGGTGAAGAGTGCAGACCCTTAGGGTAGTCCTCACCTCTGGGGACCCAACCTAAGAACTCAGCGGCCAGTTGATACTGAGCAGCCATACAAGGACAGTTTTAGCACAGTGGGCAATGACTTGGAATCAAGTTCCAAGAGGTTGCAGGTCTGTCCTTCTGGAATGTCAGGTTCATAACCATAATGTCTCCTCCTCACTCACCCCATATACCCAGGGCTCCCCAGCTAGGGAATGCCTGTCTCACCTCAAGGCTTCCAGAAATACTCTCCTCACTATGCCCTGTTGCCTCTCGGGTCCCAGAGCAAATTAAGCCCGAGTGATGTGCTCCACAGTCACTGTGACGTTTCACTTTCTTCAGCCTTCTTATCTCACTAGAAATGTTGGGTATCTCTTCTCTGTATGGTGTTCAGGTGCTTTGCCTAGACGTTCTTGGCATTCTCCATTTTCCCAAAGCACTCTGCCAGTGCCCTTGGGTCATCCTGGACTACAACAGGAGGGTGCATGCTGCTTCAGCCTGTCCCCTTGCTTGGTACCTCCTCTAACAGCACTAGAGAGGGTTCAGTACCTCCTCTACTCTCCCAAGAAACAAAAACAAAGACTGAGAAAAGGGTATTGGGTTTCATAACCTTGAGGAGAGCACTATCAGTAAATCAATAGGGTGAGAAGTGGGACTGAGAGAGGTCGGGTCAAGTCAAGTCAACGAGTATTTAGGTGGCGCTTTGGATAGAGGTACACAACCTGGTGTCAGGAAGACTCAAGTTCAAATCCAGTCTTAGACACTTACTGTGTGACCCTGGGTGAGTCACTTAACTCTGCCTCAGTTTCCCCATATATCAAATGAGAAGAAAATGGCAAACCAGTCCAGTATCTTTGCCAAAAAAACCCCAAGTAGGGTCACAAAGATTCAGACACAACTGAAATGACTGAACAACAACAATATTTGTTAGGCACTGTGCTAGTCTCTGGAGATACAAAAGAAAAAAAAGGCAAAAGTTACCTCTGCCCTGAAGTAGCCCCCTTTGAAAGGGAAACAACACGGAGACAAACAGACTGCAGCGCACATGCCCCCAAATGGGCATGTCGGTGACTCTCACAAAGACTGTGTAGTGGGGAGGCGTCATGTGGGCGGCCAGCTCCTATGGCTTTCTTAGTCCTTCAAGAGATCCCCTGTGATGCTGGATGTCCTCGATCCAGCTCCCTCCAAGCCCGGCTGTTGTGCATGCTCCATGGACCTCTTGGGTGCTGGCTTGGTTTAGGCCAGGTACTAGGGAGCATTTCTGGTCTTTGTGCCTTTTCTATTTCTTCCTGCAGTTCATTGGAGACTGTGAGGTTGGAGTCCAAAGTTGGGCTGAACTATTATTTATTTATTTATTATGATTTATTGGGCTAAAGCTGGTGCCCAGATTCCTATTACAAGGTAGCAAAGATACATTGAACAAGTTGTTCCTCCATGGGAGAGGTGAGTCTATGCATGTAATTAGTGAAGGGAGGCAGAGATTTTGCATACGGGGATCTTTTTGCCATGGGCTGTAGGGAGGTCATCAATGGAATAAAGTCCCTTTAAAGTACATGCTTCAATGGAGTGGAAAAATCTAATGGTGACAGTTGTTCTAGGCTCATCGAACTATGAGTAGGTGGCTTGGAGGACTCTTCCTCAGCAGCAGGAGGGGGAACTGGAAGGTCCACAGGACACAGAAGTGCAGGAAGTTGACTGGCAGGAGGGGACCCCACAGGACACAGGCTTGCAGCAGATGGGTACATACACAACAGGTTTGCAGTGGACAGGCACACTGTGGGTGGAATGGAGGGACTATCCTGGCAGGAGGTATATTGGCAGAGAGTGGACATGGATCAGGAAGCCTGGCAGAGGCTGGGCATATAGCAGGTGGGGCTACAGGGACCAGGCTGTCAGCTAGTGGATTGGCAGGTGCTGCCACTACAGCATGAGGGGGAGCAGATGCCAGCTCCACAGACTGCCTGGTGGCTGGTCACCACAGGGCATGCTGGGCAGCACAGCAGGCCCACACAGGAGGCCAAGTGGCAACAGGGATGGACACAGATGGGCTTGCAGCAGATGGGCAAGGAGCAGGTTGGCTGGCAGCCAGAGGAGCAGCTGGTGTGGCACATGGTGTCTGGGATAGGTGAATTCTTTGGGAGAGGAGCAGAGGATTACAGACGGGTGTGGACAGCTCCTTTCCCCCTTCATCAAGGCTTTTATAGCCTTCTGCAATGTGTATATGTGTTGTGTGTGTGTTTGTACCACAGCAACCAACAGTAACTGTTTTCTCTCTTAGCCTTCCCACTCCCCAACAACTTATGAAGTGTCTGTATAGGTCCTTGCCTGGTGTTTCTTTGATCCTCAGAAATTTTCTAGGGGGATTGAGCACAATCTGTCCTCTTCGTTTAATTATATATGCCTATTGATTCCCCCTTCCTCCTTCAAAACCAAATCCAAGACTTTGGAGTGAGTCAAAGCAGGAAGCCCTCACCTTCCTGGTTTCATGGGGGATTCTTGGTCTCTCCAAGACCATCCAGACCCAAATATTTATTAACATTTATTTAATACCAAGGGAAATGGGGTGAAAACTTCCAGGCTAAGGGCTTTGGGTCTGACCCTAATGGGCCACTGGGAAGCTTCTGAACTGCTGAGGGAGTGGCATGACCAATGATCTCCTGGCATGCATGTAGCTCTGGGCTAATAGAATATGATAGTCACTTGTGTGCTGCTGTTGCTTCCAGAGGAGGAGCAGTCATTAGGGCAAGGTTGGCTCCTCTTCCTGGCCCGGAATTAAAAAGTACCATTTCTGGGCTTGGAGACCCCAAGGCAAAGGGAATCGAGAACCCAACCCTGGCCCCTGAGCTCAGGAGGACTCAGTGGCCTTGGAAAGAAAATGCATTGGAAAAGTTCCCAAGCTGCCCCCTTCCTACTTTTCAAACCTCATTCCATGTAACTTTCTTAGTCCTGGCTCTCTTTCAGCCAGACTGCTCTGCTTAATGTGCCTTATATACAGCATGCCACCTCCCACCTCAGCACCTTTACCCACACTGTCCCCCCTGCCTGCTGTGCTCTCTTTCCACCCCTCTGCCTCCCAGGACTCCCAGCTTCCGCTGAGCCTGAACTCCTATGTCCCACATGAAGCTCCTCCTGATCCGTAGAGATCCCAGCATCCTCTATGTCTTTGAAATGACTTACTATTTACTTGTTAATTTTCATCTTGTGTCCTCTGGTAGGATGCAGGAATGTCGAGGACAGTCACTGTTTCCTTTTTGTCCTTAGCTCCTGAATCCAGGCATAATCCCTGGCAGACAGTAGGATTTCTACATACTTGTGGAGGGTCACCTCTCCAAGTGCCTATGGGCTCTGGACTTCTCAAATGTCCCTCAGGTCTTCTGGGGCTGAAGGGGTTCCCATGTCTCAATGGAGGGTGATGGGTCACTTTATCAGGATTTCCAGAAACACAGCAGCATCTACATCTCTCCCATTTCTCTGTTCTGCTCTTGGTGAAGAAGGTGAAGAAGCCTCCTCTGTCTCCTGTCTGATATCCTTCCATATCTCTGTGGACACTTGTCAAGTCTTCCCTAAGAACTGTCTGGAAAGATCCTCCCAAGGTCCATCGTCCTCCCATTTTGGACTTCTCTTCCTCATCTAGAGGACAGAGAGCTTGTCAGCTTCATTAAATTGTGGCTGTTAATTAAGACATCCACAGTCCCCTCCGTGGGCCAGGTGACAGTAGCAGCATCTATGCTCTTGGTGGGGAAATTTTCCCTTTCTGAAGAAAGAATGCTCATCCCTGGAAGGGAAAGTAGGAGTCACCATGATGAGAGGGATGGGGGGACATGTCTGAGTGCAGGAGTGTAAATATGTGTGCATGTGGAGCTGTCCTTGGTCTTGTAGACTGCATCCACGGGACCTGTCCTGATGGAACATGGGGCCTCTTCCCCCTTCTGCCTTCCTTCTCTGTTTCTGCACACAGAGGGTTCCTTGGGAACTTGTCACTGTCCTGGTCTAAATCAGCCCAGTGCGGTTTGTGGCTCAATTGTCCTGGTGATGCTGACAGTGAGCTGTCTGGGCTTTGTCTGAGTAGAGGGTCACAGGGGCTGCTTGGACTCTGGGCACAAGGAGCCTGCCTACAAGGGGCATCTCTCTGGGTGTGTTCCCTTGTGCCATTATTGCTCTGGTGTGAGTCAGGCCCTCCATCATAGACCTCCTTGCATGTGCCCGGTGGGTGCGCTGGAGCCACCAGGAGGAGTGAGGAGGCATCCAAAGCAAGAAAACATTTCTGGCTGTGCTCATCATCCCAGGTACCTGGTGCACTGATTGCACTCAGACTGAGGCTGCAGAGGAGAGGCTGGGGCAGAGTGTATTGGGCATCATGCCCTTGAACTAGACAGGATGAGATCAGGTTTGTGAGGAAGGGGACGAGGTCTATGGCAAGAGAATAGCAGCCAGGTGTTCAGGCTGAGGGGGTGTGAGCATTGCACTGTGTGTGATGGAGAGGGAGGGGTCAGGGCATGGCTTGGCACGACCATGGAGACATGTGTGCATGAAACGTTGGGCACTTGGTGGCTATCTTGTGTGGCCTTCTGGTCTCGCAGGCAGTCTTGTGTGGTGTTTGTGCCTTCCCCCTCTGGGGGGCCCAGAATAAGGAAAGAGGACAAGGGAGGGGCCAGGAAGGTGGGTTGATGCAGTTTATTGCCAGATGGGTCCCAGCATGTGGTTGTCCTCTTCAGGCTTTGAGCCTAGAAAGGGTGTGAGATCTGCAGGCAGGACTGGGGTGATGCGTGCTGAGCTAGGTGCATGGCGGAGCAGGTGCAATGATGGGGGTCAGCCAGGGGTGGGAAGAGATGTGTGGGAGACCCTGGCTGCACATAGAGTGGGCGAGGGGCTCAGGAGTAGCTTGGTAGACTGAATGCCTTTGGGGCAGTTGGTGGCCAGATGTTTAAGCTGATGTTCAGGGCTGGAGTGAGGAGGCCAATAGACGTTGCGTTGGGGTAGAGAGGAATGAGTGCCCTGTGGTCAACAGCAAGAGTTCTGTCCACAGGTGGTGGTGCAGCAGGCAGGCTTGCAGCAGCTGGGCCGGCAGATGAGGGACACAGAGGAGGAAGGCTGGCAGCAGGTGGTGGTTGGACAGCAGGAGGGTGCACAGCAGCAGGAGGAGGAGGATGTGGTGGCGCAGCAGGAGGGTCTGCAGGAGAGAGGCACACAGCAGGTGGCTGGTCTGCACACGGGGCGGCAGATGAGGGACACACAGGAGGCAGGGCGGCAGCAGCAGCTGGGCTGGCAGCAGGAGGAGGCTGTGGTCACACAGCAGCTGGGCTTGCAGCACAGAGGCAGGGCAATGCAGCAGCTGGGCTTGCAGCAGACTGGGACACAGCAGCAGGACTGCACCACACAGGGAGGGCCAGAGCAGCCAGGGTCTTGGCAGCAGGACTGCTGGCAGCAGGATGACGAGCAGGGGGCGGGGCAGACAGACTGGCAGGGGCTGGGTTCACAGGCTGGCTGGCAGGTGGCGGGCACGCAGCAGACTGGGCGGCACAGCAGGGTCAGGCAGGAGGCTGGTGTGCAGCATGGGGCTGGGCGGCAGCAGGGACCGCAGCAGCTGGGCTCACAACAGCTCTCTGGGCAGTCGTCCAGCTGCCAGGAGGAGCCCGTGCAGGAACTGGGCAAGCAGACGTTGCTGCCACAGCTCACGTCACTGGAGCAGACAGAGATGGCCGAGGCTGTGGGAACACGGGGCCCAGAGAAACAGGTGTCTGCCATGGTGGGAGCAGCTGTGTTGGGAGCCTTGGGCAGCAGAGAGTGGAAAGGGCTGAGGGGTGATGGAGGGAGGAGCCTGATCCTCACTGGGCCTGTGCTTGTGGGTCTGTGTGTGTGTGTGTGTGTGTGTGTGTGTGTGTGTGTGTGTGCAGCTGTGGGGCTGGGTGTGAAGGTTCCAGAGCCTGGAGGGCTTTTATATCCCTGCTGCAGGAGGATGTGCCAAGGAGATCCAGAGTCTTCTTCCCTGTTGTTATTTATTACTGGCTGCTTCCCTCAGAGCCCATCATTAGGTGGTGGTGTCGTGGTGCAGGAGATGGCCAGTGACCCCCAAACAGCCTCCATTTGGTTTCCATTTCCACCTTTTTACCAACATCTATGAAGCCTGTTCTCCTGGCCTAACATAGGGCTAATTCCTGAGCATCCAGTGAGAGCAGAGAAAGCTGGTGGGCAGAGGGTGCCCTGAGCAGAGACAAGCACCTGGGGGCTAAGTCAGGAGGGGAGAGCATTGACAGGCAGTATCAGGGAGTCTTCTTGTACAAGGTCCAAGCTGGGCATTCCTAGAGGTGGGAGGGAAGGTGGGGGAGTGACGTTCTGAGCCTCACCAGCAGTTTGGGGGGACAGAGAATTTTGTGTTGGAAGACCCGCAGGCCGGTCTGGCCCAGTGTACCATTGACAATCAGCTGTGTTGTCTAAGATCTGGAGACCAAAGGGAGAGACTGGCAGGGCCATGAACCTCCAACCATGTAGCAGTTGGTATTTTGTTTAATGGCTGGTAGTTGGGGCCTAAAGTGGCATGATCAGATGTTGATCTTCAGGACTTGGTTGGGGCAGCTTCCGGGGGAAGGGCGCCAAACGTGCAGCCACCAAAAGCCTCAGGGGCCGTGGAACCAGATTAAGATGTGTTGGGGGAATATTGGACAGAATGAATGAAAACACCGAGAGACGTTGATAAAGTTCAGTTTAAAACTTAGTTGATTTCCAGTCTAAACTCATGGTCGTGTCCCTGTTTGTGGTCTCTATTTCTTTTTGAGTTTGAAATGTCTGTTTTAAAGAATGAATTGAAAGAGGCAGGACTAGAGACCACTTATTAGGGCTACTGCACTTTTTCGTCACTATGGTGGTGAAACCCATATCTGGGTCAGTGGAAGTGTGAGTGTAGACATGGTAATTGGAGAGAGAGACAGACAGACAGACAGACAGAGAGAGACACAGAGAGACAGAGAGACAGAGAGAGACAGAGAGACAGAGACACAGAGAGAGAGAGACAGAGAGAAAGAGAGAGAGAGAGAGAGAGAGAGAGAGAGAGAGAGAGAGAGAGAGAAACAGAGAGAGACAGAAAGACAGAGAGACAGAGAAAGACAGACAGAAAGAGACGATGACATAGAGACAGAAAGAGAGTCAGAGTTGAGGGGCAGCCCCCTAAAAGAATCAAGATGTGGGGGAGTCACAGCCATAAATTGAACAATTGCCCCAGGCCAGGACAACCTCCTGGGTTTCAAGGTGCCCCAGGAAGCAGAGAAGGGATGGTGTAGCTGGTGTTTGGGACTTAGCAGAAGAGGGAAAGAAGGAGCCCCATGTCACAGCCTTTGTTTTTGCTGTCAAAGTGGAGACCAGGTCTTCTCCTCAGTGCTAGTACCTGGGGCTGCTGGAAGATGCTTGATGAGAGAAGCCCCAGTTGGGAGAAAGGCAGGTGGCCAGAACACAGACAGGGCGTGGCCTCCCATCAGGCAGTGCCCAGTGGTCATTGGAGAGGATAGGTTGTTCAGCTTGACTAGGTGATGGTCTCCAGAGACACTCTGAAGCCCAGCATGGGAGCAGAGAAGGCTGCTGGTTAGGGATTCTGCTGGTTGGCCTTCGATTCTGGAAGGCAGTGGTCGGGGCTTTGCTTGCAAGGCTGGGGGGACATTCAGGATGAATTGGCAGAGGGGTGGGGAGGCTGTCTGGGAGGGACAATCAGGGGTCTCCAAGGCTGAAGACATCCTTAAGGGCCCATTAGCCAAATCCCCACCCTGTGCCCATGGGTTGGCCTTGTCCTTCGTGGGTCATGACATCTCCCCAGAAAGCCCTGGGAATCTCCTTCCTTCCCCTCTATGCACCTGCCACCCCCTGCAAGTCCGGCTTCAGAAAACAGAGGCGCCAAGTGCTTTTTAGACGTGTCTTTTTGTGAGTTTATTACATGCCTGTTTTGGGGGTTTTCCTGGGCCTGGTGATGCTGCAGTGGCCACAAGACAAGGAGGGCCATTGTGTAAAGCCAGACCCTGGTGTCCTGGGACCACCCCTTGTGGGAGGTCTGGGCTCCTGTTCCAGGTGGAGTCTATGGGGAATGAGGAGGCTCAGCTGGGTTCTGACAACAGTGACCTAGCCTGAGTCTCATGGCTTGTGAGTCACAGATGAAGCATAGGTTGACTCCAATGTGTAGGATAGGGGTGAGGAGCCCTGCTCAGTGACAAGTGGCCATGCTGCAGGGATCTGAGAAGGGGATGTTCCCGGCTCCTCTCATCTGAGCAGAGACAACACGGGCTCAGCAGCAGGAGGGGGTGCAGGAGGGTACACAGAGCAGGGGGGTGCAGGAGGTCGGCTGGCAGCAGGAGGCCTGGCAGGAGGGGACTGCACAGGCCACAGGCTTACAGCACAGGGGCACACAGACAGCGGGTTTGCAGCAGACAGGTATGCAGCAGGCAGACTGGCAGGGGCTGGGCACGCAGCAGGCAGACTGGCAGGGACTAGGCACGCAGCAGGCAGTCTGGCAGGGACTAGGCACGCAGCAGGCAGCCTGGCAGGGGCTGGATACACAGAAGGTGGGGCTGCAGGTTCCAGCCTGGCAGCAGGTGCATTGGCAGGGGCTGCCTCCACAGCATGAAGGGGAGCAGCTGCCAGCTCCACAGGCTGCCAGGCAGCTGGTCACCACAGGGCAGGCTGGACGGCAGCAGGGGCGGACACAGACGGGCTTGCAGCAGATGGGCACGGAGCAGGTCGGCTGGCAGCCAGAGGAGCAGCTGGTGTGGCACATGTTGTCTGGGATGGGTGGGACCTCTGGGAGAGGAGCAGAGGAGGAGGGATGGGTTTGGACAGCTGCTTACCCCCTTCGTCAAGGTTTTTATAGCCCTCTGTTGCCTGGCTGTGTGTGTGTGTGTGTGTGTGTGTGTGTGTGTGTGTGTGTGTGTGTGTGTGTGTTTCTGTGTGTTTGCCACAGCAACCAACAGTATGTTTTCTGTCCTGTTGTCCTTCCCACTCCCCAACAACTTATGAAGCATCTGTGTAGGTCCTTGCCTGGTGTTTCTTTGACCCTCAGAAGTTTTCTTTGGGGGCTTGAGCACAATTTAGGTTCTTAGAGGCCACTGTCCCCCTTGTTTAATTATGTCTGCCTATTGATTCCTCCTTCCTCTTTCAAAGCCAATCCCAAGGCTTTTGGGTGAGTCAAAGCAGGAAGCCCTCACCTTCCTGGTCTCATGGGGGATTCTTGGTCTCTCCAAGACCATCCAGACCCAAATATTTACTGAACATTTATTCAATACCAAGGGAAATGGGGTGTGAGCTTCCAGGCTAAGGGCTTTGGGTCTGATCCTGAGTCACTTGGAGGCTTCTGAAGCGAGGAGGGATGGAGTGACCTGTGATCCCCTAGGCATGCATGTAGCTCTGGGCTAAGAGAATATGATGGTTACTTGTCTGCTCCTGGTACAGACACTCCCTGCTTCGGGAGGGGGAGCGGGCACTAGGGGCCAAGTTGTCTCCCCTCCCCGGCCCTGAATTAAATGGTACTATTTCTGGGCAAAGGGACTCGAGGACCCAACCCTGGGTCCTGAGCTCAAGAGGCCTCAGGGGCCTGGGGAAGAAGATGCATTGGAAACGTTCCCCAGCTGCCCCCTTCCTGCTCTGGCAGCCTCTTTCTCTTTATTGCCTTTGTCACGGTCGCCTTCAGCGAGATGGCTTGGCTTCCTGTGCCTTATTGGTTGGTTGTTGTTGCTCCTCCTGGAAGGGACCCAAATGACATCACTAGGTTGGTATCAGGGTCCAGTGTGTCCAGCTGTGGCTGATCAGCCCAACAGGAGCTCAGGAGGCTCTCCCACAGGTCGGGCACAAACAGCCCACGACAACACTTGGGGTGCAGGTGGCTCTTGGTTCCTGCATCCCATGTTCCTTTCCGGCTTCTCTGCAAGGCTGTTCCACTCCTAGAGCACAGTGCCTTCTTGGAGGCGGGCACACCCAGCTCCTCGGCCCTGTGCCAGGGTCTCTCATGCCTGGCAATCGATTCCAAAATTCCTCAGAGAGACCTTAGGAGTGTCCTTGTCTCACTTCTTCTGGCCACCACGTGAGCACCATCCTCGTGGGAGTTCTGCATAAAAGTGTCTTTTAAGCCAATGTACGTTTGCCCTTCGGACACCTTGGCCAGCCCAGCAGAGTCGTCCTCTCTGCAGTGCGGTCTGAATGCTTGGCAGTGTAGTTGGAGTCAGGACCTCAGGGTCTGATACGTGATCCTGCCAGGGACCTTCAGAATCTTCCCAAGAGAATTCAAATGGAAGAGATTCCGTTTCCTGGCCTGGGGCTGCTCCACTGTCCAGGCTTCCCAGGCACAGGCCAGTCAGGTCAGGATAACAGCTGTCTAGACCTTCACTTGGGTAGTCAGTCTAGTACCTGTCCTCTCTCACACTGTCCTTGGCAGCCTCCCTAACCCTGAGCCCTGACAATACCTGCCTCAAGCCCACCATCGAGTTGCACATCCCTGGAAAGTATCCTGCTGAGCTAAGTGAATTCTGCCCAGTATTCACACCTCCCCCATTTGCTGGAACCAGTGTTTGCAGATATGGCTGCTGTGGGGCTGGCTGGTGCAGAACCTCTGTTTTCTGGGTGTTGCTTTTCAGGCCAAAGTTAGCACAAGCAGCAGAGAATTGATCTACTCTTACATGTCAGCTCCAGAGGCTGCACCACCTGCCCCTTCCCACCTCCATGCCTTTGCCCACACTGTCCCCATGCCTGCCTGTGCTCTCCCTCCACCCCTCTGCCTCCCAAGACCCCCAGCTTCCTCTGAGTGCCTCCCACATGAAGCTCCTCCTGATCCCTATAGATCCCAGCACCCTCTGTCCCTCTGAAATGACTCCGTATTTCCTCATCCTTGTTCATCCTGTGTTCTCTGGTAGGATTCAGGCACCCTGAGGGCAGTCACTGTTTCCCGTTTGTCCTTAGCTCCTGCACCCGGGAATAATCCCTGGCAGACAGGGTTTCTGCCTGCTTGTGGAGGGTCACCTCTCCAAGGCTCCAGGAGCTCCACGGGCTCTGGACTTCCCGGATGTCCCTCAGGTCTTCTGGGGCTGCAGGGGTTCTCATGTCCCAATGGAGGGGGACTTTGGCCACTTTGTCAAGATTTCCTCAAACACACCAGCATCTGTGTCCGTGTCGTTTCTCTGTCTGTCCTGCTCTTGGTGAAGAAGGTGAAGAAGCCTCCTCTGTCTCCTGTCTCATATCCTTCCACAACCTTTTCAAGTCTTCCCTAAGAACTGTCTGGAAAGATCCTCCCAAGGTCCGTCTGCCTCCACATTTGGGCTTCTCTCCCTCTTTTGGGTGACAGAAGGCTTGGCAACCTTATTAAAAATGTGACCCCGAATAAAGACATCCGCTGTCTCCTCCCTGGCTCAGGCGACAGGAGCACCGTCTGTGCCCTTCTTGGGGACACTGAAGACAGATTCCTGTTCCCTGGTAGGAAAAGTGGTAATGCTCACAAACAGGGCGATGCCTGTGGGTGTGTGTGGGAGTGGGGAAGGGGGGGCAAGTCTGTGTGTATGAGTGTACACGTGTGTGCATGTGGAGCTGTCCTTGGTCTTGTAGACTGCATCCACGGGACCTGTCCTGATGGAACATGGGGCCTCTTCCCCCTTCTGCCTTCCTTCTCTGTTTCTGCACACAGAGGGTTCCTTGGGAACTTGTCACTGTCCTGGTCTAAATCAGCCCAGTGCGGTTTGTGGCTCAATTGTCCTGGTGATGCTGACAGTGAGCTGTCTGGGCTTTGTCTGAGTAGAGGGTCACAGGGGCTGCTTGGACTCTGGGCACAAGGAGCCTGCCTACAAGGGGCATCTCTCTGGGTGTGTTCCCTTGTGCCATTATTGCTCTGGTGTGAGTCAGGCCCTCCATCATAGACCTCCTTGCATGTGCCCGGTGGGTGCCCTGGAGCCACCAGGAGGAGTGAGGAGGCATCCAAAGCAAGAAAACATTTCTGGCTGTGCTCATCATCCCAGGTACCTGGTGCACTGATTGCACTCAGACTGAGGCTGCAGAGGAGAGGCTGGGGCAGAGTGTATTGGGCATCATGCCCTTGAACTAGACAGGATGAGATCAGGTTTGTGAGGAAGGGGAAGAGGTCTATGGCAAGAGAATAGCAGCCAGGTGTTCAGGCTGAGGGGGTGTGAGCATTGCACTGTGTGTGATGGAGAGGGAGGGGTCAGGGCATGGCTTGGCACGACCATGGAGACATGTGTGCATGAAACGTTGGGCACTTGGTGGCTATCTTGTGTGGCCTTCTGGTCTCACAGGCAGTCTTGTGTGGTGTTTGTGCCTTCCCCCTCTGGGGGGCCCAGAATAAGGAAAGAGGACAAGGGAGGGGCCAGGAAGGTGGGTTGATGCAGTTTATTGCCAGATGGGTCCCAGCATGTGGTTGTCCTCTTCAGGCTTTGAGCCTAGAAAGGGTGTGAGATCTGCAGGCAGGACTGGGGTGATGCGTGCTGAGCTAGGTGCATGGCGGAGCAGGTGCAATGATGGGGGTCAGCCAGGGGTGGGAAGAGATGTGTGGGAGACCCTGGCTGCACATAGAGTGGGCGAGGGGCTCAGGAGTAGCTTGGTAGACTGAATGCCTTTGGGGCAGTTGGTGGCCAGATGTTTAAGCTGATGTTCAGGGCTGGAGTGAGGAGGCCAATAGACGTTGCGTTGGGGTAGAGAGGAATGAGTGCCCTGTGGTCAACAGCAAGAGTTCTGTCCACAGGTGGTGGTGCAGCAGGCAGGCTTGCAGCAGCTGGGCCGGCAGATGAGGGACACAGAGGAGGAAGGCTGGCAGCAGGTGGTGGTTGGACAGCAGGAGGGTGCACAGCAGCAGGAGGAGGAGGATGTGGTGGCGCAGCAGGAGGGTCTGCAGGAGAGAGGCACACAGCAGGTGGCTGGTCTGCACACGGGGCGGCAGATGAGGGACACACAGGAGGCAGGGCGGCAGCAGCAGCTGGGCTGGCAGCAGGAGGAGGCTGTGGTCACACAGCAGCTGGGCTTGCAGCACAGAGGCAGGGCAATGCAGCAGCTGGGCTTGCAGCAGACTGGGACACAGCAGCAGGACTGCACCACACAGGGAGGGCCAGAGCAGCCAGGGTCTTGGCAGCAGGACTGCTGGCAGCAGGATGACGAGCAGGGGGCGGGGCAGACAGACTGGCAGGGGCTGGGTTCACAGGCTGGCTGGCAGGTGGCGGGCACGCAGCAGACTGGGCGGCACAGCAGGGTCAGGCAGGAGGCTGGTGTGCAGCATGGGGCTGGGCGGCAGCAGGGACCGCAGCAGCTGGGCTCACAACAGCTCTCTGGGCAGTCGTCCAGCTGCCAGGAGGAGTCCGTGCAGGAACTGGGCAAGCAGACGTTGCTGCCACAGCTCACGTCACTGGAGCAGACAGAGATGGCCGAGGCTGTGGGAACACGGGGCCCAGAG
>WOXC01007603.1:0-21677 GCA_011680675.1 Gymnobelideus leadbeateri
GTGGTTACATTTAAACTGGACTCCCCACTTCTACTCAATAATGCTTATATTTATGTTTTGTCCATTCCCTAGATTACACTGCATAATGGCTATTGTAAATTACTACTCCCCTTACATACCAAACCCAACTTCCTTTCACCTTAGTGAAGTCATTAGGCATGGCCTCATGTTTCTTTGTATTCATTTCTAAATATCTTTTGTCATTTGACTCCTTGGTACCTCACTCCATCCCTGGGACCAAATGAGATGAGACCCTAGGCATGTTCAAACACATTCTCTTCTTGACTCCACCTCCTTCCCCTGTCTACCACACTCTAGGAAATCTCAGCCATTGGGCTTTCTTTACCTATCCTCACTGGAAACATCTTTCCCAAAACACTATTTTGGAAAGAACCTCAGACATTACTTTTTAACTCAATCTTTCCTAGACTTTCTCTACCTCCTGCTTGCCTGCTGCAGCAGCTATCCTTCTTTCTCCCCAACCTCAAATTTCATCATTCCTTATTTGTTGTCTTCATCCATTAGAATGTGAGTTCCTTAAGGGCAGGGATCAGAGGTGTGTAGGTAAATGTGTGATAATTGGCTCTCTGAAATAGAAGTGGGCAAAAACACTTTTAGGTTTAGTCTGCATTATCAACATTTCCCCCTCCCTTCCTTAATTCTAAACAATCAACAAAACAATAAATCAAATGCTGATTTGTAGCATTTGAGATTTCCTAGGTATGTATGTCTCCACAGAATATTTAACAATTAACTCTCTGGAGCCTTTACAAGATGGCCTAGGCACAACTCTGGTAGGATGGTCTTGATTGCTTATTTTTGTATCCCCAGGACAATACTGTACTTGGCACATGATAAGGGCTTAATAAGTGTGCTATCTATCTATCTCCTCTGAACTTCACTTTCCAGGATTATCATGATCTACTGATCACTCAAGCTATTTTCAGTCCTCATTCTCTATGATTTCTCTGGAGCATTAACTCTGAAAGCCACTCTGTCATTCTCAAAATTCTCTCCTATTGTTGTCAATTGTCAAACTACTGTCGTAGTTCTCTAACAATCTGATCCAGATTTAAATGTCTTATTTCAGTAGTTTCTTTTTTTTTCCTTTTCAATTATGTGAATGTTGGCCAGGATTCAGCCCTAGAACTCTGTTCTCCTTATATGTATTCAGCAGTTATTTATATTAGATGCTTCAGGGGATAAAAAGATGTATTAGACCTTGTAATTTACAACCTAGTATGAGAAGGTATGGTATACATACACACACAATTACAATAAAAGATAGTAAAAGATTCACATAAATGGCAAAAGGTAATAAAAATTCCCCCTTGGAGATCTCCTCACAGAATCTTAAAACCTTAGAGAAGGGAGGGATCTCAAAGTTCATCTAGCCTTACCCCTAACTGATTAACAGTTCCCTCTCTAACCTCCCTTACCAGTGACCATCCAACCTTTGAAGCTCTCCCAGAGGAGGACACAGTTCCTCCCAAGGCAACCTGCTCCACTTTGGGGTGGTTCTATCAGAAAGATTTTTCCTTACAGGAAGTCTAAATTTTCCCATTGTAACTTCCATCCATTGCTCTTTTTCTTCCTTTTAGGATCAAGAAAAGCAAAAAGTCTAGTTTCTCTTGAGTATAACATCCTTTTAAATACTAGAAAACTCCTCTGACATACCGCTGAGCCCTTCTTTAGGGTAGTAGTGTCAAACTCAAATAGAAATAGGGCCACTAAGCCATACATTAAGGTCCCTGAGACTACAATTGACTTATAATATTATATATTATTATCATCTATGTTCTATTGTATTTTCATTTATTTTAATCTGGTTGGGTCATTCCTGCTGTATAGATCCACCACCTGTTTTTGATAGCTCTGCCCTAGGGCAAACATGCTTAGTTCTTTTATTTACTTTTTTTTTTTTGGAGGGCAACTGGAGTTAAGTGACTTGCCCAAGATCACATGACTAGTTTTTGCATTAATTGTCTGAGGCTGGATTTGAACTCAAGTCCTCCTGACTCCAAGGCCTGTGCTCTATTCACTGCGCCACCTAGCTGCCCCTTACATGCTTAGTTCTTTCAACAACAACAAAAAATTTATAGAATAAACTCCTCCTCCTCATGTTCCTCCTCCTTCTCCTCCTCTCTTCCTCCTTTTTCTTTTGCTACATTGGTCATCTTCCTTTAGACTCCATCTTTTTTTTTTTTATCAATTCCCAAGATATGCTACACAGACCTTAGAGATGACCTAATCAATCTATCTTCACACAGATAATAAATAGCAAACCCAGATTTGAACTCAGGTATGCAGACTCCAAATCTGATCTTTTTTTTTTACCACACTATAGGTTGGGGTCAATTTGTGAAGCCTCTTAAATTAGAATCAGTCTTAGGTTATTGGTTGTTATTCTGTAGGTAATAGGGAATTTGATGTTCAGTCATGTCTGACTCTTCATAACCCAATTTGGGGTTTTCTTGGCAAAGATACTAGATGGTTTGCCTTAATTTACAGATGAGGAAACAAATAAACAGGGTTAAGTGACTTGCCCAGGGTCACACAACTAGGAAGTGTCTGAAGGCAGGTTTCAATGCAGGAAAGTGAACTTTCCTGATTGCAGGCCTGGTACTTTATCCACTGTGCCACCTAACTGCTCCAGTGGAAGATTAATGAAAACTTTTGAGTAGTAGAGATACAGAATGATGAAAGCAGTGGTTCAAGAAGATAAATATATAGAATAGACTAGCAGGAGAGACAGGGTACTTAGAGAATAAAATAGAGAAGTAGCAATGGAACTAAAAGGGAAAGTTACTGGCACAAAACATAGTTCTATAGTACAATCAGGAAGCTATGATATTATTAGATTATATTAGATATTAGATATGTAAGGTGAGGAAGAGAAGAGAATAAAGACTAAGACAAGTTTCAAAACTAAGAGATGGGAGAATGGCTGTACCACTAATAGAAACAGAAAAACTAAGAGAATGAGCCAATTTAAGAAGTTAAGATGAATAGTACAGTTTTGCTATGTTTGAGGTGAAAGTGGCTCATCCAAGTAGAAATGTTTGGTAAATAAATGGAAATATGGGACCAGAGCCAGGGAGAGAAGTCAATGCTAAGGAATAGGTTTAGGAGTGATGTATAGTGGTAATTATTGAATCCATGGAAGTAACTGGATCCAAAGAGTAGTAATTGATCAACGTCAACTTAAAGGGAGCCCTCCACTTGAGTGCGCCAGCACCTGGAGTCTGAATTCATAGAGGCAGTGGATCTAGAAGAAGGAAGGTGATATTCCCCCCTGCATTCTTTTCTAGCAAGACTTTTTCTGTCACAGTCTTGTGCAAGTGCAGAATTGTGTTCAGTTCTAGTCAAGACATTTTAAGGGGCCACTGACAAACTTGTACATATCCAAAACATCCAGGATGGCAAAAGGCCTCAAGATAATAAACCACCCAACCAACAGACATTTATCAAGTGTTTACTATCTGCTTGGCAATGTGCTGATAGTACAAAGATGAAAATGAGAAAGTCCCTATCTTTTAGGAACTTTTATTGTATTGAGGGGGGTAGGTAAAAGAATTGGTTGAAAAAACTGGAAATATTCAACATGGAAAGAAAAGACTTAGAGGAGTGTATCGCAGCTATTTTCAAGTGTTTGGCATGAAGTTCTATAAAAAGGGGATTAGATATGTTCTACTTGGCCCCAAAAAGCAGAACTATGAAAGTTGCAGAGACAGATTTCAGCTCAATTTAAGGTAAAAACTTCCTAGGAATTAGAGCCATCCAAGAATGGAATGAACTGCCATGGGAGGTAGTGAGTTCTTCTGAACTCCTACAGTATTTGCTGCCTGTATCATTAACTTGGCTATAAATCATGTACTGCCTTCTGACATCTCTTCAATTGCCTTTAGCTATTATTTAAATTTTGTATTATTTTTTAATCTCTCACATACTTATGTCTTGTCTCTTCAACTCAATTGTAAGATTCTTGAGAAGAATTGCTTATACTCCTTTGTATGGTCAGCCCTTTGCTAGCCCTTGATTCTGGGCAGATCACTTATCCTGCCTCAGTCTCAGGTTCCTCATATGCAAGGGACAGAGAAACATACTCTGCCCTTATCATAGTGTTGTTTTGAAAAAGGAAAAAGTGTCAAATAAAAAAATTATCAATTATAATGAGCTCTACATATATAATGTGCTATTATTATTGTAGAGGCAGCTGGTGGTGCAGGGAACAGATAGTTGGGCTTAGAGTCAGGAGACTTGACTTCAAATCTAGCCTGAGACACCTCCTAGCTGTTTACCTTGGGCAAGTCACTTAACCTCTGTTTGCCCCCAGTTTCCTCAACTGTAAAATAATACCTCTATTTTATGATAAATATGTGATATTTATTATATAGGGATAGGTATACATTCCCATGTTACATAAGGATATACATTTATGATTATAAAATTATATATGCACATATATAGTTTTAATATATATATATAATATTTATTATATAGAGAGATATCCTTTTAACTATTTCTCTCTCTCTCCCTAGTATGTATAAGTATATTCTATTGGGATAATAAAGTCTCCTAGCATTGTTGTAAGGATCAATATCTATATTGATATTGAGATAATATCTATAAAAAGCATTTATTGAACTGTTACAGGGTAGGTACCGTTTAAAGGCTTATTCTCTTCCTTCTTCCCTTAGTATTGTATTTGGAATTTATCCTTCCTCAGATTTGTGACTATATGTTTTAATGTCTTATGATCTATCTGAGAGACAGCATGGCATATTAGATAGAGAATTAGCCTCAGTCAGGGGTCAGGATCTACCTGTGACAATACTGATTGTGTGACCTTGGGCAAGTCACCAATCAACATTGATAGAGAGGCTTTTCTCAAAGGAAATTCCCCTTTAAAAAAATCACCGGCTCAATTCAAACCCACAATTGGGCTATACAGCCTGATCAAGAAAGCTGAGTATTGTTAACATTCTACATTCTCTTCTATGTGATCAGTTGTGTATCTACTTTTGTAGTTTCAAGGTTCATTCAGCTTAGCAAGAATTATTTCTCAGAGCCTACAAGTCCTTTGTAGTCAGGCCATGTCTGAGAAGAAAAGCTAATATTGTGTTAAGGAAAAATACAGAATTAGTTGCTTTTCCCTCCCCTTCAGGTCTCATTCATTATTCAAGTACATCATCAGCCAAGCTGCTAGAAACCCATATAAGAAGCAATGCAATAATTCTAAGACTACAAGGGATGCTTCTGTTTTCCCCAAATGCTTCAGACTGAACAGCTGTGGTTACTCTAGTCTTCTTAGGAGAGACATTGGTGAATATTAAAAAGGAAGTGGGGTATCTCTCCCTATGTCCTAGCTATGGGAGCCTACTTCATTCTACCTGGTTGTACCTTTTGTTTCATTGAGCTTCTTGAGAGAAGGAGCTGTCCAGTGCTAAATCATATCTAGGAAGCAGCATGATGCCATAGAGATATCATAATGCATTGGAATGGGCACTGGAAGAGCTGCAGCTCTACCACTTGTGTGACCTGTGACAGGTCACTTCCTCTTCCTGGGTCCAGGGTTGTGCTGATAAATGTTTAACAACTGGCTTTCCAGGGAGAAAAAAGTATAGGCAATACACTTTAAAATTCAATATGCGTTATTAGCATTTTCTTCATCACTTTCTTAAGTCTAGACAATCAACAAAATAATAAATCAAGCCCTAATTTGTAGCTTTTGCCAATTTCTAAAATGTAAATGTTGACAGTGAAAATTTAACTCAACCCTCAAGAGCCAGTTTGAACCAGCTCCAACACACCACTGCCTGGGTCTCTTGTTTCCTAATTTATAAAATGAGAGTGGGGAGACAGTGGACTATACATTTTAAGCTTCTCTTTATTTTTTTAGAGTTTATATCAGGGCTTGCTACATAGTAGGTACTTGATAACTTTTTTTTAATTGCTTAATCAGCTTCTTTCCAGTTCTAAATCTATAATCCTGGGGGGGGGGGTGTTTTGTTTTGTTTTATTTTGTTTTTAGCAAACACGTAAAAAATCAATCAACTTCAAGCAGTTGGTTTGGTTCAAAAAGCCAGCCATACAAAACCAAATTCAAAAGTCCAATACTACAAATGCAAGATAGAGGTGGAGGGTAGCTGGATGGCAGTTTATATTAAAAATATATGCATAGGGACAGCTAGGTGGCGCAGTGAGTAGAGCGTTGGCCCTTGAGTCAGAAGGACCTGAGTTCGGATCCGGCCTCAGACACTTAACACACACACAAACAAAAACCTAGCCGTGTGACCTTGGGCAAGTTACTTAATCCCAATTGCCCTCAAAAAAAGCAAAAACAAACAAACAAACAAACAAACAAATATATATATATACATATATATATATATATGTATATATATGCATGTTTTAAGGAGCTGAAAGTTCTACATGAGCCAACAGTGTGATATTACTACCAAAAATTAATATGAACTTCCTCATTATTTTGGGACCTTTGCTTTTGCTGATATGGGAAATGCCTATATCAATATAGGTATAACCCCTCTCTGACTCTGTAATTAGCCTTTGGAGAATTTCTGTGGGCAAAAGGCTTCACCTTGTGGTCTAGCAGGTCCACAGGCCATATAGCCAAGCTTGTCATATAAAAGAAGCATAGGGTAATCTTTAGGCCTGGGCATGAAATCTTACATTTGTATGCATGTATAAATGAATGAAAGAATGGATGTATCTTATTCAATCATTTGCTATGTGCAACCAGTATGCTAAGTGCTCAGGGTACAAATAGAAAAATAAGACACTCCTTGGTCTCAAGGAGTGTCTTATTTTAATAGAAGAGACAAAACATACAGGAGCTTTCAGCTTCAAGTCTGATGGATAGGTCCCATAAGCCTTTAGGTAGGATCCAACAAAATTGAGAGCCCATTGGCATGACCTTTGAAAACCCAGGGTCACCTCCATACCTTGATGAGGCATTACAGTAGGATTTTAATGTAATAAGACCTTAAAGTGTTATCTTGTTTCCAATTTCCAGAATGTGGAATTCGAGTCCTGCTATATTCAGCCCCAGTCAGCAGTTCAAATTAGCAATGTTTGTTCAGCTCTAGACATTGCATATTAATAACAGCACTGTCAAACCAAGGTACATCTAGAGGAGGTTGAAAAAAATCCCAAGAAGACTATGGGACATGTGATACAAGTCTTAGTTGAAGGAAGAAGACTGAGGGTTGCTCTGGGAGAGGTTCAGAGTGGGGGCTGCTCATTGGCTTTGAATGTTTTAAGGGACATGATGTGTATTTTTTCTATTTGACCCCTGAGGGCAGAACTAGGAATAAAGATAGCTGTTGAACACTGTAATGGGCTTTCTAGGGTGGTTGTACATTTCCTGTCACTGCAGGTGTTCAAGTTGAGAGTAAATGATCACAAGGGCATCTAGGTGGTGCAGTGTATAGAGCACTGGCCCTAGGGTCAGGAGGACCTGAGTTCAAATTTCGTTTCAGACACTTGACACTTATCAATTGCCTTGGAGGTGGAGAGAAAGAGAGAGGGGGGGGGGGAGGGGATTCATGACTTCTGAGGTTGAACCCAAAGATTCTATGAAAATGTTTCATGAAGTATATTAAGCACCTGCTAGATACTTGGCATAACTGTAGCTTCTATGAAAGTCTGCAAGGCAAGGATATGAACACAGAAGCACCATAGATGCCAGCAAATCAGTGATCTTAAAAATATTTTACTCTTATGAAACCTCTTTTTTTAAGTCCTAGATACTTTCAAAGAAAAATATTTGGAAAGTGTGTTTATACCCATAAAATCATTGTGGCCTCAAGATGCTTTAAAATAACTTACAAACTCAAGACTTAAGAACCTTTTATTTACAAATAGCTGACTTGCATCATGACAGATAGTGGAAAGTGCTTTGGGTTTAGATCAAAGAAAATAAAAATATCAGGTTTTCTCTATAGCTCTGCTACTTACTGCCTATGTGTCCTCGGCCAAGTCATTTCTGTACCTCTCTTTTTTCATCTGTAAAATTAAGGGGGGTTATTTAGTTGACTTTGAAAATCTATTCCAGTCCTAAGTCTCAGTATCCTTGCCTAGTATGACTACAGAATCTTTTCATCCCTCCCCCATACTATTGGTAGACATTCCTCAGCATTAATATCCCCTCCTCTTTCAGTCAGTAAAGACTAGAAATATCAACAGGATAAGACATTTAAGTCAATCATTGAAGCCACCTAAATCCTGCCACGTATGATTTCTTGGGTTCTGCCAATGACTTTACTTAGTTTACTGCTGTGGGATGCACTTTGGAAATACTGATACTCCCTAATTATTTTCTCCATCACTGCCAGGTTAGCAAATACCTCTCCCCTCCCAGACCACCTGCAACTCATTATATAACATATAATATATAATATATATGTATATATATATACATATAGTATAACTATCTGTGTTTATAATTTATCCCTCTACTAGAATTTGAGCTCTATAAGAGGAGGGTCTATGTTATACTGAAGTTGTTCAACTCCCTCTCTGCCTTCCACAGTGCTTTGTACCCTTTAACATTTATTAAATTTGTTTCTAGAAAAATATTCAATGGGTGAAAAATGAAACTCAGGCCCTTTTGAAAACCACTGCTTAGGATCCACTATGGCCCCATTCCTCATCCTCCATTACTGACACCACTGGAATCCACCCTTCCTCCACTTTTTTTCCACTTCCCCCTTTTTAGTAATGATTCCCAATGGAACCTCCATACTAGTCTTCTTGCTCATTACAATCCTTGCTCTTGTAGTCAAGCAATAAATATAAGTTCAAGAGAATGGAGCTATGGCCATAGATAACACCAGAGTCTCTACTTAAATCTAGGTTAAAGAGAATAAAGCACCTTAGGTAAAATCTGCTACAGCTAGAGTTGGTGTGTGGATATTCAACCAGCCAATCTTTGGTGATTTTCATTATATTTTGAATGGGAGAATGTGGAAATGAATGACTGAGTAAGGCTTTAGGGCAGAGGTGGAGAAACTATGGCATTGAGGCCACATGTGGACAGCCTTTTTGACTGAGTCCAAGTTTTTCAGAGCAAATCCTCTTATTAAGGGTATTTGTTTTGTGAAGTTTAGATTCAGTCAAAGGATCAAGCTTGAGGACCTACAAGGCCACATGTGGCCTCAAGAACACAGGTTCCTCACCCATGCTCAAGGAACTTAGAGTGGCTTGGCTATGGTGGTTATGCCCTCCTTTGTATTCCCTTCCATGTTTGTAATGGGTATCCCTGGCTCTCAATCCTCTTGAGAGGCAGTCAGGAGCAAGTATGCTATGTCATTGTTTAACAGGAAGTCTCCCTGTGAGAGAAGTTAAGTCCTAGATCTTAAAGGAGACAATCTGAGCTATGATGTCATGTTTCACAGGTCCAACTTGCACTTTAATACTTTGTGGCTGAGCTCAATTCTCTATGTGCACTGAGACCTGAAATCTATACTTTATTCTCCCCCGGACTTCTGACATCAGCCACTCGATGCCTTTCCCTTATCCTCATGCCCATCCCCTGCTGGTGCTTCCCTGGCTGTCTACTTCAAGAGCCCCTGTGCTCAGCCACACAAATAGTCATCAGTAGCTTAAAATTTTGTAGCCCTTACTTCCATTGCTCAGGTTTGAAATGGAGGTGGGTAAAGAAGCCACTGCTTCTCTTGCCAGGGCTATAAAAGGGAAAGCTCATAGGATAAGCAATTTAGAGCTGAACCTTAGAAGCCATTAAGTCCAACCATCCCCATTTTACAGATGAAGAAATCAAGGCCTAGAAGTTAAGTGACTTTCTACTTAAGATCATGCAGTAGGTGACAGCGGTGGGATTTGAGCCCAGATCCTTTGGTTCTAAATCCAGAGCACTTTTCATCACAACACATTACAGTCCTGCCATCAAACAGTAGAACAATGGAATTATTTTCCTATAGAAATATTGCTGTGCACAGTAAGTAGGTTACATATTACTCTTAGTACAATAGTTCTGCTACATCTGTATTGTGTTTTTAGAGACCATCCTGGTAACCTAACCACCATATGTAACAATATTTTTGTGGGAAATTTTGTTCCAGTTTTTGAACAAATGACTTACAATGACCTTTTGGATGTAACCTATTTTAAGGTAAGGGATTGCATATGTTGTTTTTTTTTTCTTCCTTTAGCTGACTATATATGCCTACCTCAAAATTTCTTCTCTGTATCCAAAGATACATAGCTGATGAAGTAGAAAAATTATTCATTAAATGCTAAGAAACATGAGTTTCCTATAACATTATTCTTAGTGGAAACTTAAATGTATTCTCATGTATCCTTACAGTGACTCTGCAAGATAGGGATGTCATGAATTAATGTTGCTTTTAATGGAAGGAGAAATAGCCCAGCATAGAGGACTGGGTACTGGGTGCAGAGTCAGCAAGACCTAGAGGAGGTAACTCAGTTAACACACCTATTTCCCACACAACCTCATAGGGTTTATATAAGTCCTAGGGTTGGATCATAATCTGCATCAGAGGAGGGAGTTAGCACATCAAAAGTTCCTGATATTGATCAAATTATGGAAGAGACCAAGAGGAGTAGATGTTTCAAAGTTGCATATAGAAGACTGGCACAATCCTGCTCTCCCAATAGTACACACAACACTGAGGAAGAATCTTTCTCTTTTTCTGTGTGTGTCTTTCTCTTTTTGTTTCCCTGCTTTTGTCTCTTTCTCTATTTCTGTCTTTGTCTCTATCAGTCTTTCTCTGTCACTTTTTCACTCTGCCTCTCTTACCATCAATGTCTCCCTGTCTCTATCCCTTTATCTCTGTCTATCTTTCTTTTTAATATGCTCTTAAAATGTCATTGATATAAGGAACTTCAAGTAAGGAAACCATCTTTACTTAGATTTGTATTTACTCTAAACTTAAAATCTTAGAAAGTTGGACATAGAATTAAATACTCGTAGAATTTTTAGAACAAAATGGTACCTGAGAGATCATCACAATATAGTTTCTACATCTGAAAGAAAATTAAGGTCTGGAGATTCTAAATGAATAAATGATATAATATTTAACCCTAAAACCCTATCTAAATATTAACTATTATTATAATTACTGACTTAAGGTCATATAGCAATTTGTATTAATCAATCAACAAGCATTTATTAATAACTTGGTACATCCTAAGTACTGAAGATACATAGAAAAAGAAAAGATAATGCCTACCCTTAGGAAGCTTGCATTCATTCTAAAGTAAGACAACCTTTATACAACTAACAACATATAATATAAATATAGAGTAGTAGGAAGGTAATCTTAGAGGGGAAAACAGCTGGAGGAGAGGCAAGGAAAGGCTTCCTGCAGAATAATTACCTTTGAAAAGAATCAGATGATTATTTCTATAGAAGACCAGACACCTTAACATATTTCTTAGGTTCTATCCAACTGGATTTTCATTTTCTAAGCACAAGGCAACTGATGGAAGATAAGGTAGTCCTATATAATTAGCAAAATTTGATAATATGAATTTCTCAAATTTATAGAGTTTACAAGTTTTCCACTGCCATATTCTAGGGCAGATATTTTTATCTCAATTTTATAGTTGAGCTAATTGGACACTACCAAAAGGTATAGGTGTCCATGACCAAGAAGAATAAGTATCTCAACCTGCAATTTCATTCATTTTCATTGATACAGGAAATTCTCAAATGAAAACACTCTACCACTCTTGAGATGCCTTCAAGTTGATTGTTTTTTCCCCCTTCTCCCATTAGTGAGGCCTTCTCAGAGCCACCATTTTTAAGGAGGACCTAAACCAGACATCCTTCAGCAGGTATTTCAACCCTCATTTTTTGGGGTTTTTCCCCCATTAAAATATAAGCTCCAGTGTTACAAATTGCACATGTTTTCAGACTTTTTTTTTCTGAAATTGGTCAGTTGAATTGATATTTTTCCCTCTCTAAAAATACTATTTGTTATATGGGATGGCTTTCTAAGAGGGGGAGGTCTACTTGGAGTAGGCATAATGATGTAAGAAACAGAAGATATCAATAAAAATCTATTTAAAAATGTATTGTGGGCAGGTAGGTAGTGCAGATAATAGAGGGCTGGCCCTGGAATCAGGAGGACCTGAGTTCAAATTTGACCTCAGACATTTAACAGTTACTAGCTTTATGACCTTGGGCAAGTCACTTAACCCCAATTGTCCTGCCTTCCCCCTCCAAAAAGACCAAAAAAAAGTATTAATTCCTTGAGTTAATGACTTGGTAGGTTTGGGTTTTTGTTTTGTTTGAGTTTTGCTTTTCTTTGTATCACCCAAGGCTCAGCACAGTGCCTAACACATAGTGTGTACTTAATAAATGCTTACTGACTTGTTGAATTTTCTAACCTATTCTAAATTACCAGAAAGTTGCCTGAGATATTAAGGAGTTGATTGACTTGCCCAAAGTCACACTGCCAGTATGTGTCAGAGGTGGAACCTGAACCTTCATTAACTTGACTTTAAGGGGTTCTCTATGTCTCCCAAGAGTAAACCATAATAAAGTATTAGAATACTCCTTATAGTCATCCTGTTTCATCTGCATGTACCACTTTTAAAAAATTTATTTATTTTATTCTGACCTTAAGAAATAAAACAAACATTTACATAATAATATAGAATGTAAAAAGATGATTGTATATGAAACTATAAATCTATTATGTACACTGTGCTATTTTTTAAAATATATAATAAAGTTATCATGAACTTCCCCCCATCTTTTTCTTCTCTCCCCCTTTCTCATTTTCAAAATGTTACAGATAAGAAAAATGAAGAACTAAGAGGTTAAAGGGCTTGTCCATAATCATCCAACTGGCATGCACTATAGCCAGGATTCAACCCTGTATCTTTTGACTTAGACCTCTGTCCAGTGCTTATCCCATTACACCAAGTTACCTCTCAAGAAACTTTATATTCCATGTTCCCCTCCTTATGTCATTACCCCCATTCTCTCTCTTTTTTTTCCTTCCTCATAATTTTTCTTTTCCCTTTCTCCCTTGGCTGACTTGGTTCTCTCAGCTGTACTTAGAAGCATTGTACCCATGAATATTAATTGATCAGGTAAACCCTAACTTGAATAATTTCTCTTCCAAATAAAACAATAGATAATTACTTGTCAAGGGATTGCTTTTTATGGCATTTGAAGAAGATTTTGCTCTGGAAAACCTTCAAAGATTCAGGACAAGTGAAGAATCACAGAATATTACAGGATATAGTACTGGAGAGAGCCTTAAAAGTCATTTAAGACAGGGGTTCTGATTTTTTTCTTGCATGGTCATTGACCCCTTTGGCACTCCAAAAAAGCCCATGTACCTCTTCTTATGGTATAGTCTTTAAATAATTTTTAAAAAATGCTCATATCTGGCCTCAGACACTTAACACACACAAACAAAAACCTAGCCGTGTAACCTTAGGCAAGTTACTTAACCCCAATTGCCCTCCAAAAAATTGCTTTTTAAAAAAATGCTAAATTTGGGGAGGCTAGGTAGGGCAGTGAATAGAGCACTGGCCCTGGAGTCAGGAGGACCTGAGTTCAAATCTGGCCTCAGACACTTAATACAAAAAAACTAGCTGTGTGACCTTGGGCAAGTCACTTAACCCCAATTGCCTCCAACCAAACAAACAAAAAAGAAAATGATCATTTTAATTAGAGGCTAGTGAAAATAAGATGTGATTTTCCCACCCAAGTTCTATGGAAAAATGAGGTATTTGTGACCGAACAAAAGATAAAGAACACCATAAAATGGTTAATTTTGATTATGCTAAGATGGTTTCATATATACAGAAGATAGGGTGATCTGCTTCTGGGATCCTGAAGGACTAGAGAATGGATAGACACTCCAAATTAACCTACCACATGGTTAGCTGGATTCCTTTTTCTTTGGCTATGTGGTCAGAACTGTTGGTGTCTTCAAAATGCCCTAACAGTACCAACCATGGCCAGACCCCCATTTTAGAATTACGATAAGGAAATGAACCCAAGGAGGTTAAAGGAATTGGTTAAGGTTACACAGTCAGTAAGTAAGTGACAGAGCCAAGACTTCAGGTTGGAGAGTTCTCCTTCTAAGTTCTTTTATAATCTTATAGTATGAGTACTTTGGCAAACAAAATATCTCTATCAGATAGACACCAAATACAATTCCATTCCAGTGTATCCTTAAGATAATCACCTCCTATTTGCTCTACTTAGAAATAACCTGCTTCAGTTCATCAGAAGAAGCTACTTTTATACCCTCTTCTACCCAAAAAGCCTCTGTTGCTGTTACAAAAAAAGCATGTCTCCAATGCTTATAGGTCATGTGCCCACCATGTTGCTGATGCTATTCAGTATTGGTCTGAAACTGATGAAGTTGGTTGAGAAGCACATTGAGAAGACCATTTAGAAATCTGAATACTTCCATCAAATAATGACCTTTTATTTTGGTTTGGTATTAAAGGCCACACTGTTGCCATGCTTTTATGCCAACATCCCACTCACCACTAGAGGCAACGTGGCACAATGGAAAGAGCATTGGCCCTGGATTTAGGAAGTCTTGTGTTTGAACACCACCTCTGGCATTAACTAACTGTGTTACCATAGGCTGTTTATGTAATTTCTCTGAACTTCGGTTTTATCATCTATAAATGGAAAGGTTGTATCAAATGTCCTTAAAATACCCTACTGGTTTTATATCTAGGATCTTAGGACTATCATGGTGGCCTCTTTGAATATATTGCTATTACTTTGCCCCCTGAAAGCCCTCTGATACCAGAAAAGCAGAATCCCATGATAATTTTCAACTCTCTAGTACCCTTGAAAGTCTCTTAATATGTATGGATTTGTCCTGAGGCAATCCTAAAACTCTTGTTCTTGACACTGTTGAATATCCAAAGTATCATAATCTCTTGCACACTTCCTGTTTGTCTTTTAAAATGCAATTAGCTGGGGAGGCTAGGTGGCGCAGTGAGTAAGAGTGCCGGCCTCGCAGTTGGGATGACCCGGGATCGAATCCAGCCTCAGAAAATGAGCACCCACACATAAATAATGACTAGCCATTTAACCTTGAGCAAGTTACTTAACCCCAATTGCTTTAAAAATAAATAAATAAAATGCAATTAGCAGCACTCAGATATTCCTAGAGTATAAGAAGCAACATACTTGACTTTATCAAAGCATCAGAAGAATAGGTCTCTCAATGCTAATGGGCACATTGACTACCTACAGCTATGTTCTAGAGATGATTGTCATGCCAGAGTAGATGGTAGCCTGTCTGACCTAGCCCTTAATTGCAATAATAATTTTTTTACAGATATGGTTATCTTTGAGACATAAAAAGGACCTAGAATCATTTTTCCCTTGGAGTGGGCTTTTATAGCTCCATTAATGTAAGATTTTAGGTATCAAATTATAAAAAAAAATGCAACTGATCAGTTTAATCATCAAGGTATCATTGAGCTTGAGCATATGAATATGAGGGAGGAAAATTTCATTGTGTGCATCTAGCATTCTCTCATCTCTATGAAAAGTCAGAAAAATCAACATAAAAAGAAAATTTCAAGAACTTTTCACAACAGTAGAATACTGCAGACCAAGCATGTGGTACATAGAACAGAAAGAACATTTATGGGTTGGAACATCCTGTGAGAAGTGGGAAGTAGTGTCATATTTTTGGCAGAATGTGCCAAAGAGCCATCAGGTTGGGTTTCTATTCTCACAAAGACAGAGATTTTCCAGAAATGGAATTTTTAAAACATTTTTATTAAGAAAAAAAGATGTATAGCAAATGATGCTTTCCCCTAAGGGGAGGGTTCCATAATAAGATAGAGATGACAGTGTTAATTTATCAAGCAATCTAAGTTACAATAATGTAAGGAAAGCCCTCCAGAAAGAAATTGAGCTGCATAAAAACACCCTTGTTGTTCCTTTCCTTTTGCTCTCCCCTATCTCTTTTTTGAAGTTGTATTTTTAATTTAAAAAAAAAGAAAAGCCTGAGAAATGTATTGTTGTTTTAAAATCACATGATGGCAGAACTATATAGGGTGAGGCCAATAGGACTTTGCTCTTGAGATCATAGACATAGAGCTAAAAGGAATCTTGGAGGCCATCAAGTCCAATCTTGTCATTGTATGCATGAAGAAACTGAGCAAACTGATTTGCCCCAAGTTGCATATCTAGTATCTGAGACCAGACTTGAATACAAGTCTTCTTGAGTTCACTTTCATCACATCATCTATTATATTATTCTGCCTTCCTCTAGGAGATGGTATTGTACAATGGAAAGAGATCTGACTTTGGAGAGAAAGAACCTGAATTCAATCTTCACTCTAACGCATAATATCTGTATAATTTAGGGGCATTTAACTTCCCTGGGTTTTAACTTCTTCATCTATAAAATTTGAGATTGAACTCCCTTTCAGTTTTCAGTTTACAGCTCTATGATCACTTCCTCTTGGCAGGATCTCTGCAATACATCCACATGACCCGGACAAGAAAGGACTCTCCTCTGTGTGTTACCTTTCCCCCAACTAAAGTCTCTCCAGGTGTTAGAACTCCTCTTTATGACTCTGTGTAGTGGTGGTCATTTGGATTATTACATTAAACTGTCCTGCTTTATGCCTATCTAGCCATTTTTAAATCCTTCACTTATCTACACTGTGTGAGTGGTACCAGTGGGTCTGACTTGGAAAGGACTTTTTTGGAGATATTTTTGATTAGTTTCGTTTTTCCTCCCTCTGCTGTACCACATACCCAGGGGACTAAGGAGGAGGAGGAAGGAAAGAAGTCAAGCTGTTTCTCCAAATGAACTTTCTGTAGTCCTAAAAATAGATAGATAAAAGTGGCAAGGTTTAGAACAAAGAAGTATTTCCCTGGAGTCACCCCCCCCCCCGTGTGTGTGTGTGTGTGTGTGTGTGTGTGTGTGTGTGTGTGTGTGTGTGTGTTGGGGGCTGAAGAATCTTTTATTTTTCCCATACAGTTCATTCCAAATGTTGGTGATTGTTTCTGTGGGAAAATGCATTGAGAGTTTAAGACAACCAACTTAGTATGACCCCTTGGAATACAATCTATTTTTGAACTGGGAACTGCCTGTATTCCTTTTTCATTCACTGCATATGGGAAATTGAATTTTTAAAAGACCAGCTAAATTTGTTTTTATCATTATGTGGTAATTGCTGTTTTGTGACTTGGAAGAAAACCTTATTGTAAGAGGCAATTGTTAGGAACTTTCTTTTCATTTTGCAAATACTTTAAGGTATTTAAATGTGGCAGCATTAAGTAGGAATTCCTTTATTAAACAAATTTAGAATATATTGATGTTTATCTCAGTGCACTCATGCAGAAAGTACTCTAAAGAAACCTGCATTATTCCATGTATGAAAAGTCAGCTGATGTACCAAATGCCTGTTAGATCTCTCCACCTGGATGTCACGGCAATACTTCAAACTCAACACATCCAAAATGAAAGACACTACATTTTATCACTCTTATACCCCAACCCATCCTTCCTCCAAACTTGAGGAATTCTGTTGATGGTATGTATCACCATTATTTTAGTCATGCAGGATTGCAACCTTAAAGTCTTCCTTAATTCTTCCCTCTTCACTACTTCCCATCCCACTATCAATGGTCAGGTATTGATTGGACACTACATCTCCCATATCCATCCCCTTTTCTGCAATCATATGCTATACTCTAACCTCTTTACCTCCTGCCTCATTATTGCAGTAGCCTTATCATTGGTCTACTGTATCTATTTTCCTTTCTCACAGACCCATCTTCAATAGAATTGCCAAATTGACAGACCAAAATACAGGATCTGAACATAGCACTTCACTGCCCGAAAATCAATGGTAACTCCCTCTAGGATAGAGGCAGTTAGGTGGAACAGTGAATAGACTGCTGGGCCTGGAATAAGTGAGACCTAAATTAAAATCTGCCCTCATATACTTACTAGTTGTATGATCCTGAGCAAATGACAACCTCTATTTGCCTCAGTTTCCTCAACCATAAATTAGAGATGGTAACAGCACCTGACTCAAAGGGTTGTAGTAAACATTAAATAAGATAATATTTGTAAATATTTGGAACAATGCCTGGCATATAGTAGGTGCTATATAAATGCTTATTCCCTTCCCTCTCTCTGCCAGGTTGATGTACAAAATTCTCAGGTCTTTCAAAGCCCTCTACAATATGGCTCTCACCTGCCTTCTTAGTCTTTTCATATTATTCCCATTCAAACTCTCTTTTACTCCATAGTGAAATTCTTTTAATTTAATCAATGTAATATAAATTAGGCTATTGATTACTTGCTATTAATTCTCTCAGAGTGCTTACAGCTAAGTCTTCTTAGCACAGTGTTCAGTACACAGTGAGTGTTTAATTCATGCTTTTCATCCATTCACACCCAGCACAGTGCCTTGCACATCATAAGCCTGTAATAAATGCCTTAAATGTTGAACCGAATGTTGCTGATGAAAATTCCCAAGGAGTATATATAGAGAAAGATACATAGAGATCCAGAAATTTCACAGAAGAGGTGACAGGGCTACATTATATTTACTTGTATTAACTGTCAAGAGCAATATGAATCATGAGCTGTACCAAAGTTTACATCTTGACACACAAAGTTATAGGACATGATATGTTAAAGAAGAAGCAGTGAGCTACAGTGTCTCAACCCTTAGATTTAGCCTCATAGTGAAATGCTAAAATTGTTTTACATTTTTCCCTTAATAGTGCATTTACTAGCACTCCTCTGTATGGTTCCGTAAATACTGCTTAAGCCCAGCAGGAGTGCAGCAGAAGGCTCCGAAAATGAAGTCATCACTAGACTAATAATAATTATAATTGTCATTTACATAGCACTTTAAGGTTTGCAAAGTACCCATTATCTCATTAGGGCCTCACAACAGACCTAGGAGGGGCCATGGGTAAAGGAAAGCTCTGATTAAAATGCCAACATGGTACAAACAGCCTCAGAGTCATATAGATCCTCAACACCAAGATAGAGGAATCAACTCCAGTCTCCCCTTTGCCAGGGCTCCACTTATGGCAGCACTAGATATCATTGAGATGATGCATGTCTCTGGGGATGTAAGGCTACTATCTCTTGACTCTATTTGGCTTAACACTATCTCTTGACTCTCTGAGACTTAAGAGATGAAGTCTTTCCTGTGTTCTTTAATGGGAAAATAAAACTTTTATGTTTTAAGCCTTGTGGGTCTTAAGCTTGTAAGGTGGGCTGATGATTACCGTTAGAGGAATGTTAGGCATTGAGTTTTCCAACTTGTACAAAGGTAGGGGCAATGAGTTATAGAAAATCAAGATTTTGAAAGTTTACCCAGTTCCTCCATGTCCATTGGGAGCGTCTAATACAAGGATTCATTGTTGTTCAGTCATTTCAATTGTGTCTGACTCATTGTAACTCTCTTTAGAATTTTCTTGGTAAAGATACTGAAATGATTTTGCCACTTTTTTTTCTCCAGTTCATTTTATAGATCAGGGAAACAGGGTTAAGTGACTTGCCCAGGGTCACTCAGCTAGTAATTGTCTGAGGCCAGATTTACAATCAGGAAGATCAGTCTCCCTGATTTCAAGACCAACACTCTATCCACTGAATACCACCTAGCTGCCCCAAAACAAGGGTTACCCTTAAATTAAAACAAGAGTTATATTTCTGCAATTGCTACTAGTTGTAATCTATAAGAACAAATCTGATCCCTCTTCCATATGCAATCCCTCATAGACTTATAAATAATATAACATGGGAGAGTGAGTGGAAAGTGTATTTGGAGTCATAAAACTTGAGTTTATGTTCTCTACCAGATATCTATTATCTGTATGAGCAGGTCACTTGACTTCTCTGGGATTTAGCTTCTTTACTTGTAAAATGAGGGAGGTAAAAGAGATAGTAGCCTCTAAGAGTCCCTATCTGCTCTTCATTTGTGCTTCTATGAACCAATCCCACCCCCAAATCAAAATAAAACAAAATACTATTCTTCGCCAGTTGCTCTGATTAGCTCTCATATAATAGTTCCTGAATCATTTTACCATTTCTCCCTCTCTACACACACTCCAGCATGCCTATGACCTTCCTAAAATGTAGCACCCAGAACCAAACCAAACACAATTGGCCAGATATTCTCAGACCAGGGCCAAGCATGATAGGTCTAGGAAAGGGAGGACTTTTGGAAAAGTTTCATGGAAAAGGTACTTGAGTTGGAGCTTGAAGAAGGGAAGATTCATTAATAGACAGAGATGGGGGTTGGGGTTGGGAAGGGACTAAACATAGTGAAGAGAATGAGCAAAAGCAGAGAAATATGAGAGAGAAGGATGAGGAAGGCAGAGGACCATCCAATTTGTTTGATCCTCACCTCAACAAGCTGAAGTGGACAATAAGCTGGATTTGCAAGTGAGTTATTATTGCTATGTGTTATGTAAGCCAGAGATTCAGCATCATTCTTTCCATCTTTTAGATAAGGATACTGAGGATGAGACTCCTTAAATGATTATACCCAAGGTTATGTGGCTGATAAGTGGTGATAATACTTGAACACAAGTCTTGGGATACAATCCTGGATTTCCTTCCTCCCTCCTCCCCCTTTACTACATAATACTGCTAAGTTCTAGACAAGCTAAACACATGCAGAGAAGCTGAAAGAGAAGGCAAGGTATAGAACTCTTAGGACTCATCAGAATTTAGAATAATGATGAGTACTGAAGTCTATGTACTCTATGCTTTGCTGATAAAATCCTACCAAATGGATTATCTACCCTAATTCTAGCACCAATAAGGTACGGCCCTGGGAATGGAGAGTGGACAAATTACTAAGGAGGAGTCAACAGACTCAGGTCACAAGAATACAGAAAGGTAAAACTTCTCTGGGCAAAGTAAGGAGGAGAGAGAAGGGGGGAGGAGAAGAGACAGAGACAAAGACAGAGAGACAGACACAGAGATAGAAAAAGAGACAGAGAGATCAGACATAGAGACAGAGAGAGAAAGAGATACAGAGATACAAGGGTATAAAGACAGAGAGAATCAGAGGCAGAGAATGAACTATCTAGATCATCCATTTGTGTTGCTCAAGGGCAACTTAATGCTGTAGCAACTAACAAAAGGAGAACATGGGACACAACACAGTGCCATTATTTCTAATAGTCATTGAAATATAATTTGAGGGGCAGCTAGGTGGTACAGTAAATAGAGCACTGGTTGTGGAGTCCAGAGGATCTAAGTTCAAATTCAGCTTCAGATGCTTAACACAAAAACTAGCCATGTGATATTGGGCAAGTCACTTACCCCCAATTGACCTCCAAAAAAACCCCAAAATAAATAAATAAATAAATAAATTGAGGCAGAGAATGGCTTCTTTACCCAGACCAAAAAAAAAAAAAAAAAAACCAAAAAAACCCAACTATCTGTGTGGGGAAGACCCTCAGGGTTTCTGGCCAAGATAAAAACAATCCTTCTTGGGGGTGGGCTAGGTGGCTCAGTGAATAGAGCACTGGCCCTGGAGTCAGAAGGATCTGAGTTCAAATCTGGCCTCAGACACTTAACACTTACTACCTTTGTGACCTTGGGCAAGTCACTTAACCCCAACTGCCCCTACAAAAAGCAAAAAAATTAAAATTAAAAAAAAAATATATATATATA